>CM073760.1:133849354-134097720 GCA_037127475.1 Arma custos | reverse complement strand
TTCCAGGATTAGATGCTTAAGGCTTTGTATTTCGAAGTTTTTAAAGTGCATTTGTACAATTATTTCACGCTCCTTTTATTGATTTTTGCTCATATTTGTATTCGTTTTTAGTTGAAAATAAAAAAGAAATTAAGTCTTTATTAAATGAAACTTTAATATTTTAACCTATACCACTACAACCCATGAAGAGACTGTGTTGTTTCTTGGACAACTGTACTGCCGGGAGGCGATTGGTTCAAGATCACGCTCAACCGCCAGATTTTCCTTCCTATTTTCGGGCACCCATTTTACAGAGGCTGGGTGAGCCCAGATCCATAAGGATCCATTCCCGGCTGCTAAAAGATTAAATAAAATTTCCCGCAGCCGGACTTGAACCTGGCACGTCAACCCGGCGTAGTACCACTCAGCCACTTCCGCTACCCTTACTAAAAGAGGTAATTGGTTAGAAAATCATAAAGGTCATTGTTTTTTTATTGTAACTTATAGTGTACAATAACTTTACAATAAACCTATTTATTAATGAGACAATATAGATTAATCACACCATGATATTCATCCATTTTAAATGATATGTAAAGTATGGCTCTTAAATAGTGTAGAACACACTAGCACCTAATCTGTGGGGGAAGGACAAAACACCCAGGACCACGCAGTTCTTCTAAAGTGTGGATTAAATGGAAAGCATTTAACTGAGAAAGGAAAAACCTTTTCCGAGATCGAACTTCCGAGAATAGAGTATCTTCAGGTAAATCCCTTCTTGCCCAGGTTCAAAGCTAGCTCCGTAAAGAACTGTTGATAAAAACCTAATTTTACCGTTCTTCTGTACAATATTTCTTCTTCTTTCTTCTGTTCCATTTGCATAATATTAACTTTTTAGTCTTCTGTCCCCTTTAATTTAAGCTAAATATTATGATAAATGTAAAATTTATGCATATTTATCTATTAAATCATAAAAAAATTTGATTATACATTTATCTATTGTTACATATATTCTTTTCAACGAATACAACTTTGTACATTTTACGTAAATTCGTCTATTGCTACTAATTACTATTGAATAAATAATCAGTAAAGTCAGTGTTATATTTTGAACCCTGAAAGCCAACGTTCCGGCCATGTTTTTGAACCATCTTCTGGGCTAGTTGCTCCGAATAGACTTCAAGAAGTTCTTGATGACGGCTCACAAGTTCAGTACAGAACTTCAACTATCAGTATACAAATATTACACTGGTAAGTGTAATATTTTTTATACTTAATACTTGTAGTAACAACCTAACTATTTATTCCATCATACTCGTATGTATCATATTTGATTATTAAACATCTTTTTATTAAATTATCACAAATCGTTGAGTACATTTATTAAATCAATGATTCTTCCAGTTTATTTTATGTGATATTTTTAGTCCCTTTCCCATTACTTCAAGCTTTCGAGGCCCTGATTCAAGTTCTGCTGCGATAAATAAAATTTTTTTTATTATATCTCCTTCGGACTAAAGCTTTGAAGTCAGGAGACCTTTCCTTTGGCACGTTCAGTCTCTGTAAACATTTATTGGATTGGGGATTTTGCACACTGTGTGCAATAACAGTAACGTACAATTATCAGTTATTCTGAGTAAAATAGTCGTCGAAATAAGATTTTTTTGAACTAATGAAATCTGTATAGTACAAGAAAACTAAATTTGGCATTTGTTTTATTGTGTTATGCAACTTTTTTTTTTTAACTTTTTACTACTTTTTAAAAATTTCCTTTGCATTATATTCTGTTCTTAATTATTGAAAGCAAACTAACGATTTTATATTATCTAACTATTTTTCAAATAAATGTTATACATTTTTAATGATGTATTTTCATTTTACCCTACATGTGTGATAAATGGTTTAATCTGCATCTAGCAATAAAAATTTTCCGCGGAGCGACTGCTAACAATTATCGTGTATTTTCTCTGAAGTCGAGAATCCTACGTGCTATCAGTCTGATATAGTTCTTCAATAGAGATATACTTTCAGATAAACGACTGTCTGTATAGTACTCAGTAGAATCTGTATAATAATAAAAATATTATTTATAATAAATATAAGAATATTTAAATATAAATTATTACATATGAGTCAGGATGGCCGAGCGGTCTAAGGCGCTGCGTTCAGGTCGCAGTCCACTCTGTGGGCGTGGGTTCGAATCCCACTTCTGACAGTATTTTATTATTTTTCTACTTAGTGCAAAGTACTTAAAGCTATATTTTTTGTAAAGTGCATACCCAATAAATTTCCTATTTATTACAATAATGTTTGGATTTAACTTCTTCATTTTAATGACAATTTTCCGCCCTGAGCTGCAGCGCTTATAATAATATATGTAATAAATAATGTAATGTATGTTCAATTGACATACATATAAAAGATTGTAACATGGACAGTTTCATTGGTTGCAGTCAATAAATTACACGAAATAAGTGTAACTTATTTTAATTTTACCTACGTTTCGGCCTTCATCAGAGTTGAGAACAAAAGAAAAACTATATTAGAAATTCAGTAACGTACAAGATATAAAAGGTTCTATAAACAAAAAATGAGAAATAATAAGAATGCAAAGAAATCTCAAACATCGCCATTTCTGTTCTTGTCCAAAAATATTTAATGACCTTTTTATTATTTATTTCATCTTTTGTAATTATTCCGAACTTCTGGAAGTTTTTAACAGCTTCTTCTTTTAAAGGCGGTTATTCACAGACTGTCATCCTATTCATTTTAAATATAAATATATAAGACATAAACACAAAATTTAATTTAATAAACAATACAGGAATTTAAATAGACAATAAACAAAATTAACTAGATATAAACGGACACATTAATAACTCAAATGACACGAGTGATAAAAAGAGATTACACGAGATAAGGGGGTTGGTTTCACGGGTACCGGCTAATGCACAAGTACCAGAAAATTATCCAACTTCCATTCCTTGTTACTATATTCGTTCTAGCGGTATCCTGTTGATGGCTGTGCCCCTCAGGAAGGAAAGGATGCAGGATAAAAAGGTCCTGACAGTAGTTTGGAGGATCCTGTGTTTAGAGCGAGGCTCCCTCGTCCCAAATTTAGGATCCCACGGCCTTAGTTTACTTTAGCTCTATTTCGAGGTGCCATCCAGCCCTCTCTAATTTAGGGTTTCACTTTTCTCTGGATCTGTTCAATATCTCGACTCTACTATAATCGATTTTTATAGATCAGGTGATAGTATCGATTCTCAATATATGAGTGCTAGTAGCATAACGTCATATGTTATAAAATGAGTCATAACAAAAAACATAATTGCTTTTTTTAAATTTAAATGGAAAAAATGTATGATTAAAAAAATAAAACAATCCGCATCTTTCAAGTATTTGTAAACTCCATTAAATGATTGAGGTAACATGAGAACATTTGTTGTGATAATTCACTCATTTATATGTATTAATCACGTGTAAATTAATTGATCTTTTGACATTAATAAAATTAGCCATAAAAACAAACTTACGAATGAAGTCACACGTATTACAACGTATAAGTCACATCGTGTTATTATGAAAATGAGTTCCTTCGGTTTTTACAGACGGTCCAGCCAAAGATTGATATGGGGCAAATCTAATAAAGGTAGGTCTACTAAATTGGTCTGAATGGAGAAAATCTTTTTTAACAGTTTTCATTGATTTGGTTGGTCAAACGTTAGGAAAGCGTACAGTTTTAAATATTTAGGAGGCTCTTTGGTTGATTACGGATTAGCAAAAGAAACGTTATGTTTGGAAGTGGAGAGCTAAAGTACAGTAACTTCAAGAATCAATATGATCGTAATACTTCCTAGCTTCCTTTCTTTAGCAAGTTATCCAGCCTCGCCGACCATCAAATATTTCCCATCTCCATAAATTCAAAACCTCTGCCACTCCCCGTTCTCTCAGACATATACAGCATCTCACCTAAGCTTTTGATATATCTTTCCTTATCCGATCGTCGTCCCTTTGGAACAATCGGCGTTCCAATAATCTTTCAACCTTCAAATCCCGTCAATCCTCCTTATTATCAATCACCTTATATCCTTGCATTTCCAAAAAAATCGTAAAATAACATACTCAGTTTTCAGATTAAAATTTTCCAACTGATAAATAAATTATGTGTTTTTATTTATATATAAGTGTGCTATATTTATATCATTGAGGCTTCACTCATCCAGTTAGATATTTTTAAAAACAAGTTGTATTAGTTGATATTGTTTGTATTTTTTGTTTCATTATTTGCATTGTTTTTTTCTACTTGTCATTGTAATTTGCATAAATATGTAATTATCCATTGTTTATCTTTATGTAATTATTAATTAAATGTAATCACATTATACTCTAAAACATTATAATACCCTGTATAGAAACCTGTATTTTTATTATAAAGTGACGTCCCAGAATTAATAAAGACTTTATTATTATTATTACTAATAGGACTACAATTGTACAAGATATAATAGATTAGACAAAAAAGAAATAACTACTATTGTAATACGACTTGAACATTCAATTATGGTTAGACTAAAAAATATACAACCGCCTTATTTTGTAAAGAAGAATTAAGTATCATTTTGGTCTTTAGAATATCTGTTATTAAATGTAGTTATTTTTTTCATAACGTGTTTTATTTCTAACCATTAATTAGAAATGCGGGGATTAAACCAAAAATAACTCTACTTTATTATATATTGTAAACATTTGTTTTTATTGTAAAAGGGAAGAACCTTTAAGAAAGCTAGGCAGTTAAAAGTAATAATAATAATAAAGACATAGAAATCATACAAATTCCATTTGAAACACATTGTGTTTGTGATCTTCTTTCGCAAACCTCCACTAAGGGATTCACGCAGAAGCATGGATGGAGAAACCAGCCATTGAAGGCACTCACAGAGTGGTTCATCTCACTGTAGTAGATCCCTGCTCCAGAAACGTTTCAGTCTCCTTGTCGGATTATGTGGTAATGTGTCTGTCAGTAATGATTGTACCAGTAAGTTTGGGTGTCCAGCAAGTAAGTCATGAAATTTTATGTAGGTTTTCTTGATTGTGCCAGTCACGAGTGATTTATTAGTAATGTAAAAGGGATTTGAATGTTATGTAAGTGGGATTTTTTGCATGAGCCCCAGACTTGCGAGGCATAGGTCCTTCTTGGTTTAAGTATCATAGTGTATATCATAAGGCAGCTAAACGTGAGCTATAGCTGTCATACATACGAAGTTGCCAGCATCCGAAAATACTAGGAAAATACATTACAGATTCTCCCAAATGCATTTCGTAGGCCCATTTTCTCTAAATTTAGTTCGACGGTGTTTTTTAATTACATGGTTATATGAATCATTCACCATAACAAATATGGTGAAATGATTCGGTAATTATATGGTTCTGTTGGAGCTTCCCACACCAATACTGAGGCCGGCACGTTTCACGACGGCTGTAGGCGACTTGTTATACAAACAATTATTGTAAAACAATCTTCTTGGCGTATTTCGTAATTAGTTACATCACAGTGGGATAAGTTACAAAAGGATGGCATGTTTATAATTACAATAACAATTAGGTAAAGGATTGCCCTTACCTGGGAGGAAACATTTAAAAAATCTATAATATTCATAATTGAAAATGCAATAGGAAAAAGGCCAAGCAAAGTCTTAATTCTCTAAATAATTGAAAAAACGATCAACGCCCCAGAAGAGCCACCTAAATCCTTTCAGTTAAAATATGGAGGTCCTTCAACGCGGAAAAATATCTATCCTTAATAAATCCACAACCTAAACAGTAGTTACCGCTTCCTCCATGCCAAGCATTATGGATCCCTTACTTTGGTGAAACCTCTCCTGGCCAGCAAACCTATTGTTGTGCAACGATATCTAAATTGTAACCTAATCTCATTCGTGACAAATTTTAACCTATTGGCTGTAAAAGAACATTTTGTGTTTTTTGTTCCTATACACGCATCTATATTTTTCAAACCCAGACTCGAACAGGAAACTGCTTTGATTTCGGATCTTTGGCGTTTTACCTCAAAAGATTCAGAATTAATTGTAATATTTTAATAACTAAGGCAGAACTAATGTGGATAAGAAGTTGTTCTTATGATTGGCTCCATCGGACGCCGAGAGGAACTACCAAGGGATTTTCATGCCCAAACTATTCACCTTTTGGACAATCCCATAAGCGGTAATGTGCCAAATTATTTCGTCAAGGTATGTACAGAAGATTAGTTAGTATCGATGATCCAGATCGAGATACAACTTAGGCACAATAGCTGAGAAAACTTGATTTAAGACTAGAAAGAATTGTCCCGTGATAGTAAATATGTTTAGTACATAGTATACTCAATATAATATATCTCCAGCACTGCTGAAATAGTGGATAAGTTCATTGTAGTGATGGAAGCTTAATCGTGCCAATCTCATAATACATAAGTCAGGCCTTGGATCGAAATAATTGCTTAAAGTATAACTATTTCTGTGTGAAAACTGTGAGAATAATATGATTCTACTTTGAATAACTAACGAATAACTCCAATATTATAATAAAAAAAGAAATAACCTAGTAGTGGACATTTAATTTAAATATTAATTACAAAGTTTCGTATATTACAGTGCAATCGGAAAACTCGAACAAACAAATCCTAAAGTCTATAAAATAACTAATCACTGCTCATATATGGCAAAATTCGCATTAGTCACTTGTTCACCGTGGCTATGGATATATACAGCTTCTTTTTATGTTTTTTATAATTATTGGTCATTTTTTTGTTTTAAATATTTTTATTTTTAAAAAGAAAAGATAGGCCCTCGGCCGGGATTTGAACCCGGAACCTTTGTCTCACCGTGACATCGCTCTACCAGTTGAGCTACCCAAGGCCGCCTGCCGGCAGAGAACAAATCTTTTCTCTCATACGATCCCATGTCGTCGTGCTCTCGCCATTTTTGCGATGAATGCACTAGAACGAAGTTCTTTGAATATTAATTTAATTTTAAGATCTTATTGACTTACGTCATATTACTATTTATATTTTTTTAATAATTATTGGTCATTTTTTTAAGTTTTTAATATTTTTATTTTTAAAGAGAAAAGATAGGCCCTCGGCCGGGATTTGAACCCGGAACCTTTGTCTCACCGTGACATCGCTCTACCAGGTGAGCTACCCAAGGCCGCCTGCCGGCCGAGGACAAATCTTTTCTCTCATACGATCCCATGTCCCAGTGCTCTCGCCATTTTTGCGATGAATACACTAGAACGAAGTTTTTTGAACATTAATTTAATTTTAGGATCTTTCATGAACATTAATTTAATTTTAAGATCTTATTGACTTACCTCATATTACTATTTATATTTTTTTAATAATTATTGGTCATTTTTTTGAGTTTTTAATATTTTTATTTTTAAAGAGAAAAGATAGGCCCTCGGCCGGGATTTGAACCCGGAACCTTTGTCTCACCGTGACATCGCTCTACCAGTTGAGCTACCCAAGGCCGCCTAACCATAACCATTACCAACCTAAGCATAACCATTTAGAATAATACGATTCTACTTCCATCACTACTGTTAACTCATAAAGGGCAAAATTCACCTTAATCACTTGTTCACCGGGGCTATATATACATATAGATATATACAGCCTTCATTGGAATTAAAATCTTTTGAAAAGCTTATGAGATGAAAATTTCATACACGAGAATAAGATGCATGAGAATGGAGAAAACATTCCTTCACAGTCTAGACGTTGAGGCCACTTCGAAGGACAAGTTATATTTTATGCACGAATTATCTTGTAGCTCATAATGTTCATGATCTAGCAAGGACCTTATTGATAATTTTAATTTTTATGGCTATATAAATACAGATATACAATATTTTATTATTAAGAAAAAAAATTTCACTGCTTTAATTATTCATAAATTATTTAAATATATTGTAATTCGCGCCAATTATTTTATATTAATAATTGATGGTTGTTGAGAATGATATTTTATATTTCTTATTGTTATATTTAATTTGGCAGCGAAGAAGCTCAGTGGTAGAGCGCTGTGCGAATACCACGGATTTAAATCCGGTTTTGGATGATAATTTATTCAATCTGTTGACAGCCACGGATCTGGGTAACCTCCTAGGGGTCAGCCAGCCTTTATAAATTGGAAACCCTCAACGCTATAGTGGAAAAACCTGGCTGTTGACCGTGATCTATGACAAATCAACTTTCTGCACAACCGTTGTCCAAGAAACAGTAGAGTCTCTACCATGTACTGAACCCAAGATAACAAGTTATAGTGGTGCATGTTTTTTTGTTTTTTTATTTAATAGAACTAAACCAAGACAAGATGTCAATGAGTGATAAAAACATCTCAAAACCAAGCCTTCCCTTCTTAAGGTTGATGCCTTTAACTACCTGCCATTGAAGGTTTAACTGCTAATAATTTCTTAACTAGAACAGATTTATTTTTAAAGAGTATCGACAAGTATATTATTTATAATTTATTGACTGTAAATGCAAGAGGCCGGATTCTCAGGTAATTGCATTTTATTAATTTATTTCTGTATATATTATGTATGTAAAGAACCATTTCAAGAAGTTCTATTTTTATTTTAGGTGATACCTTTATTTTTTTTTCCAGTTCACATTGAAATACATTAAAGATCGATTTATTAAGGAATAATAAATAATAAATACAATCCAACTTTCCAATAAATTCTTCAACAGTAATATTGAAAAGTAAAAAGAGACCTTACATAAATGTTAAGACCGTGGAAAAATTCCAACGAAACTAAAAGAGAAATAGAAAATTATCTGTCAATATTTCGCCCATTCAGGTGACTTTAAGCAGCTGGGGTCGAGTAACCTTCCTTATGATTCATTAGTTGCATTTGAGCCTTGGAGGTGGTGGGATGTTTCTTGGGTGCATTATTCATGTTTTGTTTTGCTGTTATTCTCTTTCTACCCTGAGGATGCCTGAATGAGCGAAATATTGGACAGATAATTTTCTATTTCTGTTTTAGTTTGGAGACTTAAGGCTTTTCGTTGGAATTTTTCCACGGTCTTAAAATTCTCAAACAGTAAATTTCTAAGTTCTGTTTTTTGTTCTGTTGGATCTTAGCTCTAATCTGCCTATATTATTTTCATGTTTATAGAATGAAATATATACACGATACGGTAGATAGACGATGTGTACGTAATTCAGAAATAAACAATCGAATCTAAATAAACAACTCTACTTGCCCTAGATAGGCATTAATATTATTGGTATTTAAAAGAGTTGAGAACTGGAAGAGGACAGAGTTAGTGGACATAGTTCAAGAGCGGGGTCAACTAACTCGTGAGAACTGCCTCCACTATCTCCTCACTCTCTCTAGCTTAGACCTCTCTCAAGTAGCTCTCTCTCTCTATTCTGCTCTAGCTCTTTCTGTCTCTGACTTAGATCTCTCTACTCTAGTTTTCACTCTCTCTAGTAGATCTCTCTACTCTAGCACTTTCTTATATGCTACTCTCTAATCTATTATTCTTCTCTAACAGTGTCGGGTATCAATAACTACTTTTTTATTTTGTGTTTATTATTTCCAAATGAATATTTTATTGCATTAAAAGCTAGATGTTTTTTTTGTTTGTTTTATATAATTCTAACATTAATAAAATTTATTAAAGGAAACAAAAGAATTCAGAGAGTAATTTTAAAAACATATGTTTTAATATTAAGTGTAATGTTGGAAAAAACAAAACAAGATGAGCCTCAAGACAGTTGCCCTGTGAGAAGGTTGCTTGCTACTCTACACTTGATATTGTCGCCACTTCTTCATCACTTTCACATCTTCTTCAACTTGAATTTTGTCACATCTCATCAGTAAAACTTCTCGCTATTTTGATCTTATTTTGGACTTACCGGTAAGAGACATTTAATTTTTCTATTCATCATCAATTCATCGCTATCAAGAACTCAACACTTTTCAAGAAATCAATTCATTTCTCAGTTTTTCATTGATTCACAGACCAGTAATATTTTTGTTTTAAGATCCATCTCTTTTTAGTAAATAAGTTAATTCATTTTTTATGTAAATAATAGCTTAGTGCATTTTCTTTTTTTTTCATAACTTTTATTTTTTTACTTTTAAATAACTTTCTTTGTATTTTCTTAGATTTACTTGTGCACATTAATATTTTTATAATTGTTCTTTTTCTATTTTTACATTATATATTTATCATTTACTCATTTTTGGATGTTTTTATTTGTATTTACTTGATGAATTTCTTTTCTTTCCTTTTATAGCTTCAATTATGTGTATTTGGGGAAATTGTCACCCAATCAAACTATTAGGTTTTTTTATTGAATTCACAACCGGCAAATTCGCTCGGATAGAAGGTTAGCGAATTATTATTAGGAGCCCCTTCTTCCACAAATAGCATTCTAATATATCTAATATAGCATTCTTCTCTAATGCTCCCTGGGAGTACTCCAGCTTCTTCCCTACTTTAGATTTCTTTGAACTCCCTCAACTCTAATAGTCTTTCTCCTATAAAGCTCACTGCTCTCGATCTTTCTACTCAAACTCTCAATAACTCCTCTCTCTTCATTCTTGAACACTAACCCCTAGATCTTTATAACAATCCTTTATAATAAATATTATCCCTACTCCCGCTCAATACTTAATATCTCTTTACTTTGAATCTATCTCTCAACTCTAATTCTTTAGAATGTGGCAATCTCTAATCTAACGGTTTTTCTTCCATAAAGCTCACTACTCTAGCGTTGTCACTACTTCAACTTTCTTTAATCTAACTCTCTCATATTAATCTCCCTCTAATCTGACACTCTAATCTAGTTCTTTCTCAATCCTAGATCTCAGAAAGGTAGTTCTCTCCCTGTCTGAGCTTTCTCTAATCTAACTCCTACAACTCTATATCACTCTCTAGTCTAATTTTCTTCACTCAAACTCTCTGTAATCTACCTCCTTCCACTCTAATTTATCTGTCTCTAATCTGGCATTCTACTCTAGTTCTTTCTCTACCCTAGATCTCTGAACGGTAGTCATCTTGAGATTTGGCAAGTTACCTTTTGTGGATATTCGACCAAGTAGTCTTAGCAGACCTTTAGAGCTGCCGACTATAATAACGATATATCGCAAGTTGTCAACTAATCTGCCGCTTTAGAAAAGACTACAGAAATATTGAAGACTACGAAACGGAGACAATTTTGAAGATCACATGGTGAAGTTAGGGGGATCCTGATCTAACTCCACGGTTAGTAGCAATCGCTTGAACCTCTTGTTGTTTATTTTTTTTCGCTACTAAATAATTTATAGATCTTGGCATTCTGTTTGCGATGCTGCTTACCTCATTTCTTTATCCCTCATGAGTGGCAGTGTCAAATGCTTTCGCTTAGTCTATTTAACATAGCCGTTTAATGAAATTAGTACAAAAGTATACATAAACTGCAAAGCCAAATACGTCTTAATATCGATATTTTAATCTAAATTCAAAGCCAATTTTCACTCCTTTATCTCTATTTGGATCTATTCGTTCCAATGAACTGATCGTCACTGGTCGCTTCCAATGATGTGCAGATCTTAAATCATGACCAGAAATAATGAGAACGAGACAAAACTACTCTGTCTTACAATATGATTTGGTTTTTCTTTCAAATTGTAAAAAACTAAATGAAAATAATCGTTCGAGCTTAATGGAGTTGAAAATTCTAGTACACAAGGTTGTTCAGCGGCCCCGCAAGGTTGTTTTTAGAAACAGTAATTATCATTAATTTGAAAGAAAAAAATCAGGAGTGAAATTGATAAAATTTTGTACGGCTTTTTAAGGAACGTACTAATTGGTGTATCACTAAACTGGATGTTGTGAATAATTTATGAAACCACTAATAAGGTAATGATAGGTTTGCTTTGATGAACGAGGGTGATCATAGCTTGTACTCCAACGCCGTTATAGGTGTGTGTATATATATATATATATATATATATATATATATATATATATATATATATATATATATATATATTGGTTTCTACTTATCTTGACTGTTATGGAAATTATATTGTATTTTAGTTCTTGAGTTTCAGTCTTTCTTGAACTTCTTAGGCGACGTTTCGAGACTAGGTTAGTCTCATACTCATGCCCTGACAATGAACAAATGAGCTTTTAGTAAAAACATTAAATAGCACACTAAAATAGATGTAAAATGACCTGTGTAAGTTGTAATAGATAGGGTGTACTTACAAGTTCCAAAGAATGAATCAGTTTTTCATTAATCAGTTGCCTCGCAAAACAGCATAAAATCACTTATCTACAAATAAATATAATCTTAAAGATTCATTTGAATTTCATCAAAAAATCACAAATATTAAAATTCCTGAAGGCTATAAATTAATTTCATTAGATGCCTCGTCTTTATTTACTAACATATGCATTTCCAAAATAAAAACTATAATAGAAAAAAATTGGAATAAATTAAAAACGCATACAAAAATCCCCAAAAAACTATTTTTACAATTACTGGCCCTATGTACAGATAGAGGATATTTTCAATTCAATGAAAAATTGTATATCCAAAAATTCGGCTGCCCTATGGGATCTCCTATTTCACCTATCTTGGCTGATATTTACTTAGAAGAACTGTTAAATACAGTCATACCAAAAATACCATTTAATATCCCGTTTCTATTTAAATATGTGGATGATATAATAACAGCGATACCAACCGAAAATAATGAAAAAGAAATAATTTTAAATGAATTTAATAAATATTCCACTCGATTAAACTTTACTATTGAATTTGAAAAAGATAATAAAATACCATTTTTAGACGTTCTCTTAATCAGAAAATCAAACGGAGAAATAGAAACTAAATGGTGGCAAAAACCTATTCACTCTGGTCGATACATACACTACACAAGCCAATGCCCCAAAAGATATAAAATAAATACCGCTAAAAACCTAATAAATCGCGCGAGAAAATTATCATCCCCAATACACCAAAAAACAGCCGAAAACAACGTAGTGGACCTCTTATTAAAGAATGGTTATCCGCACAGCCTCCTTCGCAATTTATTAAAAACAACAAAAACACTTTCTAACCAAAACAACCTAAATGAAACCAATCCTAAAAAATACTATACATTACCTTATATACCAACACTTTCAGAAAGACTAGCAAAAACACTCACCGGTAATAAAAGTAAAAAAGACTCCGCAATTACTTTCAAAAACACAGCCACTGTGTCAAGACTATTTACAAAAACCAAAGATTCGGATAAATTAGAGCTAAAATCAAATGTCGTGTACGAAATACAATGTGAAGATAAATGCGGTAAATCCTATTTCGGAACATCGGAACAATACTTAAAACGTAGAGTGTACCAACACAAATATAGTTGTGATTCAATAATAAAAAACCCCAATAAACCAGATCAAACAGCTCTCACTACACATTTTAGAAATACACAACATACCTTTAAATTTGATAAACCTAAAATAATACACCAAGAGAAAAATAGTTTCAAACGGAATATAAAAGAAATGATAACTATAGAGAAGTATAAAAATCGCGCTGTAAACAAAAAATCGGATGTTCAAGGTCTTAGCTCGTGTTATGCAAATTTAATTAATTCATAATATATAAAAATAACAATATCTAATATGATTCAACAATTAAATAAACTCCTGTTCCTAAAAAATGGATTACTTACTCATTGATCATAGCAATTGCAATACAAACATTTTATGCTGTTTTGCGAGGCAACTGATTAATGAAAAACTGATTCATTCTTTGGAACTTGTAAGTACACCCTATCTATTACAACTTACACAGGTCATTTTACATCTATTTTAGTGTGCTATTTAATATTTTTACTAAAAGCTCATTTGTTCATTGTCAGGGCATGAGTATGAGACTAACCTAGTCTCGAAACGTCGCCTAAGAAGTTCAAGAAAGACTGAAACTCAAGAACTAAAATACAATATATATATATATATATATATATATATATATATATATATAGCCGAATCTCCCCCTATTTAGGATTTAGGATACCCACATTATAGAGCCTGAGGAGGGTCCTGAGTACCGAAGGATCCATCTCCGGCCGCTAACAGGATAAATAAAAGTCTTGCCAGCAGCGGGATTCGAACCCAGGATCTTCGGCATAGCAACTGAGCGCTCTACCACTGAGCCCCTCCGCCCCCCCCAGATATATTTTATGGTATTTATGAAGTATAACTGTTCATTTCATTGTCCTGAAGTAGGTACCAAAAGTTTCGCAGAGATACCTCATTCCAGAAATCGAACGCTCGGTTTATTTTGTACTTCACTAGCGAGCCTATTAACATGCGAATTATATTGTTTTGAGGTGTTAAGTATTTTGCTTAGAAAAAAATAATGAAATGTTTAATAATAATAATGTCTTAATCTATTCTCGGACGAGTCCCTATAGAATAACAATACAGGTGTTGTAAGCTATTATGTATTAAAGTGTAAAATAATTACATTTAATTATTGGCCCAAGATCGCGGGTTCGTAGCCCGGCTAGTTAGTTACGCCGACCTTCGGAAGAGACGTTAAACGGGGGTCCCGAGCCTGTACGATGTCAGGTACTCGTTAAAAATCCCTATCCTAATTAAACCTGGATAGGCAAAATTTGGACCTCCCACTGTAGCATCGTCTGATTCGCCATAGCAGCATAAAGTGGCGTTAAATGAACAAACAAACAATTACATTTAATTAATTATTACAAGTAATTTAGTAAGTGGGAAAGAATAAAAAAAAAATGTGAATTACCTACAATAACAATATTTAAAGAAACGATTAGAAGAAAAGAAAGAAAAAAAATTAAAATAAGTTAACAATAATTATATAAGAGAAACAATTTATGGTTGCATATATATCAAATTTATGCCAAGGAAAAAAAAAAAAAAAATTTAGAAAGACTAAACAATATTATCGGAGATATACATTTCATCACTTTTTGTCCTTTTTTTTCTTTTTTATTATCTATCTATATGATATTAATAATACATATGTACGTGGTTTAAATTCCACACACCCATATATATAAATACATAATAACACACATAAATGTACTTCAAAAAACATAAAAATATGAGAAAAATATTATTTCACTACATTTTCTGTATTGAAAAAAACAGCCCTATAATCGAAGATGTTATTTTTTAAATCGATTCATACCACTTTTTCAACTTAATTTTTTTTTAAAATGCTATATTTTGTGTAACGGTGTTAAACAGTAATAAAAATGGCTTTACAGCTTGCGATCTGTGAGAAAATATAATATATATTAGGGAGATATTACATAATAATTATTTATCACTATTAAAATTTCGTTAATGGTGACTAATAAATAAACAATTTAAAATTTAATTTGTGTTTTTTCTGAATCCAAAAACGATTCACAATATTACATTAAAATTATCCGCAATATAGATGCGTCAAGTTATTTCCCAAATTTTATTATACCTTAAATAATACACTGCCTACAATAAATTAATACAATCTCTTTTTTTATTACAACATAAAAATAAAGAAAGCGTAGTCCCTTGATTCGTTTATTGTAAAGTTTTATAGTTCCTAAGTGAAGATATGTTTTACCTATCTATACGTCTATATATACTATATAAATGGGGTGTGTGTATAACCCCAATTTATGAAAACAATGAGCTGAGAAGTGTTGAGGATGTACTACAGGTAGCCACGATTAAACTCACCTGTAATCTCGGAAGACCGGCAGGTAAAAGGTTCCCTTCAATGGGACCGCTTGTTAATTGACTGTCTAGACATCTTTATTAATATTCATATTTATTACATTATCATAGTTTGTTTATTCAAAGAGCAACATAACAACACTAGCCTTTATTTGATATGATTTGATAATAGCACATGAATAAATAATCGTAAATTACACATATGCTAACTGATACTCATATGCTATTTACATACTACCAACTGCATATGTTCACTAAGCGGAAGAGATGAGATAAGCTCCATATTGAATTATTTTAAATCAATAAAAAAATATATTTAAATTTAAAATTAAATTTAAAACATAAATAAATTATGTAAATAAAAAATTTTAAATTAAATTTAAAACATAAATATATAAATATTTTCTTCATTCTTATCTGGAATTACTTCAACTTACTTATTAATCTGGCTGTATGGAAGTGTCCAATGCCATCGAAAGAAAAAAAAACAAAAAAAAACTGCATATGATGAATAAAACGTACATCGGTATTTAATGAAAAGATAAATAAATAAATATAACAATATTATATATTTTATATTTATTGTTCTTATGATAGTGATAATTTTTAAATATTTTTATTTTTAAGAGAAAAAAATTGTCGAGGCCGGGATTCGAACCCGAGTCTAGGGTGTTACGAGCCAGGATAGCTCAGTTGGTTAGAGAACCACGCTAGAGACGCAGGTTCGAATAAGGCCTGGACAAATCTTTTCTCTTCAAAATAAAAATTATCATCATCATAAGAATAATAAATATAAAATATAATATAATATAAAATTGACGTAAGTCAACGAGATCCTAATTAAATTAATGTTCAATGAATATTTTTCCTCGTGCATACCTCGCAAAAATTGCGAAAACACTGGGATATAGGATCGGTGAAGGGAATCGATTTGTCTGGCCGTTAGCCGTGAGCCAGGTTAGCTCAGTTGGTTAGAGCATCACGCTAGAGACGCGGGCGACTAGGGTTCGAATCCCTGCCTGGACAAAACTTTTCTCTTCAAAATAAAAATATATATATTATAATTTGAGTTTTGAAAGGCGATGCTTCAACATCGATCTCTTTTGAAAAAAACAAAAAAACTAATGATTTCATGTATTTGTTCGTATAAAAATGGGTTTAGAGATAATTGTCAAACCATTACAATTTGAGTAGTAATGCTTGGTTCCATCTTTCTGTTTCGTTCCAATCTGATTCATTCAAGAATCACTTCAAAAGGGGCTTACGTTGCGTGCACACATTTGTTTATTTATTTAAAATAATTAAATCGAAATTAAAACAAAAAAATACAATTATAGCCTATGAAGGTTATTAAGTTCAGTGAATAGCTTCTGCTGATTTTAAGAGGAAGGTTTATGTTTATTGTTTATTCATTTAATGTCTCTTTATGCTGCTATGGCTAATCGGGCGATGCTACAGTGGGAGCCCTAAATTTTGCCTATCTCGGTGTAATTAGGACAGGGATATTCAATGAATACATGACACCGCAGAGGATTGGGATCACTTGTGGTCTAATAGTTAGCAAAACAACTTACCAAGTCCAAGATCACTGGTTCACAGGTGGCCGTAGGACTTTTTAAAAGGAGATAAAAATCCTTAGTGGCGTCCTCTTTCGGAAGGGACGTGGAACGGGGGTACCAGTACGATGTCAGTTGCTCGTTAAAGACCCGTTTAATAATTCTGATTAGCAATCGTCTGATTTTCTATAGTGTAATTTTAATGATCACGGTTTTTTATTCATAATAGTAAAGTTTACAAACTATGAAGGTTCATAAGTTCAGTACATGCTAGAGCCAGTGGTGTCTCTTGGGCAACGGTTGTGCAGAGAGGTAATATGATCAGTTCGGGCTCTACCGCCAGCTTTTTCCTGTAATTAAGGTTACCAATTTTATAGAGGCTGGGTGAGCTCCAGAGGCTCTCTAGATCCCACAGCATCCCTCCATGGTTGTTAACTGAATAAATAAATTTTCTATCACAGTCGGATTTGAACACGAGGCCTTTAGCACGGCAACTCAGCGCTCTAAATTATAAGATCTCCATTAATATAGTTGACTGCTTTGGAACTTGGATTGCATTTTCTCCAAACAGCAAAAGTAATTGAGATTGAAAATACGATAATAAGGAAACGACCCGAAGCGGGGAGTCGGAAGCAGTGACTGAAACAGTAATCGGAACTAGACAATGAGAAACATCGATTAATCGAATTGTTTCCTAAATATAAATCGAGTAGGCTCCGACCATGGGGGGAGGGGGAATTAAAATAAATTCGTAATTGACTTTTCCTGCCGGCGGGAGAAGATGTGGCGCAGTTTCGGGAAGGGTCCGCAACCCCCCCCTCTTCCCCACCGACCAACAAATGGGGGAGGATTCTTCCTAAGATCCCCCCCTCTGTTTGTGGATTCTGAGCCTTGATTTCATCTTCCCTCTCAGGGTTGATCTCACTTCTGTTAAGAGGGTTCGGTGTAATGAAGATTATATAGTACATATAAATAATATTTTTACTATATAACTTTGCTTACATTTAAATTTACATATAACCTATACCACTATAATCCTTGGAGAAAGATTGTGCACGGACGTGATCTATCCTAAAGTTCAACCACAAGATTTTGCCCCTTATTTTGGGTATCCACTTTATCAATATTGGAAACAAATGCATATATTATAAATTATAATGCAAAAGGTAAAATCCAAAAAAGCAAAGCCTTAAGTCTCTAAAATGCTGAAAAGATTAACCCGCCATTAAGTTATCATTAGAAAATATATCAATAGAAAAATCACATCAAAGAAATTATTTAGGATTCTTAATTAATTAATAATCCAAATAGATTTATGGAATAAAGATAGCAACATTGCACAGCAATATTTCTCTTTTGGATTGCTGATGTGAGATGTACTTCGTCTTCTTTGATGAGATTTTTCTTTTGATTTGCGTCCTGATGATGACTGGAAATGGCGAAACATTTACTGTTTTATTATTTTTATTAATAGTTATTTTTTAAAAATATTTTTGTATAGAAGAGAAATGATTTGCCCTGGCCGGGATTCGAACCCGGGTCGTCTGCGTCTCTAGTGCAGTGCTCTAAGCCACTGAGCTACCAGGGCTCGTATCCAAGTCAGGCGAATCCGTTCTCTTCACCGATCCTATATCCCCGTGTTCTCGCAATTTCTGCGATGTATATACGAGGAAGAATGTTCATTGAACAAAACTTTAATTAGGATCTTGTTGACATACGTATGTATATTATCTTTTCTCTTCAAAACAAAAATATTGACTGTTTTCCAAAAATTTTAGAGACTGAAAGCTTTACTTTTGGGGATTTTTCCCTGATGAAAAAAAAAATTAAAATAAAATCAAATATTTGAAATTTACAGCAAACTGATTTGAAAGCATATAAACAACAGATCCATGGGTAAAAAGGCGGTTTTGAACCAAACTAAAAAATACGCACAAACTGGTAGATGACAAATTATTAACATCAATCCTTCTTATTATGGAAGGTGCCTTTTTAAACCGAACTTTTGAATCTAATAACATGTAACATTATGTTAAATTTTAACAGTCTTAAAAAAATGTGTCTATTCCAACGCTATACAAGCTTCTCATGATTGCTTATTTCTTAGCTTCTTATGTGTTTATAATATTTTTTTTTCTGCATCTTTACGCTAGACTGCACTACTAAGGCTTCGCAAACGTCCGCCGGAAGGTGTCAGGCGGCTAATATTTATCCGCGGCAAACATTGCTGATATTATGTAGTTATGCAGATGGGATACAAATCTCCGAGTGCAGTTTGGTTTTGGATCATTTTGCTTGTTTGCCCGAAGCGTTAGCTCTGTTTGCCAAACATCTATAGGATTCGGCTATAGCCGTCCTTGCATAAAATGCATCGTAATTTTATCGGATTCTGCAAAGCCATAAGCCAGAATCCGATTGAGAGGCATAGCAGATGCGGGCAAATGGGGCGCCAAATATCCAAAATATATATTTTTTAATGATTTATACTTATATCCGTTTTAATAAAAAAATTTAATTATTAAAAAAATCAAACGTCACTAAACTATTCTACTATGGTACGACCATCTTTTTAAAAGTTGAATCATTCAAACCAAAATATGTGCCTTAAAAATCATGAAATTAAATTGGGATTACATAGTAGATTTGTATTTATTATTTAATTTCAAATATATGTTTTTTTTTCACTTCATTCCCACTCAAACCCTCTAGTTTCAAACCTAGCTTCCTCTTCAATTCCCGATAATCCTCCGAGGCGTCTGAAAAGAAGATGGCCACGTAGCCTTCTTATTGAACTTTGATTTGAGTACTACCAGTGGGTAGTTTCTCTACTTGTCATTCTCATGTCATTATGTATCACTTAGCCTATTTACTTGTTGTATAATTGTAATACAGTTGTAAATATCAATAAATAAATTAAAAAAAAAAAACGTTTTTTTCGTGTTCTTTTTCGTATTAACCATTTCGGATCAAGTTACAACTTTATTTTAATTTGTTCTGCTGGAGTTTTCTCAGTCTCCAATATTCTTTCATGCGTTCACCGGCATATTTCCTTTTATCCCCTGTCTAGCTTAGTTCAACCTTCACTGATTTTCGTTCATTCTGAAACCTTCCAGATTCTACACACTTTAATTTTCTTCTAACATTTGTCTAGAGTTCTCTGTGATGTTCAACTTTTCAAAATCTTTCTTTGCTTCTGTAAACCATATTGTAGTGGTCTTCTTTATCCATAACAAGTAAAATATTTGCTTGTTCAACCTATGCATGTCCATTCTGTACAATAAACAACTGATGTCTCAGGATTGTCAGCTTCCTCTCCCGCATAGTATCCGACATTCTTTCCACTTTCTGGCAGTTACTTCACAGTTTTCATCCGTTTTCAGTCTGAACAACACCAGTGACTTTTTCTTTGAATACTTCTTTTCATTAATTTCAGTTTTTTGAGGTTATAGTTCATCGAGAGGTTATATTTCTTCTGCTGGAGTTTTTTCTGTGTCTCCAATCTTCGTTCATGCGTTCACTAACACGTTGCCTTTGATCCTCTGTCCAGCTTCATCTTGTCCTTTCTGCTTCCAAATGTACTTTCTAGCGAGTGAGACTCTGTGCATTCAACGTTTCAAAATCCTTCTTAACTTCATTAGTTGTCTTGGACTTATTTTTCCACAAGTAGTCAAATATTCACTAAGTCAATCTTTGATGGTTCATTGTGTACAAAGATCCGAGTAAATACAGCCTGCTCTTTCTCATAGTAACCGAGATTCTTTTCACATACTGTAAAATTCTGCACTCGTAATTTTTTATAGAATTCTTCTTTCCAGGAATTTCAGTTTTTTAATACTAGTTCATCGATAAGCATTCACTGGCGAAGAGGCATTCCGTTTTTAGGACAGTATTATAATGTCATATCTTTGCACTCCAGGAATTGTACTTCTTGTTGTACAGTTTCTTTGTTAATCAGCTGTTTTCTCTAATCCATTCCCCTGCAAGGTCTCTCCAGATACCTGATTTTTTAGCCCTTTCTCAATTCGAAACATCTCGGTGTTCAGCAATTTTGATTCATGCTTGTCATTTGTCATAATTTGTGTGGTTGGTTATTTAAAGAGAAAAAAGCATGTTAAAAGTGAACTCGATTGTAGAGATTTCTCCATCCATGCTTTCATGTAATTCTCAAAACGGAAGTTTACAAAAGAAAATCACAAATGCAACAAATAATGAATGACACTAGTAGAATATTCCCGAATGAATATTTAATTTTTATTTTCAATAATAAGAATTCAGTGGGAGTATTAATAAAGATTTTTAACGAGTACCTGAGCCGCAGAGGCTCGTTACTCTAATTTTACGTCCCTTCCGAAGAACGGCATAATCATAATAACGGCAGGGTGACCTGCTGGGCTGCGAACCCGGGATCTTCGGTGTAGTAGGTTGTTATGGAAACCACTACACCACAGGTGACACCATTACGTGTTTTTTTAATTTGTTATGAACAGTAACTTATATCTGAATTTATTCCCTCCTATTTCTACATCACCAAATTCAATAACGTTTCACATCCATTTAGAATCGACTTTTTTGTATTTTAATTAAAAATATTAGTTCAATTATAAATAACTTGAAGAGTAAATGTAACTAATAGACTACAATGTTGCTACAGACGCCACAAGAGCCCGCCCAACTCGAAGAATAGTTGAGATCATCTTGCAGTGCTGCCAACATAAGTAAGCGACAGAAGAAGACACGAGAGCAGCGCGCATGCGCGGGGGGTATCGAGTGCCCGGGGGCAGATTTATAGGCCCCCCTCTCCTTAATTAGGCAATTTATACCGAGCCCTCTCTCGGGTCCTCCACTTCCTGGCCCACTTCACTTTTTACTGTTTACACCATGTTATTGCAATGCATGTATTGTAGTGTATATATATAACTATTTATTGATATATTATACAATATATAAGAACCCCTCTTAAACGGACAATCATGGATCAGAATATACGTTTTAAGGGATTCGTCGGTTAATTAATTTGAAGTGAAAACTTCTTAAGCCGCGTTTAGCGATTTTGATAGGAGGTGAACTTATGGGTTAGCGTCACCGAAATGCTCGTGACTGGCAACACCTAGTGGCCTAGGCATGAGTTATACAATTTTTTTTTAATCAACTTTACTTTAAAGACTAGAATTCCATTAGTATATGAATAATTACCTTTAACTAAAAGGTGGTTTGGCACTTGTACAATTGAAACTAGCAATAGATTTTATTTCTCAAAGTTACATGTTTTGTTTTATGAAATCATTGAAGGTCTTCGAGTTGTATCAAACCGTTTTTGTTTTTGGCCATAATATTATAATATTTTCCTCCAATCATTTTTAAGATTGATTTTTTACTTCCATTAATTATTTTAATTTAGGGGTCACCTGTGATGTAATGGTTAACATAAAAACCTATTATCCCGTATATCGCGCGTTTCGCATCCCTAGGATTTTTTAAAATGGATTAATAAATCCTTAGTTTGTTGTTTGTTTGTTCATTTAACATCATTTTATGTTGCTAATTGGACGATGCTACAGTGGCTCTAAATTTTGCCTATCTAGTATTAATTAGGTATGGATTGTACATAAACCGTATAAACATTACAAGAAGCCTTCTGTGGCAGAGGATTAACCACATCAGATTACAGGGAAAACAAACCACCACAACCACTCATTAACCAGAGTGCCCTAAGGCCACACCACTCATAACCACCAACAGCCTGCTCCAGCTAAGCAGGGCTCACTCAATCAGAACACCCTCAACTAGGGGTCTCAACAGCGGTGGGGCTTCAATGGAGCCCATGGGACCCGGTGTCAGCCCTTCCCGTAAAGGTCCCACAAGAACAGGGCCCATCTTCGAGGCATCTTCCACCCTAAAGGGAATCAGCACTTACAGCATGTTTAAGTATATATATATATATATATATAGTATGTAGACGCAGAAACTACGAAACTAAATATAGAACCCCTGATGAATGCTGTTAAGGAAATAGGGATGGAAGTAAATTCGGATAAGAATAACTAGAAGGTTAGTAGCACAAATGGGAGACATTTTTTAGGGTCTATGGTAACTAGGAAAAACGAAATTCAGGAGGAAATAAAGGCGCGATTAGTATTACTTAGTTATTAAATAATTATAATTTAAATAGTTTAAAGAATGGGAGGAATTATAATTGACTCTTAGGCTCTTGTATGCCTAATTGAAAAAAGAAAAATGAATATATTACATACTTCTAATGCACAATAATCAATAGTCGAGTATTTGATAAATAAAGTTTTTATTATAAGGTCATGCAAATTAGAAAAAGAAGATTTAAACGTTACCAAAAATAATATATTGTCTAAATTCAAGAATTTTATAAATGTTGTGATGTTATATGAATAAATCATTGAGTATTCATTCGACAACATTCAAAAATTCATTTCATGATATAATATATAATTTAAAAACAAAAACTATATACCATTAACTTTTATTGATTGATTTGGTTGAGGTGTTTATTTTGGGGTGAGGGAATCAATTAATAAACAATAAAACAGTGATTCAGAAATATCTTTTTATTGCTCTTTTTTTTATGTTTATGAAAAAACGAAAAAATTAAAAAAGGTAAATTGATTTGGGCTTGTTAAAGATAAATTATATATAAATATATCTACAATAATATAATCTACCTTTTTTAATTTTTGTTTTCGTTTTTTCATATGTATATATTTATAAGCGGGAAGATTAATTTATAGTACTCAAATATTGCTACATTTTTAGTTTGCTGAAATTTAGTTTTTAAAAATAATTGACTAAAATTGAAAAAGATATAAGAAAAGGAAAGACTGGAATAGTGAGCTAGAAGTGACAGATGAAATATGAAGGAGCAAATGGACGCTGACGCTACCTAGTGGCCGCCCGCTTAACTAACAACTACATTTGTCATTCTAATCTTTAATCTGTTTTTAATATTCTAAAAAAAAATAAAAGTAATAACAGACATATTTAATTTCTTCAGTTTATATTTATTATTTTAACATTATTATAATTAATAATTTTTAGGATATAAAAAGATAACATGATATGAGAAATAGATGAAATGTTCATTACAACCATGTCAAAAAATGTATATGTAAGAATTAAATATTTTAATTGATCAATATTTTATAATAGACAATTTTGTAATTTATACATTTATAATTTATATTTTAAAAAGAAAATCCACTACCGGAAAAAAAACAAGAAATAATGTTAATAAAAATAACTGAAAGCATGTAGAAGGCATGTGCAAAGAAATTAATTATTTGGATTTAAATAATTATTTTATTTTTGTTCTATATATTTATTTTATAATAGTACCAAAATAATAATTAATAAAAAATTTATCTTTGAAAAAATGAAGATCTTAAGGTAAAGCGTTTTTTTTTTTAATTAAAAAAATTGAACAATTTAATCCCTTGAATTAAAAGAATTTTTTTTTAAGTATTTCTAATTTTGTTTTTAGACTTGAATATTCAATCTTCAGCTTCTGTAGTGCACCAACATTTATAATTTGAACAAATTATGCAATGAATTGTGTAAAACAAAAATATCTAAGTAAAACCTCTTATTATCTAAGATGATACATAATATGTTGTTGCATATTAATGTAATAAATATATTGTTACATAGTAATACAACATGTGATTCATCAAATTTATTTCCCATCCTTTCATATTAAAAAAAATAATAAGCTTGAAAAAATACTTATATATAAAAATAAATATTAAAGTAGGTATTTTATTAATATGTTTAAAACGAATCAAATAATGGATCCTTAAATTCATGACACAATGGATCATTATTCCTAAGTTTTAATATTTTATTAACAATTATTAATTTATCAATATTTTATAATAGACAATTGTATAATTTATACATTTATATTTTAAAAAGAACATTCACTACCAGAAAAAAAAATAATAATGTTGATAAAAATAAATGAAAGGATATAGAAGGCGTGTACAAAGAAATTAATTATATGGATTTAAATAATTATTTGATTTTTGTTCTAAATTATCTAGTATTACAATTTTATCCTGATATAAGAATTAAAGAAACCAAAATATAAATAATTAACTCTATTAACATTAGTTAGTTATATTGAAAAGAAATATACCTACTTATTGTATATATTTTTTTTAATTGTGCCAAAAAAAAAAAGGTTTTAAATAATATTGAAAAACGCAGAAATATTTCAAATTAATAAACTGTGAGTTAGCAAAATTATAAAACCATTGTAAATTCAAAAATTAATACTTAACTGTATAGTAACTACTAAAAGTGAAATATAGTGTGAATTATGTTTATAAAAAAAACACTGTCAGAAGTGGGATTCGAACCCACGCCCACAGAGTGGACTGCGACCTGAACGCAGCGCCTTAGACCGCTCGGCCATCCTGACTCATACTCAACTTCTCTCGTACATAATAATTTAAATTATAATAGTTATGTATTAATAATCATCAGTTTTAATATTACCATCATCATCACGAACTGAATATTGGAAAGCTGTTCGCTGACAGTGCTTACACCAAGGCTGCGAATAGTAGCGCGTACGATCCTTCAGAGATAATCTGGGAGAGCATCTCCCTCCGAAGTTGAGAAAAGTATATTAATTGATTCTTGTAAATGTATTTATTGTTTAAACACTAATAAAATGTGAGAAATAACTAAGGACAGCCAAGTTGTTACATTAGATAAGGATAAATGTAAAATAATATTGTAAACGTTTAAGTGGAGTCTGAAAAAAACTTCATTAGCGATAAATCGTAAAATCCAAAAGTTTGATTCAAACATTGATTTTGATTAAATATTCCTTGAAATAACAATAAGTATTTTAGAAAAAAATTAGCACTTGAGAATGCATAATTTTTAAGTTAGTTGTGGAAGAAAATTAAAAACTAGCTAAATTAAAAATTAGATTTATTTAAAGAAATTAAATCAAGTTTTTGCTCTGTTTCGTCAATACAGTATATGAATGTTTCATTATTTTTCATATCTATGGTTTATAATTGTCTTCATTATTTTTTTAATAAATAAATTATGATATTTTGGTTCAAATTTAAGACTATGACTACCTCCGAAATATGTTTATTTATTGCCTTGAAAATAGAAAGACACATTTAATGTCGGTAAAATGGTTACATATTGTGGTATGTGGTTGTCATTGAAGCATGTATTGAAGTTTTATATTTTGTTAATATTGCTGTGTGTGAAAATTTCGCTATTTATATGCAATGCTTATAACAACGAGGTATGTCGTATGTTTATGTAATGTAGACCATTAGATCACCTCAGCACTTCACCCTGAGGTACTTCTGCCATAATAAATCTAATAAGATAGTCCTTACCAGTATCGATCGGAATAAAATCTGTCGGGAAAGAAGAATTGAATAACATAGAATAAAAATGTATAAGTATCATATTGAAGTCCAGAAATATACCCCTCCTTCAAAAGAACAATATACCAAAACTCAAAATCATAACTTTTTAATACAATTATTTGAAAGTCCCACGTGTGTCAAAAATTAAAATTTTAGTTACTCGTAATACAGAGCATTTTTATAGTAATGGTCGTATTGTAAGTATTTTATTAACCATTAGAAAAGTTTTAAAAGCTTGAAAGTTTTTTTTTTATTTAACTAATGTCATTATTCCTATAAAACTTCAAGTTCAAACATGATACAACTAAAAATACGACTTCCATTTAAATTTAAATTAAATTAAATTAAATTAAATTTAAAAAAGCTGTTGAAAGTGTAATATCAGATATGCCGTTCCTGAATTTATAATCTTCAACCAATACATTTTCTACAGAAGATAAAACTAAAAAATACATTTTGGGCTACGTCCTTGTTATTTTGATGGAGAGATATGTTTAAAATATTTCTGCTCTAGGTCTGTGTACAAGCATTCCACCACTTTGTGTAGTTGGTATCCCAATTTATCAGTGTATCATAAAATCTAATGTATAATTAGATCATGAATGACTTTTCTTGTTTCATCCATTTGAATTATATTTTTTTATTTTACTGATTTCGTCAGAAATTTAATTATTCTCGATTTTTTATTGCATAGTTTAGTTTATTACAAAACTATTTATTTAATTAAGAAATAAATACAATTTTTCAAAAACAAATGGCTTTGTAAACGATAAGTCCCTATAACTCCTTCAAATCCTTTGGAAATCGCCTACTTTACATGAAAGTACAGCGGGATTGCATAACCAAACAAATGAAGGCGCTACTTCTTATGGTTGTTAATTTAATGTAGGGCAATTTCTGTGTAATTATTATTATTATTAGTAAACAGTTGTAAATGCCAATAAATGAATCAATTAATCAATAAAAAAAGATAATAAATAACCAGTGCTCAAAAGAAAGATTTTAATCTCAATTTGATTCAGGGAGAATTTATGGAGCTAATGAATTATGTATAAGTCTTGTGATGTTCAATATGCAGAATTTTTTTTTCTTTTCATACTTATTAGTTCTTGAATTTATTTTCTAATCTGATATGTTATATTGTTGAGATAAATAGATTAAACAATTATAAAAATTATTTGGCTATCATTCGTAATTTTGTTTTAAGATTTTTTTTTCTGGAAGAGTCCAATAATATTATATATATGCAATGAAAAATAAGTCACTAATATACGAAACGCTTTTCTTAATTTTCTATTTGCCGTGATAAGCGACACAGCCTACTTATTATTTATAAATACAGCCTACAGCTATTATAAATGAAAGACATACGAGAGGCTATAGTTTTAAAGGATGGTTATAAATAGTTTAAATAATATTGTGTGTTCAGTAAGCTACAACTAATCTCCTGAAATTTATAAAGAAACACGAAATAATGGCTTTGAATGCTGTTTCTTTTGTTTTTTCAGGTAAGGGAATGTTTTGTTTAAAATTACGGTAATTATTGTATTACTTGTAAATATGTATTATAAATAAATCTTATTTTTTTTCAGTCTTTATTTTCTTATCCAAGGGCATAAAAACATTGTATGCATACACATATATATATATATATATATATATATATATATATATATACATAAACATAGGGTGAGAGTGAGATAGGTATAGACCGTAGTGCGGTAAGGTTGGGCAGTCCGTTGACCCGGCGAAATGGGAGCGGATTATTGTGGTCCTGGCTACGTGAGGAGAGTTGCTGAATCTTCTCTTGCAGTCCTGGCAATGGGATAACATGAGCCTGTATATGTCATGTATATAAACACACACAAACATATGTATATATATATATATATATATATATATATATATATATATATATATATATATATACTAAAAAAATTCTAGGGCCTGAGATAAACAATAAAAATATATGGATTAAAAGGATATTTGAAGATTTCTATAAATTATTGAAAAAATCAAAGAGACAATGAGCAAGAGGCGGTTAAAACTATAAGGACATTTAAAAAGTATGGAAGAAAGAAGAATTACAAAGAAGATTTTTAATTACGTTAATAAAAGGCTGGGTGATCCCCAGGAGGGTCCTAATCCCATAGGGTCAATCTCCGGCTGCATTTGAACCATAAATTATAATAATATTATAAATTATAATTTTTAAATCGTGGGATAAAAGGTAGGAGATCAGTGATCTAGAGTCTCTGAGGTTAAGAGCGCCTTATTTCCTTTCTGAATTTCACCTTTCTACTTATTATCTGCACTAAGTAAATCCCTAGACAGTTCAAACTTATTCTTTTCTTTAATGATTTCTATTACCACCATCTGTATTACCAATCACATACTTCATCTTCAACATCATTACGAGCTCTACTTCATTACGACAAGCCATGAACGTCGTTGTATTTGGTTTTATCGTTTTCCATTGTCATATAAAAAATCCGTTATAACTATAAGTAAAATAAGTCTGGGGGTGCAGTAATTAATAACACTAAATCAGGTTAACTTATTTATTATAATTGCCGACGTTTCGGCCTACAATGTAGGCCATCTTCAGGGCTAAGAAGGAAAACAGAAACATTTGTAAAACAGAATTTTTTATCCTTCCTGGCCCTGAAGATGGCCTACATTGTAGGACGAAACGTCAGCACTTATTATTTAGTTTTATTAATGACTGCACTCCCAGACAAATTTGTCTCCTTCATTACGATCTTCCAGTCAACCATTTTCCTCTTTATAATGCTATTTACTGATGCGGGCGGCACCATGAAAGGGTTGCTGAGCGGGGAAAATGTGACATGTCGGGACTCGTGAAAGGAAATATGTTTTGGAACTTAGAACAGACCTTTTGGGTTCCCTATGTATATTTATGGTCCAAGATGGTGGAGAAGGAAGGAGAGGGGGAGAGAAGAAAACTCTTGAAAACGAGGCTGAAGAAGTCCCTCGAGAGAGAGACACAGAGAAGGAGGTACTCTGGAGACGGAGGTGGAACAGGAAGGAGGTACTCTGGAGATGTACAGCAAGGAGGAGAGATCTGGCAGAAGATAGAGAATCCCGGCGAAGAACGACCAGTAACCCAATCTACCCCTATCCACAGATAACCTGTAATGTATTTTATGGCAATCCTTTTTAAATATTTAAAATCTGAATCATTAACCCTGTTTAAAATTGAATAAATAAACGATCCTTATTATAATTCTGTTAGTGCTTACATACCCCAGATACATTATTTATTTATAAATAATATATTGAAGGTATAATAGATAAATAAATTGGTAAACACAAGAACAGACCTTTGGAAAGGAACCCAATTAAGGAATATAAATAATAATTTGAGTACTCATCCTGAATGAGACTCTGGCATCCCAAATATCAATATATATATATATATATATATATCTATCCAAATATCAAAATATATTTAAGAGTAAAAACATAGCAATAAGTAAAATGATCAACTGAGGTAAATCAAGAGTGATCAATGCTGCTCTAGGAACAAAACTACTTGCTACTAAGGTGGTCTATTAGAGGAAAGCTGCCAGGGTATCCAGACTAGAAATGCCGAAATTAGAGAGAGAATGCAAGCTCAAAAAAACCTTCTCCAGGATCCAGGGGAAAAAAAAGATTGGAATCCTATAGTCATCTCAGAAGAATGAAGGAAGGAAGATTGCGCATATTTTTTTCGATTGGAGTGCTGAAGGGAGGAAATGGCGAGGAAGACCACGAAAAAGATGGATAGAAGGCATTGAGGAAAATATGCATGGCCATCATCTGATGGAAGGAGATAAACAAGGTAGAAAAAAGTGATTTAAAGGAAATTTTCGGTTGAAGGAAACCTTTAGAAAAAAAAATCAAGTGTTGTTTTCTTTTCAAATTACATAGTTGAATTATAAGATATCTAATAGTCAAAGTAAGCGAGCGGAGTGGCTAGAGGTGCTGAGCTGAGCTGTCCCACCGAAGGTCCTTAAGGAAGGGTTCAAATAGCTCTTTTATTTAATCTCTTACCAGCCAGCCTATGGAATCTAGGACCTTCATGGGGCTCACCCAGCCTCTGTATAGGGGAGGACTTTGGTGACTGAGTGTGATCTAGGATAAATCTCCTCTCTGCACAACCGTTGTCCAAGAAACATTACAGTCTCCACCACTTACTGAACCCAAGATCCTCCATGGGTTGTAGTGGAACATTTTTTTTCTCTTTTTTCATCGTCATAGTAACCCCTCTGAATATTTGTTTCATGTTCGGACGTAATGCCGGTTTTACAAAACTATATCATGAACTAGCTGCGCTGAAACAAGAAGACGATATCGTTGCGCAGATCCTGAGAGCGAAGAAGAAGCAGTAATTTTTAATCCTGGAAGATCCGACCGAAGCAATCTCGAGGATTTAGTGGTCCCAAGGCGGGCGTTTTGGGATCTCCTTACCCTCGTCCTATCACTCCGCAGCTTCTCGAGAACAGATATAAAACACTGCAAGCTTCTGCGAGGATAGGGATAAGTTTATGTGCGAAATATAGCCGAGCGCTATTTTATTATTTACCAAGAAAATTTATCTACATTCTTCAAAATTTGGATTCGGTACGAGTATAATAAAATTATTCCGTACAATCAAAGGATAAATAAACGTAAAAACTATTACAAGATTTTAACGAAATCCTCCTTGTACCTCCTTGCACAACAGTTTGCTTGAAACCAGGACACTCAATACTGACAGACTCAATACCGTTACTGAACTCAACAGTCATCATGCGTCCTAGTGGTACTTTTTTATAAAAATATTTTCCTTCAATGATAAGAGATTATTTCATCATTCATTTGCTTTTGAAACATAACATAATTATTTTTCTGAGGCTATTTTGCCTAAAAATAACTTCAAAATAAAAATAATTTTATTTACGTTTTGCTTATAATGAAATGTATTGATAGTTACAGAATAATCATGTATTGAAATTTATCGATAAACAATTTTTAGAGTGTATAAAAAATGACGGTGTTTCAACCTAATATTTGTATTATTATTTCTTATTACTTTTGATAAAATACAGTTAATACTCAAATTACTATCTATTGTTATCTACAGCCATTAGCCATCGGCTAGCCAATTGCTCTATTCCACGCTGATACCACTCCTTGGAAGGATAAACGAACTCTAAGACCACAATTTTCAATTTTTTCCCTTGGAGAAAATCGGTCAAGGCTCGAAAGGAGTATTAATCCGACCTCGACTATATTTCGGATGAGGCAGGAGTTCGAACCCATCAAGTTCTTTAAACTTTTCTTTCTGTGAGGAGGAGCATTTTCTTTTTGGAATAAAACTCCTTTTCGGTTGATCAAAGCGGGATAACGCTGTGACAACTTCGCATGCAATCTTCATTGCTGAAGAGTAAGTTCGTGAGGGACCAGCCTACAGCACTTATTTACCTTCCCAATGGAGCGTAGATGGCGACTAACAATATATTTCAATTTATAACAATATATTGTGAATTCGGCTCCATCCATTAATGGTCGCCCGGAGCCCTTCTTCCTTTCCAACGTCGTATCCCACTACTGAATTTTTCAAACCAAGCCAGAGCGCTGGTCAAGGACAACTTCTACTTCATATTTAATAATTTCACTAGTTGATTCAGCGACTTTGAAATGTTTTCCCCAGTAATGCCTTAAAATCACAAGAATTTCGTAGGATGTCGAAATTTCAGGAGAATTCCAACTGCCATGTGAAATCTTGAATTTGAAAAAAACGTCATTTTTTGTTGTACACCTTTTTACTTTTTACGCTGGTTTGGTAGGTTTAGAAGCTTTTATTTTAGCTGACAATTAGCACTTGAACCAAATAATGAGAAAAAATAGTGTTGTTTTTTTTTTACGTCTTGTCTTTTAGTGGGAGCTGCATATCTGAATTTGTAGCGTTCTGAGTTGCTGTAACAAAGGTCTCTGGTTCAAATCCAGCTATAGCAGATAATTTATTTTACATGTTTCAGCCACTGATGCACGATAGTCTTCAGACCATCCTTGGGTTTATCCAGGGTATAAAGTGGACACTCTCAATTGGGATAATACGCACAGTTGTCTCAGTCTCTAACATGTACTGAATCCAAGACCCTTCATGCGTATTTTTCAGTTTCAGTCCTTCTATGTTTTAAATAAAATCAACATATCAATAAATGCTTTTGATTAATGTGTTAGTATAATTTGATTAAAATCCTTCTACAATATCAATCTTTAGCGGTTATTAAATAATTATTAATTGGCCAAGTAATAAAAATAATCGGGAATATAAAACAGAGGGAAAGTTTACCTTGTTCCATTAGAAGTCGATGGGGAAAAACAAAACAAAATGGGCCTATAATTGGCGGGAGATGGGAGATGTTTTTGGCGCGGAGGACAGACTGTAGCCATGACAACCAACTCCCGCTTTAATTAGATGAGAAGAGTTAATGAAACAAGTTGCCGCTAGGAGGCACACCCTCCACCCCAAGGCCTCCTCGATATTATCTCAAGCCAACTCGATAATATATTCCATCTGTCTTGGATGTTGGACTTTCGTCACCTTGTGTACACTTTTTGTTAGCTACCATATATCACCACTAAATAGCTATAACTTACTTCAGTATGCAAACGATGCAAAAGTGTCTCAGTTAATGGGCTGTATGTATAATAATTTATGTTATAATTTTATCTCATTATACACAGTTAAGTAAGTCCATTAAAAGACAAAAATTTGAATTTTTAGATGTCCATATTTCTAATATTTGAATCCATTTTGAAGGGAGGAATTGCCAGTATAGGAAACTATCCAGAGGTCACCTCCTTAAAAAATTTCGAAAAATTTTAAGCTAGGCCATAATCCATATTCTATCATATTTACTTAAGTTCTATATGAAACGAAATAATGTATTTCCTAAATTTACTACAAAATGTAGCTTTCACGACTTGCGCAACATTACTTCCTAGTTTTTATTATTGTAATCCTATCTCTTCTTTTCGTTTTCGATCCGCTTACATCTGAATCCAACTCTAGTCATTTATTTAAGGAATGGCCGTTTAAAAGTTTTGGGTGGTTTAAGGAAAGTAAAGTTGTTGTTTTGTTTTTTAATTTATGTATTGATATTTACAACTGTATTACAATAATACAACAAGTAAATAGGCTGAGTGATACATAATGACATGAGATAATGACAAGTAGAGAAACTACTCACTGGTAGTACTCAAATCAAAGTTCAACTAAGAAGGTCACGTGGCCATCTTCTTTTCAGACGCCTCGGAGGATTATCGGGAATGGAAGAGGAAACTAGAACCCTGTAGGTTTAAACTAGAGGGTTTGAGTGGTTTGTTATGAAAGGATAGATAGCGGGTTCGGGCCAAATCAGCAACAAAAGGGACATTAAGGTCGTTATGGATGAGTTTATTCTTAACAAAATAAGGAGCATTGAGGATTTTACGAAGGATTTTGGATTGTAAGGATTAGAAAAGAGAGTAATTCGATGCCTTAGTGGAGCTCAAAGCTCTACTCCATAATTCCAAATAGGTCGATAATGGTCATGTAGATGGGTCTTTTGTAGTTAATTGGGAGCTTAGAGCGTTTGTCTAGTAAGTGTTGAAGCAGCCTGAAACGTCGAGCGGTTTCTTGTCTATTCAGTCTTGTATGAGGATCCCAGGTTAATCGCTTGTCGAGGTGCAACCCTAAGTATCGGATCTGTTCTACAGGCAAAAGTAAAGTTTCAAATTTCTATGAATTTAATGAGGATCAAAATTAGACACAAAGCAGTGGAACATTGTAGATTTCTTTCTCACCACGCATGAAATATGTTTTTTATTTTATTTATAGTCACTTAATGAATGCTGCTATGGCTAATCGTACGATGCTAAAATGGCAGTCCTAAACTTTGCCTATCCAGGTGTAATTAGGATTGGGATCTTTAGCGAGTACCTGTATGTACCTGTACGAGTACACAGAACAGGCTCAGGACCCTTATCTTACGTCCCTTCTAAAGGACGTCATAATCATGCTTTTTTTACTCACTATAAAAAATTCGACCTAATGGGCTCCGAAACCGCGACCTTGAACATAGAAGGTTGCTATGCTAACCATTACACCAGATATCACCTCATGTAAAAATCTGTTTCTAATGTGCGTATTCCAGCATTTGTGGTGCTTAAACTTAAACAATTAGTGAATTAGGAATAAGCTATCTTCAATTCAACAGTTGCAAGTCATCTCTGTCTCTCTGACCGAGAAGCGAGCTAGGATGGCCGAGGTGGTTAAGGCGCCACTACAGAGAAGTGAGAGACCCGGGTTCGAGTCCCGGTCCTCATCATATCTTTTCTTTTCAAATAAAATGTTTAAAAAATTATATCATATAACAATAAACTAAATTATAATAATATTAATGACTTTACCACGTCTTACATGGTTACACAAGTACTTCACTTAATCTCAAAACAAGACATTACAACCTCTGGATTGCATATGGGGAAGTACTGTGTCCCCTTCATTTCTGAAAAAATTCGCTGTATTTTTTTACCGTTGGATGGTCCTGAATTTAGGATTTGTCTTAATACTTGTATTGCAAAATTATTCAAATGAGACGGATTCTTTACTTGGTGAAGCTTTATGTTTCTCCAGGGTCTTACCAGGCACTTCCAAAGTATGTATGAACTTAGACCTCCAAATTGTCTAACTTATTATTCCATCATCATCATCATCATGGGGCAATGACTCGCCAGTGATCCTGAAACAGATCCTATCCTCCTCACATTAAGCCTAGGCACTCGCACGACATCTGATGGCATTTTCTTGGGTATTATCTATCTTCCATCCTCATAACATGACTCGAAACCTTCCTTGATTCATTACTTTAATCTTCAGCTATCAGTTTTTTTTCATTACTATTTAAATCTGCATCCTTCATTGACTATCAGCAACCATCATTTGTTGAGCATAGTACCATCCAGAAGGAGTTCTTTTACTATAAGGGGGTTTTCTGATTGGCTATGTCCAGAAGAAGGAGAACAATCTAATGAACATTTTAAAGCTTAGATGATATAAGGATGAAAATGGTTCGAGTAGAGGTCAGAAACAATTCTCTTCAATGACGTTTCGACCCACATTGCTGACATCTTAACGGTTCAGTTAAACCTCGATCCTTGACCCCATGATAAGTCACGAAGAGGACCTGCAATGTGTGTCGAAACGTTGTCTTTCCAATTAACGGTTTTCCCAATTTATGAGAATTGTTATGTTTTTTGCCTCCTCCCCTCCAGATGATATATTTCTGTTGAAACGTTCATAGCTGGATGACATGATTATAGATGTACACACAAATTCGCTTTTCCATATTTAAGCTCACGATAACTTGAACTTTTGGAAAATATTATAAGGGAAACGAATGAAAAGTTAAAACTTGCTGTGACTCAACTTGAAACTACAACCTGCGGAATAATTACCAAAAAAAAGTTTAAAGTAACGGAGAACCTTCGACAAGACTCGAAGACAGGCATTAAGTTAGTTAGTGAAGAGGATGCCGTAGAGGTGGGGGGGGGGGAGGTGACAGTAAATCGATAATATCCTGCCGAATCGGGACCAAGATGGAGCTCCATCTGGGCAGGACATTGAGGATTGTGACTAAATAATGCAGGGCGGTATAGAGCGCGCTAGTGGGCGCCTAGATCTTGCAGCGCCAATATCTACCCGGCTCGCATCACGTCCGCTCCCGGTAATGGTTTATCCTGCTATCAAATCTCCCGGAGGTGGGGGCTATATCTTGATGACTATCTGGGAGGCCGTCGGGGGCGGGGCGGCCGCGTATCGAACCGGTAGCGGGTTGGTCCCCGGTCACGTGACCCCGGTGGTGGGGTTTGACAAACGACCCCCCTCTCCAGGTTCCAGAACCTCCGGGATTATTCCTCGAGGGAGATCGGGAGAGGGCCTCCTCATTTATCCAGGAGCCTGGAGTGGGGTTATTGTTCCAAGCTGTTGAGCTTATCAAACCACCTCCCTTCCTGACTAATAGTCCCGGAATTAATTAACAGCTTTGTCCGCCGTTTCTGGCTTTATTGGCCGTTTTATATTCTGCGATCGTTTTTTTTTTTTTAAAGAAAATAAAAAAAAGGTTTTCTTGAAAATATTTAATTTATTTATTTTAGCAGCTCGTAAACCTGTGGCATCTTTACGGTTTCGTCAAATATAAAACATTCAACTTAGCCACACAACAGTTTATGATTATACAGCAAAATTAATTATGGAATCTGTAGGAATGACGGAACGATATAATAGAAATGAAGTGCATTTATGAGATTTGTGTAAAGCGACGAATTAATAGAGTACGTAGTGTACTGAAACATGCTGTGACAGATAAATTGCCTATTCTACCAACAGCCGGGAATTGACTCTGAGTAGACCCTTCAGGTGCTTTCAAGTGGCTGCCCTTAATTAGGAGGAAGATTGATAGCGTGATTACGGCTAAATCTTCTTGCAAAACCGTTTGCTTAGAAACATAACAGTCCTTACTAAACACTACAACTATAATACCATACATTTTTGGAATAGTTTATTCATTTAAAAACACAGCTTTGGGATTTTTAGGAATTACGAGAAAAAAAGTATGGAAGCAATTATGTTATTTGCCAGACTATTTATTCTGTCAACAGCCGCGAATCGTCTCACCCCACAGTAGACCCTTCTGGAACATACATTATATATATACACAGCAAAAGCAATTGAAGACTGAAAAATATAAATTTTTGGAATAGTTTTATAAGTGCAGGGTAGTATAATGGGACCTTAAATACCAAAATTTTTATTACTATACCGTCAAAAATTGTGATGAACTTAATAATGGTTTCAATTGAAAATTAGGTATTTATAGTAATAACATTACTCTTTTGAAGAAGCGATATATGAAGACTGGAATTGCTAAAGGCTCTAAGTGCCAAAAGTGAACTTTTCCAGGAAGTAAAAAAACTTCACATCTTTAAAAAGTATTGATTCCTTTTTTATTGTAAATTATAAATGAGCTATTTTAATGGTAATATAAGAATTTACAAAGGCGTGTACATCTGTTAGCAGGGCATTGGTGAATTGACTTAGATTGGTTAGCAGTAAAAAACTAAAAAATGTAGAATGGAGATAGTTGGGGGGTGCAGTAAAAAAAAAAACACTGAATAAGTACTAGACTTATAATTAGGTGCCGACGTTTCGACCTACAGTGTAGATCATCTTCAGGGCGATTTGGAGAGAGAAGCCGTTGGGTGGATCGGCTTATCAACAATGGCACAGAAATACACTGAAACGTCGGTACATAAATATAAGTCTAGCAATTATTCAGTGTTTTTTTTTACTGCACTCCCCAACTATCTCCTTTCTACATTTGATCATCCAGTCAACTATTCTCCTCTCATAAAAACTAAAAAAATGTAGAAATGGTACTTGATCTTTTAACTTATCCAGTTCTCAAATGTATATACATATACAGTATATACATTCAACATAAGGTTCAACTGACATAATTACATAACAGACAAAACTACTTCTCCGATCCCGGACAGTTAGGACTTGAGAAACTTACACTAACTTGTTGAATCGCTAACTACGTCTTGAAGTGTAACTATGACTCTCAAAACGGGGGGGAGGGGTAATATACATAAAGTAAATTGGAGGGTTAGGGGGTAATATACCCAAAGTAAATTGGGGGCGTGGTATTAAATTCGTGATAGTGTTATTGCTGGCTTGAACTGATTTCTGTGAGAAAGGACGTCACTTGGCTTAAATTTTATATTGTGTTCTCTAAGTCAAAGCGACCTTATACCTTATGTTAACTAGTCCTAACCTGTTAGGGATAACTTGAGTCCTCCTTCAAGGAGAAAGAAAAAACTATCTTATATATTTTATTCGTTTGATTGTTTGTTTATTTAACGACAATTAATGCTGCTATGGCTAATCGGACGATGCTACAGTGGGAGATCTAAATTTTGACAAGAAAGGACGTACTCCAAGAGTGGCAAGCCTTATGGGACGACAGCCCTCAAAATAAACTGAAACTTATAAAAAAGTGATGCTAGGCCATGGAGCAGCTCCTGTCGTAGCACCCGAAGAGAGGAAGTGGTCCTTACACGAATTAGAATAGGACATTCAAGGCTTAGCCAAGCTCACCTAATCACTAAATAACACCCGCCAACATGTGAGAAGTACAACGAGAGCCTGTCAATAGCCCATGTCATCGAAGGCTGTACCTTTTACAAAAGAGCGATGGATAAAATAAGACTACCTGCCAATGTATCCATGATATTGGGAAATGAGGAAAAGTACGTTAATAAGGTCGTCGTCAATCAATCAAAAGAAGGATTAATTAGGAATAACTAATACAGTTATCTCCCACTTTTTATTTTCTCTTATTTTTATTTATATATACATTTTTTCATTTATTTTTTAAAAACCTTCATTTTTTTTTATTCCGGTTTTAGAAAATTTATTACTAAAAACTCAAGGTAGTATCCTTGGTCCAATCCTATATACAGTTTATACAGCTGACATCCCAACTCATCCTAATACTATCCTTACCACCTATGCTGATGATACATGTGTATTATCAGTCAACACCAATCCAGTTATTGCATCCTAAAGCCTCCAATCCCATATCACTGATCTTGAAGAATGGTGTCAAAATTGGAGAATTAAAATAAATTCTCAAAAATCGCATCAAATCACTTCCTGCCCTACAGTATCCTTTAATAATATCTCTCTGGTGCCTGTAGAACAGATCCGATACTTAGGGTTGCACCTTGACAAACGATTAACCTGGAATCCTCATACAAGACTGAAAAGACAAGAAACCGCACGACGTTTCAGGCTGCTTCAACACTTACTAGACAAACGTTCTAAGCTCCCAATTAACTACAAAAGACTCATCTACATGACCATCATACGACCTATTTGGACTTACGGAGTAGAGCTTTGGGGCTCCACTAAGCCATCGAATTCCTCTCGTATCCAATCCTTACAGTCCAAAATCCTTCGTAAAATCCTCAATTCTCCTTATTTTGTTACGAATAATCTCATCCATAACGACCTTAATGTCCCTTTTGTTGCTGATTTGGCCCGAACCCGGTATCTATCCTTTCATAACAAACTCCATTCCCACTCAAACCCTCTAGTTTCAAACCTAGCTTCCTCTTCAATTCTCGATAATCCTCCGAGGCGTCTGAAAAGAAGATGGCCACGTGACCTCCTTACTTGAACTTTGATTTGAGTACTACCAGTGGGTAGTTTCTCTACATTTCATTATCATGTCATTATATATCACTTAGCCTATTTACTTCTTGTATTATTGTAATACAGTTGTAGATATCAATAAATAAATTTAAAAAATAAAAGAAATACTAAAAACGAATATAAATAGCATATGTATATACATTTTAACCAAACTAAACTGAGGCGTTGATGACCAGTCGGTTTTACGCCTCAAGTTTGGAACAACCAACCAACCTAAATTTTGCCTATCCTGGTATATTTAGTATAGAGATTTTTAACAAGTACCTGATACCGTAAAGTCTCGGGGTCCCCGTTTAACGTCCCTTCCGAAGGACGGCATGTAGGACGGTCAAAAACTTTTACTCCATTTCAAAAATCGTAGGGCCACCTACCGGTCTACGAACCCATGATCTTGGGCTTAGTAAGTTGTTAGGCTGACCACTACACTACAGGTCATCCCTAATTATCGACTGAACTAATACTTAGAATTAAGTAAAGACAACAATAATCAATAGATATTTTCCTCATAATTTTCTTTAACCATATGTTGGTATTACATTATTTTTTAAAATTAAATTATCTAAATTGATCACGTTAATCAAATTTTCTTTTTTCGCGTTTTCTTTTTCGTTTCTTATACTAACTATGTTGGAACGAATTTCTGAGTGGTTTAAGCGATTACCAAAACGCTCGCATCTAGATTCCCCATCAGACCTGAGCGACATCTGCAATTTGATTCCTCTCAACAGTAGTAACTGTTTTTCTCCGAAGATCTGCAACAAGATGGCGAAGGAGAAAACAGAATTATACCTGACGTGGTACGCTAAGAACTCCTTCTTTGAATGTTATCATCAGAAAGGATCCACACTTCTGGAAAAACCGTGGAAATCTGTAGTGATATCGACGCACGTTTCGAACGACATCTTCTACTTGATATTTGTGGACATGTGCACGCTACAACACAAGGTTTTCGATCTTGCAGACAAGAAGTCTTGGAAAAGCCCGTGCCATACCTTGCTCGAAAAAAAGAACAGACCTTCGAGACTTTTCACCAAGTATAACTACCCTTTCAATTGTCGAGATTTCGAATTCTTCGCCCAATCTTGCGGGTACGTCATGTGTGGTTGGAACTCCCACAAGTTCCTTCAGAAACAGATTTATTACTTCAAAGAGTCCTATGAGATTATGGGTAAAGTCAAGGACATCCTGAATAATTCCAGTACTATACAAGACGATCTAACTTTGCTCAATAAGAACATAACTTCTAAGGAAGGACTCGATTGCAGGGAGTCTGAAGATGACGCAGAAACCCTAGGTTCAAATGATGATAAAGTTAAAACTGCATCATTCGAAAATACAAGAACAGATGGCGCCACTAGAAACAGGAATAGAAAAATAGAAAACAATTCGATGACATTTAATTATAAAGATTCAAACAAGAACAAAACTTTGTCTTCTTCAACCATCGGTTCCAAGTCGCATTATATTTTTGAAAATAAGCGACTCAAAAATGCTTTTTTAAATTCTAATGCCAAAAACAAAATATTGGAAAATAAAAGAAGGGCCGGCAAAAAATGGGAATGCGTCTTACTGGAAATAACAGTCAAAGAAGAAATGTTCTATTTCATTTTCATGGATGCAGATAGTTGTTATCCTCAAGTGATAGAAAGCGAAGGATGCGATGAGGCTTCTTGCATAGATGCTTTCAAAAGATTTCTTGAAAGATATCCTTGTACGAAGGAGTTTCACGTACCGCCAGGAAAACCATTAGAATCAGAGGAATTGAAGAACTATCTGGAGATACTTGGGGTAGAGTACTACATCAACAGTCCACTTGTCCAACATCTGAAGAGGCCGAGAGCAGCGCTAGCGGTGGTGAAGAGAATAATCTCGAGGAACTACAGCTACGAAAAGAGGAGCCAGGTGTTGGGCGAATTCGTCAGGAAGAAGGTCATAACGAGAAACGTATCAGGAGGAAGGAGTCGCTCCGTGACCGACGTCTCTTGGAAGGGGAACAGAGTCCTAGGAGTCAAAATGGCGAATAACGACGGAGACTATCTACTACTCGTCGATTTAGAAAAAGCCTTGGTCGAAGCCAATCCAAAGAAACCGAACGGGAGGTTCATCTTTCCGCAGGAAATGATCATAGCTTTCGTTCAGGCTTTCAACGAATTCGGAATCCCGAAGGAGTTGCATACTATCGGTGGGAGCCTCTTCGACACGCCAGAATTCGATCGTTTGGTGGAGTATTGTAACATCAAGCACTGTAGAGATTGTTGGCACGCCAAAACAGGGAACCGTTATTTCAATTTGTTAGAAAAAGTCATGAGTTGTTTCGCCAGGACTCCGGACATTGAAAGAGGTCTAATCCTGTGGGGGAGTCTTAGGGAGCGTTTAAAAATATCCAGAAGATCAGTACAAAGGCGAAGGAGAAGAACTGAGAAATACACACCAAAAGAAAAGGTCAGTGGAAAAAATATATATAAACACTCTAAGAATGGTTCAGATTCTCAAGTATCAACTCCCGTAGTTGGAAAAGCTTCTTGGAAGTCTAATGATAAAACGTGCACAGAGAAAAAGAAAGAGTTAACGGTTAAAAAGAAAAATAATAATTTAAACAAACTATCGAAAAGAAATAAATTGAAGAATTTAAAGTCCTCCATCGAAAGATACAAACATTCGGAGCAAATAAACAGAACCAAGTAACAGAGAATGTTAAATAAACATTTAAAGCATAGAGAGGAAAGTTTTGAAAACACAAGCATTGACAAATTTATGAAAAATCAATTGAAAACTCATTCTAAACATAAGAAAACACCCAGATTCTAGTTTTCCTATTTTAACTCGAGTCACGCATTATATTGTACTGGTAACTGCTACCAGAAAGATTCGCCCAACATGAGAAGGCAGAACAAAATATACTGGCTGCTGTTCTCATCATGACGTCATGATGAATGTGATGATGTCATGAAATCATGATGAATGTGTTGTCTCAGTTCGAATGGAAACTGCTTAGTTCAATCATACTGACAACAGACTTCTGAGCAAGCGCTGTAAAGCAATGCAAGCAGAGTACTCATTGTAGAGATTTTAAGCAGTTTTAAGAACTTGATGTTTCAGCATTTGTAACGAAAAGGCTTTCTAAAAACAAAAAAAGTAAACAAAGTCAGTCACAACACAAGGCAAAATACATGTGTAGTTCTTTATTGGTCTGTTGACAATTTAGATACCTTGTATCTTTTGTAACAAATAATAAGAACATATGGACTGAAATTACGCATATTCTCAGATTTATTTAAGTCAATAATAGTATAATATGGATTTATCTATTTTGAATATAAAAGCTTACTAGTATAAAAACAATAGTTTATTGTTTTAAATAATATGTAAAAAAATCATCACAAAATAATGAGAGTACAATTAAATAATAATTTCATACCTACAATAAAGTAATGTATTCATAACATGACCTGTTGTGATTCAATTATTTTATATATTAATATGGTGTAAAAAATGTGCCAAATGGAAATAAATTCTCAAATAAAAAGAAACCTTTTCAGTTCTAATGAAAGCCTGAAATGTGGGGTATTTTGTTTTTCAAAAAAATAATTTCTTACTATTGGATAATTTTCGGTACTAGTATGTTTAAGGGTCTGCTGACATCAGCGCGCTCAGATGTCACTTACCTCAACTATTTGGACCTTGTCAGGTTATGCATGAATTTTAAATAGACATTGCCTTTCATTATGATACAATAGATTTATAGGAAATGAAATAAATGAGAAACATGTAGACAAAATTAAACTAGAAATAATAAAACATTTATTACAAGCAATATTCATTAAATAACAATTTGTAACTAAAATATGATAATTTTTTTAATTTTAAAATAAAAACATTTAAAAATTTAAAAAATATCATATTTTAGTTACAAATTGTTATTTAATGTTTAAAATAGAAATATTTAAAATATGATGTTATGATAAACAATGAAAGATTTATTCCAAACAATGCTCATTAAAAAGAACAATGTCTTCAAAAATTGCATCAAAAGGGTCTCTTCCCTCTAACTTCGTTATATAAAATGGACAATAGTCTCCAAAAGTAATGGACTATTCCTCAACCACGTATTTAATCAAATACCCAGGGTCTTGTTGCATCCTTTTTTCTGGCATCTCCATCTAATTTTATTCCCCACTTGCAGTTTCATATCATGTCCATTTCTACAACGCATTTTCTGCGGGATGACATTCCGCTCCTGAAGACACCTAACAGCTGATTTTTCATCGTTCACCGTGCGAAAAATCTTCTTCAAATTCCAAGTCATATTTGAAGAAAATAATCAAAAACAGATTCACGTTGAACTTGACATAAACAATAACAAAACAAAGAAAGGTTACTATAACAGTAGGAGATGGTTAAGAAAAGTGACACCTGAGCGCGCTGATGTCAGCAGGCTCTTAAACATACTAGTACCTAATTTACTCCTCCATATAATTTACAAGTTAAACCAATAATTATACACGGTTTTTTTTTTTACTACAACAATACGAGTTATTAATACCGCTAATTCTTCAATAATATTTTACAAGGTCCACAGGATCCATAGGGTTAACTTTTTCCCAATATCCATTACATAGAATATTGTCTTTAGCCAGTTTTTAGTTTATTTTTCCTGATAAAACAAAGTTATTCAGAAAATAAAGTTTCTATTTGAAGGGCCTCAGATCTTAGAGTAAAGATAACCTCAGTTCAATATTCGCCTTCTTTTTTAATGAAAATATGAGCAATCCTATAAAAATGAAATGTTCTTGCTTAGCTTAGACAACAATGTATTTTCTCTTATTAACAAAATACATAAATATCTATAAATTAGGCTAAAGTGGCAACAGGACTGAGAGGAACCCTATAAGGTATAGTGAGTGCCCACCTAATACCAGAATTTATTTTTTGAACACCTTTAAATTAATAAAGCATACCTGACATAAACAACAAACAAGTTAAGTTACTAACTAGTATGTGTCAGATATGTTGTTTCTAAATAATTTAAGGTATATCCTTTAAAAGTAAAGCAAAATATAAAAACTAGGGGTCCTATAAGCTAATACTAATACTGTGATATTCTAGGCTCATTTTGGTCCATGGTGATAAAAATGACACTGTTGGTGAGAATATGATTAACAAATGTAATATCATTTATTACATAAACAAATATTTAGTATTTGTTCATGTTTTTTTAATAAATTATTAATTCCATAGGGACATTGTGCCCCTCCATTCTTTCTTTCTTTCCATTCTTTTTTTCTTGAGAAAATTCAATTATTTCGACTGAAAGTTTTAAACAGTTTTTAAAATTGAGGCTTACCACAAAGTATAATCTAAGTTAGAAATAAAATTAATTTGAAAAAATTTATCCTAAAATAAAAATAGGATTGCATTCAGAAAAAAAAATGTCTTTTACTCAAAGGCACCACAACAAATGTAAATGCTCAGCCTCATAAATTTTATTTAAATTTTCAAGGTTATTGTTTTGTTAGATAGTCATTAATAAATAATTATTTGGTACATAAAATTGTGTATTTATTTTTAAATATATAATTTTTCCTGAAACCTATCAATGTCATAAATATATATGATAGCTATAGCATTAAATTAATAAAATAGTGAATAGCTCATAAGCTGTAATATAAGAGAAGCAATATTGGTAGATATTGTATGCCATCTTCTATTACTCTACATTGCTACCTCATATTATGTTTTTGAATGAAGTGGATATACTGTTCTATGGTACACTATTCTGTGTACACTGTTCTCTGGTACACTACTCTGTGTATACTGTTCTGTGGTACACTATTCGGTGTACACTGTTCTCTGGTACACTATTCCCTCATGAGGGTTAGTTAAGTACACAATAATTACATTAAACTGCTTTTGAGTCAGAAAATTTCTCCGAAACATGCTGCCTGTTGTTGATATTAGAGGCTAAAGATATGACTCTCTTAATATAAAAACTATGTCTTAATTAAAAATATTTTTTCATCTAATCTGCAAATGTGACCGCTTTGAGTGAAGTCAATCTTCTACCAAACGATCAAAATCGCAACCAATAGGACAGGACCATTACTGACAAAAATATAAGTAAAAATAGGTATAAAATCTGACATAAAAAATGCTTTTTGTTATAACAGAGGAGAAAAGACCGATCAGACTCATTTTATTAAATTAATACTATACAAGCCACGGGAGAGGTACCGCTGGGTATCATTCTTCTTCATGCCTTTAATGTCATTCTGTATTATTTTACTGTCAGTCAATTATTTGTAATTGACAGGTGTGTATATAAATATACAGAAAAAAATACTATAAATAAATATGTAGGAATAGAACAGATTTTAAAACTTTTGTTTAAATTTTAAAAAATAATTCATCATTTTTTTTTATATAAATTCTTATCTGCCAATTAGATCAATAATATTAAATAATGCACTTTTGATTTTGAGAATGTTTTTGTTTTTGTTTCAGGAAGAAATATTATACAAAATCTACATTTCATATAGAACTATATGAAATATTTATTAGTCATTGAGAGATAAGCCGATGAATCTATAGTTCTGGACAAATTTTATACGATTTCTCACTTACGTGTTATCATTTAGTATCACTCACATTATAATCTGAAATAAAAAATTCTCAATTATAACTTCGAGTATTCCTTTTCATAATTCATATGTAACTGGTTTAATCACTTATCAAATTATCTAATGGATGGTGAACTCAAAAAGGCTATATTTTCTACAGATGAAAATTCAATACTTGAATACATATTTTTTTCAACATTCAAGTATCTAATTAGTAAATTAAATCATAATAAATATCTAGTAAGTTGTAGGAGGCATTCATTCAGTACTTAACATTCACAATAGAAAAGTAGAAATATAATATATATCAGGGCAGAAAGCTACATAATACAATTTACCAAGAAGGCTATAATACACTTAAAAAGTGACAAAAAAGTAAAGAAAAATAAAAAGAATATCATGACAAAGTATTAACCAATTAAAGAAAATAAATTTATCAATAAATAAAATGAATGAATCAAGTTAAATTGATGAGTTAGCATGCAATAATTTCTTTACATAATGTATATTTTCAATACAAAAAAAAAAAAAAAACAACACTTAGATGATTATCAGAATATTATTTGCCTCCAGATTTCTATATGCAAAAGAAATATATTCGATGGAACATGAAAATGGCTGTTGAAAAACAAAATGATGTTTCGAACAGTGTAAGGTGAAGTTCACAAGCACAACTTGTACGTTAGTCAATTTTTTAAATATTTTCGGCCAACATAACAGGCTTTGATTTGCACTTAATGAATTAATATGATTTCATATTTTAATGTTTGTTTATCATGTAATTATAACCCCCCCCCCCCACCCCTAAGGTATATACACCCTGACTCCACCATCCGCTCTTCATTTACTGACTAGCCCTGAGGAAGCTCACAACACGATGAGCGAAAGCTTGGCAAACAAAACCAACACCACACGGTCCATCCCGGAAAAAGATTATATGGACAGAGTTCATATTTCAACCATTTCTCTATTTTTGTCATGTATTATTCTCCTTGCCATAATGATTGTTGTGTATAAGCACCTCAATTTTTGCTCTCTTGGATTTAGACAGCCAGTTTTGTTATGAATTGCAGTATAGCAGCACCTGTTGGCAAACATTTTTTCTCAGTGAATATTGATGAAATGTTATGAGCATCATTAAGGTGATATTTTTGTAATTGAATGATAATCGTTTACCTTGATTATATATGTGGAAGAAAGTGGTCAGGGTAGAGGTCACAATGAATTTCTCGTAGAATTGGAGAAAAACTTTATTGATTAGCCAACGTTTCGACCTACTTTGTAGGTCTTCTTCAGGGCTATATGCAAAATACAGACAATTAATAAATATTAATAAAAAAATAAATAATATTGGTACAAATATATTAAAAAATAGTAAATATAAACAAAAGTAAGATGAATACAGGTAATAAAAATTATAAAGATGCACAACAAGGTAATGCTATAGGTGACTATAAGGGGCCTAGGCCAGGTAGAGTAAAATGATCCTTAGGGTTCATTACTTTACTTTGAAGAGAGGGGGCAGTTGTCGGTACGCAGCAGTCAAGTCAAGACGTAAGGAGGAGGATGGAGAATGAGGCCCCATGTACCATAAGTCACCTATAGCTTCCCGTTTTCATTGTAAGTTGTTTTTAAGATTTATAAGTCTGTAACCATGATCAGCACGAATAAAATATAATGTTCTTCTATAATGATTCTTATTTAATAAACAACTCCTGGTCAGTCAACCACGTTAACCTTTGGAGAAGACTACATACGTCTCTTATTTATTAATAACATCAAATTATTACATATTAAGTATAACTCTCTCAGGGTGGCATCCCATTTTAGTATTTAATTATATTCAGATCAAAGGATCAGACTTTTCCCTGAGATCATAGCTTGGGCAGTAAAGCCAATATAGCAGTAAATATGAAGGTTAAAATATATGAGTGTACACTCTAAACAATGAAGTGCTAAAAAGGAAGTAAACTACATAATGAAGAATAAAATAATAATAAAACAGAAAGTGTTGAAAAGTAAAAAATAAGGTAATAAATTCATTTCTATACTGAGTCTCGCCAGTGAATTCTAGACTTCCTTCAAGCAAAGAATTCGATGGAAATTGAGTTTCTGATGTGAATAGAAAGAAAGACAAAGAGGGGCAGTATCTCAACTCGCATAATTAGAACCATCATTTTGGAGCAAAACCAGTTAAAAATATAATGAGATACAAGAAAACCGGTTATGCTGGTTTAGCTATGTGAAAAGAATTAATGATTATTAATGGTTTAGCGGTATGAATTTTGTCACTGACACATAACACTGTTAGTTGTGTGACCCAGACCATTTTCTTCCACACGAAATCTAATTAATGTTCGCAGGGTAAGTATGAATGAAAATGAGACTAATATTAATACCGTAAAACGGGGTGAGAATGTGCCACTATTTTGCTTTATTAGGTTTTTGTGAAAATATTGTTAGAGAAAAGTCAACTATTTGACTAAAAATAAAACACCAAATAGTTCATGAATACATAGCATTGCAAGAAAATATCATCATAATTTTAGGTTTTTCAAAAAACTGATAATTTTGTGGCACATTTTCACCCCAGCCTACAGGGTTACTATGTGCCACATCTGTTTTTAATGAATATTTAATAAGGGAATGCAACTGGCATATCCTAACCTTGATATTCTGAAAAAATAAATACATGGATGAGTAAATTTACACAATCCTGCACACTAACAACCTTTTATTAGGAAAAAATGATATACAAACTAAAAGCTAATTTATGTTCTAAGGATGTCACGAATAAGAACAAGCATTAAGCACAAACTAAACCAAATCCTGATAAGGTAGATATAGAAAGGTATAAAGGTAATTAAAATTATTTATTATTTATGGACATAGGCGGATCCAGGTGGGCACGGGGGCATGTGCCCCCCATACGGTTTTTTTTGTACCGTGGAGAATCCATTACAGTACATACTTACAGGCAAATCATGTGATAATAGTTGTTAAAATATATGAATAAAATAAAAGAAATAACATGAGTGTGCTACACTATTATTTATATATTTTAATAAACCTTTGAAACCTCTCTATAAATACTACAAGTTTATTTCTAAGATATTGGTGATTTTTTGCCCGTCTGCCCGTTGTCCCCCCCAGAAAAAATCCTGGATCGGACCTTGTTTATGGGAAACCCACAATTGGATAGACTAATGGTGTGTGTGCCATTATCATTGGTTCTTCCTCTTCAGAGAAAAAAAGTTGCCTACACTCTTCTTAACAGCGTCGTTTTTAATTTATTCTTAGCACATTCCTGAGAATATCTGAGGTATTCTGCAATGCCTTGCTCCTGGTTTTCTAATGTAAACACGTGGCATCCTGAAATAAATACGAAAAATTTTATTTAACCTGCGTGTAAAATATCTGGACTTATGGAAAAATGTAAAAAACGTAGAGTGAAAATGTTCCAATGTACGGCACATTCTCACCATGCAAAGTTGCGTTCTAGCTTTTAAAATTGTATAATTAAAAAAAAAAATATTATCAAATATATATATTAAGGCGTAATCAAGATGAATAAATAAGTAATTAAAATTACTTACCTGGCTATCTCAATTCGTACCCCACTCCCGAACTTCTCACGACCAAAAAGTTTACGGACTTTTCAGAAATTGTGAAAACACCAGCTTTCAATGAGCCACGATGTTTGGAATATCGCCACCTGATGACAAAACTAGTGCAGTTGTCATAACAAAGACCTATTTCCAAAAAAAGAGCATCTCGAGCATGTGAAATTCAATTAACTGATCGAAAGCAGAGTGGTACATTCTCACCTCAGCTGGAACATTTTCACCCCATTTTACAGAACCTTAAAATTACAAATTTGGTATTTAAATAATTCAGACTGTAACTGATTTACAAATACAAAAGAGAATGGAGTTATTTCAAAGTTATAAGTTTGGCCAATCTTGGCATAAACAAAACGTAACTGTTTTAAGTGATAGCATTCAATAATAATCTTACTAATATTATAAATGTGAAAGTTTGTATGTTTGTCTCTCTTTTACGCAAAAACTACTAGACGGATTTGGATGAAACTTAACAGTAATATAGGTTATACATCAGAATAACACATAGGCTATAGCAAGCGAAGAATTTGGGGGAGGGGGGGGGCGAACGAGGGCTCGTGCCCCCCCCGACAGTTTTTTAGGTACTGTGGAGAATCCATTATAGTACATAAATAAAGGCTAATCACATGATAATAGTTGTTAAAATAACAGAAAGAACATGAGTGACACTATTTGATTAATATCCTATTAATCTTACTAATATTATAAATGTTAAAGTTTGTATGTTTGTCTCTTTCCCGGAAAAACTACTGGACGGATATGGATGAAAATTATTGATTAAAGTAGGTTATACATCATAGGCTACAGCAAAGGCAGATTTATGTGGGGGCACAGGGGCATGTGCCCTCCATGTTATAGCACATAATTAAAGGCAAATCAGGAACATAGCATCTTGAAATTTGTATATAGGTTCTTTGTATAGTTTAAGAAAGAAATTTGGATAATTCCACCCCAAGGGTTTCTCCTTTAATATAATAGGGGTTCAAAGGATGTATAGAATCCGTCAGTTTTGAAGTTAGACATCTAAAATTTTGGATGTACGAGTAACTTATATTTTTAAAAAATAATTAAATTATTTATTTTAAATGATCTTTGACGAAACTTTATGTGGCAGACCAAATTCCTCGCGAGCGAAGCCCGAAGGGCATAAGCTAGTATTTTTATAAAAGGTGGAAAGTAGAACTTGGAGAATAGGCCCGGATGTGATTTGGAAAACCGTAAAAAAAAAAATATTTCAGGCGATTTCTACTTTAGATAATGCGTGCAGGTTCACTTTCACCGATTGCTATCGAATTTGGGCAAAATTAGGTTCAAAGCCTAAATCTTTTATATTCTTAAGTATATAATGCACATATCTGACCCGACTTGAAACAAATAAATCGAAAAAGGAGATACCAGTTTTCTTATCGTATTCCCATTTCTTTTGGGTCATTCCTTCTCGTCCTGCATCCTAATATTCAAGAGGTGTCTTTCTCTTCTAACCAGTTATTGGCAAAAAGTTTAATATCCTTAATTCGCCAAACCAGTTTAATGAATTATTAGATGCCAAGTTCCCAAAACAAAACATGCAGCTCCCCCTTCTGTAAAAATAGGATGTCCATAGATACTTTGAGACGTATGATGTATATTATAATAATAAGCTTTATTTTTTCCTCTTTCTTCTGTGTACAATTTTTACATGGTTTTTATATTTACAAGGTTTTTAAAAAGAAAAAAAGGCCCTTCTTTGGGCATAAGCCTCTCCCAATTTACTCCAGCTACGTCTGTTCCAAGCAGAACGGTGCCATAATACTCCTACGAAGTTTTGTATGTCGTCCCGCCATCTCGTAGCTGGTCTCCCTCTTCTCCTGGTGCGGTGTATTGGATACCAATCCGTTGTTGCCTTAGCCCAATGTGTTGATGCCATTCTTGCAATGTGTCCAGCCCACTGCCATTTAAGATCAGCTACTGTCTTGAAAATATCGCGCGTACCAGTCAGCTTCCGTAGTTCTGTCTTCTTTATTTTCTCCCTTCTACTTTTTCTTAACATAATTCGCTTCATTGCTCGCTGAGTGATTGCTAGGGATTTAGATATATCTTTATTTAGGCTCCAAGTTTGGCATCCATAAGTTAAAGAGGGAATGATGCAAGCATCAAAAACTTTTCTCTTGTGATGTATGGCCATGTTGCTTTTAAAAATATTTTTGTGTGACCAAAATTTGGACCATCCTATTTTAATCCTTCTATTCACCTCTTTCTTGGATTTATCTGCAAATGATATGAGTTGCCCTAGATAGATTGTTTCTTTAACCCATTGGATTTTGCTGGTACCGAGAAATATTTCTTTTTCTTCGGCATTTGTCATCAAGACTGATTTGTTAAAATTTATCTCCAGCCCAGCTTCATTTCCTTCTAGGACCAGCTCTTCTAGCATTTTCTTCAGTTCAGATGGTGAGTGTGAAATGAGAAGTACATCATCGGCGAATCTCAGATTTGACAGTTTGTTACCATTAATGTCTATCCCAGAAGATGATGTATATTAAGAACACAGAAGTACATGAATTACATGGAAAAGGCTTATAAAATAGCAAAGAATATCTAAAACAATAAATTCATCCCCTGGAATGCTAAAATATGATATTATAACACTGTCGTAAAAACGGAATGCCTGGTACTCACTGGCAAATAGTCTTTGAATGGATACCATTACTTCTGGTAGGAGAAGACCAGTACAACTTAGACTAAAGAAGTAAAGAAAGATTTGGAAAAGCTGAACATTACAGAGTCTAACATGTTAGGAAGAAGTGAATTTGGGGAGAGATTGAAATATTCGGAAGGGTTTCAGTGAATAAAGACCAGAGAAGCTTGAACGAAGATGGATAGAAGATAGGAAACGTGTTAGCGAACGCATGAAGGAAAATTGGAGGCAGAGAAATCTCTAGCAGAAGAAAGGAAAATAAAGTTGTAACGTGATCTGAAGTGGTCAACATAAAATATACATATAAAAATTTAAATTTACTTATAAATAATTAAAAATTGACGTCAATGAGATCGTAATTAAAAAGTAATGTTCAATGAACATTCGTCCCCATATCGTCCCTGCCATCGCAAAATATCGAATGTGAAAAATACAGTTTTCGTTTTCGACTTATAGCAGTTGCTTTAGGATTGATAATTGATATAAAATTCATATAGAGGCATCTTTCAGTCACAAAAACAATGTAAAAAAAATGTCATTGGTTTGACTATAGGCACAAATTTTTATTGAACATTGAAACTGCTTTTTTTTTAATTCTCAAAAGTAACGATTTTCACATTCGATAGTTGGAAATGGCAGGAACGATATATACATCGCAAAAATTGCGAGAACTGGGGATATAGGATCGGTGAAGAGAAAGGATTTGTCTGGCCTGGTACGAGCCTGGTAGCTCAGTTGGTAGAGTACCGCGCTAGAGATGCGGCCAAGACAAATCTTTTCTCTTCAAAATAAAAATATTAAAATATACATACATATATATATATATATATATATATATATATATATATATATATATATATATATATATATCTATATTTTTCCCACTTTGATAAAATATACTTAATATTAGGAGGATTATCGAATAAATAATTTAAAATTATATAAACATCGCACAGTTATAAATCTGGGTTATTTTATTATACAAAAATTTACTTCGAAGCTACAGAAGGATACATAAAAAATAATCACAAAGTGTAAATATTAATAACCTTATGAGCCAGTAGCAAAGACCAACATATTGTACTAGTGTATCTGAATTTAATATTATGGTCCTTTGACACCGATTTTTATGATCTACAAGCTGTATTTTTTTGTTTATACTTCAATTTCATATTGTGTCCATTATCACGCTTTTTAAATTTAGGTAAGACACCTTTATCTTAAAAAAGTGTAAGGCATTTTCTTCTTCATTACAAAACAAAATTAAATTAATAAAATGTATCTCTGTATCCATACACATAAATGACCTACTTAATAGAGTTTTAGTTGTCATATAGTTTAATTTAAAAAAAAAAAAATGAATTACTTTCAATGTAATCATTTGGTTACAAAAAGTAACAGCCTTAATCTTAAAAAGACTAAATCTGTGCCAGACCATTTTATTACTCCAAATATTTATGCAACTGAAGGAACCGCGCAGGTATTTAAAGCATTTACCAGATTTCCTCCTGATAAATTAATTTTTAGTAGGATTCCGACCCATTTCTTAAATTATTTTTCAAAGGTCTCTTTGACCCCTTTTTTGAATTTAAGCAGCTGTGAGATGCCAAGATACTTGTAGGAGCTTATTACCTGAAGCTGCCAAATGATTTCACTATTGGAGATATCAATGTTAGCTGAGTCCTTGTATTTTCCTCTGTGTACATTAAGGGTTGCACATTTATCAGTTCCTAGCTTCATTCCCATTCCTCATGTCCCACTCATTCTTTGTTATTATTATTATTACAAGGTGAACTGGTATTATTCAACAAATAAAAAAATATATATGTTAAGACCGTGGAAAAATTCCAACGAAAATCCCTTAAGTCTCCAAACTAAAACAGAAAATGAAATTACCTTTCCAATATTTCGCCCACTCAGGCACGCTTAGGGTATAAAGAGAATAACAACAAAACAAGAAATGAATAATGCACCCAAGAAACATCCCACCACCTCCAAGGCTCAAATGCAACAAATAATATTTCATTTTCTCATTTAGTTAGGAGACTTAAGGGCTTTTCGTTGGAATCTTTCCACGGTCTTAACATTTATGTGAGGTCTCTTTTTACTTTTCAATATAAATATATATATATATATATATTATTTGAAAAGAAAAGATATGACCAGAACCGGGATTCGAATCCGGATCTCTCACTTCTCCGTAGTGGCGCCTTAACCACCTCGGCCATCCTGGCTCGCTTCTCGGTCAGACATATCTTTTCTTTTCACTGATCCTATATCTCCGTGTTCTCGCAATTTGCGATGTATACACGGGGAGAATGTTAATTGAACATTACTTTTATTTTTTGATCTAGTTGACTATAAGTCATTAATATTATTATAATTTATTTTATTTTTATATGATTTAATTTTTTTTAGTTTTATTTGAAAAGAAAATAGGAAACGAGCCAGGATGGCCGAGATGGTTAAGGCTACTACGGAGAAGTGGGAGATCCAGGTTCGAGTCCCGGTCCTGGTCATATCATCTCTTTCCAAATAAAATATTAAAAAAATTATTTCATACAAAAATAAAATAAATTATAAAAATATATATAATTCTATTAAGGACAATGTCAGGGAAAACTATGAAAATAACAACAAAAAAAGTATAGTTGCTGTTTTTTTTTTTTTAATATTTATAATAGTCTTTCAAAAAATACAAAGAAAAAATCTAGAACCTGCTTACGATATGATTTAAGAGGCTTCATTAATCTAATAATATGTTCTTAACTAGTTTTTTTTTTTGCTAATCTGGCTCTAGAACTAAAATATTTCCAAACTAATGAGAATTGATAGTTTTCAGAAATGTTTTCGAAGCCAGCAGCTTCTTCAAGGCTAAAATTCTAATTGCTTGTTTGCGTCTAGGGCAACAATAACAGGAAAATAACCTACCTGTTCATCAATTATCATTTTCAATAAATGCCTTATTGATTTAAATTTTATTTTTTAAATATATAACCGTATTATTAATACAACAATTACAAATTATGAATGATATATAAAGTCAAGTAATTAAAAGTAAGTAGAAAAATTTCCGACTGGTGGTGAAAAATAAAAAAATTAAACCCTAAAAATCTTAAAACCCGATAAGGGTCTGGGTTTCAGTAGATGGTAGACTTTTCTGTTTCCTGGACAAAGGTGATTTGTGCTCAAATAGCAGATTTTTTCAGACGACTCGAAGGATTATCGGTAATTGAAGAAGTATCTGGGTTTGAACCAAATTGGTTTGAATACAGTTTGCCATGAAAGGACTGTCGGGTTATGGTGGTTATTATATCGGGTTCGGGTGAAATTAGCAATGTATCGTAAATTAAGGCTCATCATGGATGATTTTATTCTTAACTAGGTAAAGAAGTCATTAAGGATTTTGGATTGTAAGGATTGAACAAAAGAGGAATTGGATGGCTTAGTGGAACTCCAAAGCTCAACCCCTATATTGGTTTAGATTTAAGAGAACTATAAAACTTATGAACGGACATTAAAATATGTCTTTGAAATAAAAACTCAGATTAGAAATTTTTTCTATATCATTATATTTCATATATCAAGAAAAATAGAAAAATAACGAAGTAAATGTCTTCCATGTTCAGAAACTTCTTTCTGCAGCATTGAGAGGACAGCAATCAATAAGTGAATTTTAAAAGAATTTAAGAATTTTAAAGCCTTCGAAAAGTACATTTTAACAGAACAAACTTATAAAATGTGGCTCAGAATATCGAATAAGGTGTACGATCCCTTTATACGGATTTCTATTAAACTTATTGAATATACTACTTAATATTTTTATCCATTTCACGTCAATCATATATGTACTTGAGGGCGGAGTGGCTCAGTGGTAGAGTTGCCATGCCAGAAATCCTGGTTCAAATCCCAAGGTTCAAGTCCATATAGGTCTTATAATAGTCATGTATATATGTCTTATGTAACTAATTGTGAACTTAGAGCATTTGTCTAGTAAGTGTAGAAGTAGCCTGAAACGACGAACAGTTTCTTGTCTTATCAATATTGTATGAGGATTCCATGTTAAACGTTTTTCAAAATTAATTTCTAAGTACCAAATCTGTTCTAGAGGAACCAATGGCTTATCATTAAAGAATAGTGGAGGACAAGAAGTTATTGGTTAACGTAGAAGGATGAAAATAAATTTTAAACTGTTCTTTAAAGTATAATAATGTATAACGAAATTACCTGCCAATTTATAAATTATGTCAATGATGTAACAATTGAATTTATAATCATCCCGAATCAGTTCTTGACAATGTTCATTTTCTCTTGCACTTGAATTTTCCTTTATTACATTTTCTAATTAGTATTATATCTACCCAGGACTCCATCTAGACAAACGTCTCACTTGGAATCATCATAAAAGAATGAAAAAACGAGAAACTGCTCGAAGTTTTTGCCTACTTCAACATTTACTGGACAAACGCTGCAAGCTCCCAATTAATTTCAAAAGACTCATATACATGATAGTCACCAGACCTATTTGGACATACGGAGTTGAGCTTTGGGGCTCTACTAAACCATCCAATTCATCTCGTATCCAATCCTTACAATCCAAAATCCTTCGTAAATCCTCAATGCTCCTTATTATGTCACAAACAAACTCATCCACCATGATCTTAATATCCCATATGTTGCTGATTTGGCCCAAACTAGATACCTATCCTTCCATGACAAGCTCCATACAAACTTGAATCCGGTAGTCTCTCAACTTGCTTCCCATACTATTCCTGATAGCTCTCCGAGGCGTCTGAAAAGAAGATGGCCTCGAGACCTTCTACTATATAACTTTATTGGAGTGCTACCGATGGGTAGTTCCTCCACAAGTGTTTTTTTTTCATGTCATTTGTTCATATTAGCATATTTACTTGTTGTAATATTATTTTACAGTTGAAAATATCAATAAATTAATCTAGAAAAAAGAAGTTTCTATTCCCAAATGCTGATTGGAAACCTTCCTTATGATTCAATAGTTACATTTGGAGGTTAGTGGGTGCATTTTGAGGTTAGGATGTTATTTATCGGTTCTTCCTATGTTATTATTCTCTTTCTGTCATGAAGATGTCTGTATTGGTGAAATATCGACAGATATTTTTGTTTCCTGTTTTTTTAGTGACTTCGGGCTTTTTGGTTGAAATTTTTCAACATAAGATGTTATATATAGATGAGAACCTCAATAGGGGCAAGACGGTCCACCTACCTGAAGGTGGTGTCTCTTAAGACCTGTTGGTAGCTATGGAGATACAGACCCGTATCAAATGGTTGGGCTGAGGCAGTTGGGATTTCCTCTCTGTATTTTACTACTGATTATCGATTTTAATCTTCGATATTTTTACCTCTTCATAACTCAAATAAATCTGAAATCAGTTTCCGTTTGAGACTCGACGACTTGGTCAAGGTCAAGTGAAGGTGGTATCTCTTGTGACCATTCAAGGCTTGTGAATCGATCTGATGCCCTACATAATAGTGTATCTTACAATAACAAATAATACATAATAATGCCCTAATTTCAACTATCACTCAGCCTAGAAGACTATATTCCATCTCTAAATCACATAGGCTGCTAGTCGAGGACGCGTGTTCAGGTAGAATTCCTAGACCCACATCAACTGTTTGGGAACTTTTTTCTTTTTTTCTCTCAACCCTTCCAGACTTGGACGTAGTTACTTTTGTCACCCTATTCAAAACTTAAAATGAATCTTATAATTGAACCTAGCGACCCACCCCAGCTTGGCATGGGTAATAATATACCATAATATGACTACATGTTTTGTCTGTTTAATATATTTATTATGTAGATATAAACATAAAAATAAAATAAAATATTTCTTTATATACGAATTTATTTTCATGAGCATACCCATAACCCATAACATACTCATTTAAATTATATGGTTTAAGCCATCGAATTCCTCTCGTATCCAATCCCTACAATCCAAAATCCTTCGTAAAATCCTCAATGCTCCTTATTTTGTTAAGAATAAAGTCATCTATAACGACCTTAATGTCCCTTTTGTTGCTGCTTTGGCCCGAATCCGGTATCTATCCTTTCATAGCAAAGTATAAATAAGTTTATAGTTAATGAGAACAGACATAGAAGCGCGGGCGAGGACTTTGTCTTATATATATAGATAAGTCATCAACTCAACTCGAGACGAACCCCAGAACTTGACATTGCCATCTGTTTCACACACACAACTGATAAGATAATCAATATGTCTGTCCCCTGTCATTTACAAGGATGTGTAGTTTAACAATGTAGTAAAAATTTAAAAGATCTATGAGCATGCTTTAGCTAATAAATATTTGTACAACTGTACAAGTTAATATGCAAATGGAAATTGAGACCACGCAATAATTTTGACATAAAAATGAATATGGAGAGTCTCGAAACGCAAAGTATCGTTTAACCTCGAAAATCTGAAAAACGTAAAAATAATCGGAAAATAAAAAATTTATGAATTCTACCGACAAAAGTGAAAACTCAAAACTTTAGAATAACTGTGTTCTTTATTGAATACTTAAATCAATTATAGCTTGAATTATTTAAATTTCAAATTTGTAAATATAAATTTTACTAATATTATAAATGTGAAAGCCCCCCCAGACAGTTTAAGTACTGTGGAGAATCCATTATAGTACATAATTAAAGGCAAATCACATGATCATAGTTGTTAAAATACCAAAAAAAAAAACATGAGTGAAACTATTTGTTTTGATATCCTACTAATCTTACTAATATTATAAATGTGAAAGTTTGTACGTTTGTCTCTCTTTCACGCAAAAACTACTGAACGGATTTGGATGAAACTTTATAGTAATATAGGTTATACATCAAAATAACACATGGGCTTTAGCAAGCGCAGATTTTGTGGGGGCGCACGGGGGCACGTGCCCCCCCTCAGACAGTTTTTTAGGTACTGTGAAGAATCCATTATAGTGCATAATTAAAGGCAAATCAGGAACTTAGCATCTTGAAATTTGCAGATAGGTTCTTTGTATAATTCCACCCCCAAAGGTTTCTCCCTTAATATAATAAGGGTTCAAAGATTGTATGGAATCCGTCAGTTTTGAAGCTAGACATCTGAAATTTTGGATGTACGAGTAACTTATAGTTAAAAAAATTAATAATTTAAATAATTAAATTTTTTTTTAAATTATAGTTAAAAAACACTGTCACGAAAAACTATGTGGCAGTCCTAATTCTATGCGAGCGAAGCCGCGGGCAAAAGGTAGTTGTTAATGTCAGTCTGGTTTCCACATATACTGACTCTCCCAACAATAATTTTGTACATTTTCAAGAAGTTGACCTATTAATCAAAGCATATGATGGACTGCACAAGTTCCAATACACATAATATCAATAATTTAATTATTATATAATTATATTATTTATATGTAAAGGAGATAGTTGGGGGGGTGCAGTCAATAAGAACACCGAATAAGTGAAGTACTTATATTATGTGCCGACGTTTCGACCTACAGTGTAGGTCATCTTCAGGACTAACAGAGAAACAAAAATGTAAAAACATCAAAGTTGTACAGTAACAATACTAGTGACAAATAATGTAGAAAAATATAAAGTGGCAGGTATGAAAATAGAAGATAAAGAATATTAAAAAGGAGTCAGATTATAATAAAATAAAGATATAGACAGATTTAAAAATTACTGATAATGAAAAGGCATTAAACTAGTGGCAGATATAATAAAAATCAGATAAAGACAAATATAACAAAATTATTGAAATAGTGACAGATATAATTATAGAAAATGTGATAGAATATAATAAAATTAAGATAAAGACAGATATAACAAAGATATTGATAATGAAAAGAAAATGAAAATAATGGCAGATATAATTATTTATTTTATATGCGTTATTTATTATTTATCATTTCTGCTCATTTTCTTTAATTTTATTAAATCTGTCTTACTTTATTATATCTGCCATTATTTTCATTTTCTTTTCATTATCAATATCTTTGTTATATCTGTCTTTATCTTAATTTTATTATATTCTATCACATTTTCTATAATTATATCTGTCACTATTTCAATAATTTTGTTATATTTGTCTTTATCTGATTTTTATTATATCTGCCACTAGTTTAATGCCTTTTCATTATCAGTAATTTTTAAATTTGTCTATATCTTTATTTTATTATAATCTGACTCCTTTTTAATATTCTTTATCTTCTATTTTCATACCTGCCACTTTATATTTTTCTACATTATTTGTCACTAGTATTGTTACTGTACAACTTTGATGTTTTTACATTTTTGTTTCTCTGTTAGTCCTGAAGATGACCTACACTGTAGGTCGAAACGTCGGCACATAATATAAGTACTTCACTTATTCGGTGTTCTTATTGACTGCACCCCCCCAACTATCTCCTTTACATAAGATCATCCAGTCAACCATTTTCATCTCATATATTATTTATAATTTATATTTTTTATTATATTTATATTTATTATAATTATAATGTTTTATAATTATTGGTCATTTTTTATGAGTTATAAATATATTATTTATACTTTGAATTTGTATTTACGTAGATTTTATTTTCATTTTTTCGTATTATTGTAACCGTTAAGTTCAACAATACTTAGATAACAACAGGTCTACGATGAAAAATGTGTAGCATATTTAACTAGTGGGTTTAACAGTATTTTTTGTGCTGATTGCGGAAAAATTCCATCACCCCTAGATAAGTCACAAATTTCAGCGGAAGTTTTAGGATCTAGACTTAAAACAAAACATAAGAGTATGTTAGCCTCCGGGGTTTCATTTTCATGTTACCGATTTAGAGAATGGAGGCTTTTCATCGATTCATCAAAAAGGAGTTTGAAAGCTGTACTTCTTCAAAATTCTGTGCCTGTTGGACACTCAGTCTATTTGAGAGAATTCTACGAAAATCTTGAATTTGTTCTTAATAAACACGGCTACTCTGACCATAAATGGAACATTTGTGGGGACTTGAAAGTTATTTCCATGTTACTAGGTCAACAAAGTGGTTCCACGATGTCTCCATGTTTCATGTGTGAATGGGATAGCCGTGACAGGAAACAGCACTATGTCAAGCAGACGTGGCCAATGTGAAAGGATCTTATCCTGGAATTAAAAATGTTGAAAGAAAAAGTTTAGTGGATCCTAAAAAAATCTTACTTCCACCACTTCATATCAAATTGGGGCTAATGAAACAGTTTGTGAAAGATTTTCCAAAGAAGGAGAATGTTTCAAGTATCTTTGTGAACAGTTTTCTGGTATATCCGATGCTAAGCTAAAAGAGGGAGTATTTGTTAGGCCTGACATCAGAAAACAAATCGAAATGGAAGCAAAAATGCCTGGAATTCATTTAAACTTGTTGTAAGAGGCTTTCTTAGAAACAAAAAAGACCCTAACTACAAAACTTCGGTTGCCGAATGGTTAATAAACTACACAATGTCGGGCTGCAACATGAGGCATCATTGCCTTCACTCACATCAGGCCTACTTTCCAGAAAATCTTGGAGCTGTAACTGAGGAACAAGGAGAACGTTTCCATCAAGATATAAAAGAAATGGAGCACAGATACCAAGGTCGATGGAATGTCAACATGATGGCGGACTACTGTTCGATGTTAAAAAGGGAAAATTCACAAGAACACAGCCGAAAAAGTACCAAAGAAGCTTTGATGGAAAAAGAAAACGTTTTTACAAAGACTTACAATAACTTTACCACACATGTGCTTCACTTTTATGCTCATTTTAGATAGGCATCCTTGTTTTTTTTTTGCTTTTACATCATGTTAAGATAATAAAAACAAATCCAAAATTTTCAGTTTTTTGGTACTTTTTCCAAAAACTTCAGCTTTATTTTGTAGGAAAGCCTTACGTGACAGAAAAAAAGCAATGTTATTTTTGAAATCAGCGCAAACAACTACATAAAGATCAGTTAACTAAATCAAAACAATTTAAAAAAAAGTTTTTTTGCAGACCTGTGTTGTCGATGTTTTAAGTCATTGCTTTATTATTATAAATTGGACAAATATTAAACTAATTTTTAATTAAATATTATTATTATATCAGTGAAATTCTAACCTTCAAACCAAAGTTAATTAAAATAAATTGTATACTTCATACACCGGCCGCTATGCCTCGCCAGTCACGAGCATGTCGGTGACGCGAACTCAAAAAATTTTTTCCCTATCAAAAGTCGATAAACGCGGTTAAAGAAGTTTTCACTTCAAAAAACATTTCTCTCTCTCTCCCTCTACACACACACATATATATATATATATATACACACGCATATACATACACATACATAGTTAACTACTACCTCAGGGACCAATACATGGTAGCGACCGTACATTTACTAAGCCAGCTGTTGAGGGAGGACCTGGTTCGACCTTGATCAGGCTCAACCCCCTGTCGAAGGGACGGGCACATTATAGTAACCTCTTAAGACTTTTCTTCAGAAAAATATAAAAACTATTTTCCATTGCTTTATGATTACTGTACTAAAAGTAGTTAATTTGATAGTTTTAGATCCGTAACCATCTTAATTTTATATATAAGGAAGAAATAGTTGGGGGTGCAGTCAATAAAAACACCTAAATAAGTGTAACATATTTATTGTGTGCCGACGTTTCGGCCTACAATGTAGGCCATCTTCGGGGCTAAGAGAGAGACCTATCCTTAACCTACTCCCAAATTTTTAATTTACTAAAATAACCTTAAATCCTTAAATTATTCTAGAATTATTATATGTCTATATATCATCTCCTACATACACATCACCTATTTTCCATTATCATCTCTTTCTTAGCCCTGAAGATGGCCTACATTGTAGGCCGAAACGTCGGCACACAATAAATAAGTTACACATATTAAGGTGTTTTTATTGACTGCACCCCCAACTATTTCTTCCTTATATTAGAAGTTACAGACAACCACTTCTTCTCTAACTTAATTTTATATAGTGGATCTTTAATGTAGTAACGATTTATAGTTTTCGAAATTCCCTTCAGCTATTTTTTCATTTAGTTTTAGATTTTTGAAAAACTGTATTTGTCAACATTAGTCCATATATTTATAGCTCTGGTTTAACCACTTAGTAATCAGAGCTTACTTATTTAGTCGATTTTTCTCTAAAATAAGTTTTTCGTAATTAAGGTAGCGGAATCGTATCATTCTCGTTAGGCTTGAAATGGAGTTGTAATATAAACAATAACTCCTTTTCAAGCCCGCGATAACTCCATGAAACTATTACGCTTCCTAATGTACAAGAAACTAATTTTGGAATTCATTTGGCTTAACTATATTTTCACCGGTTTTTCAGATGTATGCAGCTGTCATATCAACATGACTTATTTTTTAACACTATATTTTTTATTAATAAAGAAATATTATGGGTCTAAAGAATGCTGAATAAAAAATTCAAACATCTAATTTATAAATTAAATTTAAAGTAGATATATTAAGAATTAACAAGTCTCTAAATAAAGACAATATCTTGCTGATATTTAATTTTAGAAACAGTCCCGGTGAATGAAGGGTTAAGTCGGATTTTCTTCAAAATGAGTGCCTTGTACTTAAGGAAGCCAAATCGTTTTATTTTATTTTTTTATTAATTGTTATTTTGATGGTGATATTTTTAAATATTTTTGTTTTGACGAGAAAAGATTTGTCCTGACCGGGATTCGAACCCAGGTCATCTGCATCTCTGGCGCAGTGCTCTAAACCACTGAGCTACCAGGGGTCGTATCCAAGTCAGACAAATCCGTTCTCTTTACCGATCCTATATTATTTTAGTGAATATGTGGCTAAGTAGGGCATTGGCTTTAAATGAAGTTATTGCTTATATCAGTGGCACCTGTGCATAGTGGGCTAAGTCGAATTTTGTGAATTTCAAGCTATCTACTTAGAATCGTAATTGTTTTATCTTTCCGTTTTGTCTAATACGCTAAGTGTTCCGTCCATTGCAATGAAGGATATTCCTTTGTGAATCGTGGGCTGATCTCCAATCTTGAACTTATAATAAGTTAAAAACAATTACGATTCTAAGTAGATAGCTTGAAATTCACAAAATTCGACTTAGCCCACTATGTACAGGTGTCACAGATATAACTATAACTCCTCTTCGAGCCAAAAACTTCAAGCATGATTTCCGCTTTCAAAAAAAAAAAAAAAGTAACATTACAAGAAATATGATTTTATTACAAAATATAATGAATGGCATGGCCTTTTTATTATTCATATTAAGAAATCATCGTAATTCTTGTTCTTCCTATCACTTCTGTTCATATAACCTATAATATCTTCTTTGCTACTTCATATTTTATAAGTCTAAGGAATGTTGAAATGATTTATAAATAATATTTAAAGTAGATATATCTTTAGTATTGCGGAATATTTTAATAAGGACGAGATGTAGTTGATATTTAATTTTAGAATATTATCAAAATTGATAAATTGGCACTTCAGATAAATCAAAGTACTTTAAATAATATATTGTTTCAATAAATTTCTTCTTATTTGACGTGAAAAACAGATATAGATATCGATTAGGTGTATCCAAATCAATACTTGGATATGTCGACTACAAAGAACATATCTTTGATTTCTTCGATAATTTATAGTATATCATTTATAATTTATAGTATATTACATTTTTAAATGATAATAACTAGTAAATAGCTGTATTTAAACTGTTTAATAATGGTTATGATATAATTGAGAATTGGTGGATACCGTGATGGTGGTGGGACCCCCCCGACCCACCCTTACCCAGGCAGAGGGAGTTTGCTTCAGTCAGCAGCTGTCTGTTCTACGCTCTGCATCTAACTAGGTAATAGTCTACATACATAGTATATATGTTTATATCCGGCTATATATATATATATATATATATATTTATATTTAAAATAAATAATCTTGAGGTTTAGAAAAATAATAACAACTAAATTTCAGCGAATTTTTTGTATATTTTTTGTTTTCAAATTTAAGCCTCGACAGTGATATACGATATTTATTAATTATTTAATTATAAAATGTATAAATATGTGATATTTTTTTATTAAATTAGTTCGTAATTTTACTGTAATGTAATTCTATACGAAAAATAATATTGAGAAATAATCTTTTTTATTGTCAGGACATAAATATGAGAACAATGTATAACTTTTTATTTATATAATGAACCTTTAAGATAATTTAAATTATTATAAAAACTATAAATAGTTGAGGAATAAATAAAAACATGAGTGATAAACTAAAAATAATTTTAATAATCGGGCGGTATTTCAGAAATTAGAACTAATACGATTGTATAATCTACATAGTGAGAACTCAATTCAAGGCTAAATAATCTTGAGAAATGTTGGAATTTTTATAATTAATTAATAGACGTTGAAACCCATTATACATCCATTTACAATGTATATATATACATATATAGGTATCTACTATACTTGACTGTTTATAAATAATTTTTACTTTTCCAACTGAGATTCAGTTTATTATTTTAACTTGGCGAAGTTTCGACACTATTAAGGTCTCATAAGCACGCCTTTAAAGTGACTAAATGTGAATTAGACATTAGTGTAAATTTGTTCAATACTTTCAGGTATATGTAGATAATTTAGATATGTGTGAACAGGAATTTTGGTGAATTGATACGGTAATATTATTTCGCTGTCAATTCATAGGTAACATTTTTGTATTAACATCATATATATGTCAATTTCATATTTATACTAAAATGTTATTTAATATAATTCATCAAAAACCTATTTTTTCACTGTTACTGTATGATTATGAGATCAATCTAGTCTCTAGGGATAGTATACAGGAAGTTAAAAGAATAGACTGAATCTCAAGAAGGAAAAGTAAAAATTAATAAAACTTTTCCATATTTTGCGGGTAGTTTATTTTTTTATAAATGACGTCTAATAACAAACAATTATTTTGGAATAATTTACTCATTTCATTTTTTTATATTAAAGGAAAAGCAGAATAAGAAAAATGGATAAAATTGAAGTACGGAAAAGAAGGGTTTTCAACAGGGTAAGTTAAATTATTATAAATAATAATATTTGTAATATCAACACTTGATAAATATATGAACGATAGTGTATACTTAAATATATATATATTATTATTATTATGAGAATAAGAAACTCTATTCATATATTTATTTTCTTTATCTTCTTTTTAAGGCCCTTATTCTTCCTACGACGATTTTTTCAACATGGTCAGCTGATAAGTTCGTAAGTGAAAATATAAATTATAAATATATTTGCCTTATGGGATTTTTTATTATATATATCATTATATATTTTATTTAAAGAATTATACATAAAAAAATTCTTAGCATATTCTCTTTTTCCTATTCTTATTCCTGCTGCCATTTTTGCAAGATTTCAGCATAGTTTTCTGTTCAACTTAGTTTTTGTACCCTACTGAAAACAAAAAATCTTTCGTATTTTTTTCAATTGATTTATTGTCAGTTATTCATTCATTGCGTCCATTTCTGTTAGAGTCTCGTGAGGTCTCAATTGATAATTTCAACCAAGAATTCCGTGTTTTCCTCCGTTGGTTTCAAATGAATAGTTGCTTATTAATTATGACTTATTTATGACCTTCATCTTTACCATATTCTCCTCCATAATATTTATACGGACAACTGATAATTATTTAATGTATATTTATGAATGTAATTATTTATATGTATATTTGTAGTCAACTGTCAAACCTTGACCCCATTGTAAGCCAGAATACGAAAGATTTATTATTTAAATTATAAACAAAAATTAGGCTATATTCTAACATAATTAACACACCGTATACTATTGTCTATAAAAATCTACCTTTCAGTTAAAATATTCAAATAAATAAACCAATTGTTTTGTCGAGCGGTTCTCAAGTAAAAATATAAAATACGTCAGACGAAAGTTAACCTATTCTTGGGAGAGTCGGTTTTAAGGAGAGATTTGAACTGATCTCTGGGGAGCGGAGTGGCTCAGTGCTAGAGCGTGGAATTGCTATGGTGAAAATCCTGGTTCAAATCCCACTTCAGGGAAGATTTTTATGTAGTAAGTTAGCGGCCGAAGATGGATCATAAGGGATCTATGACCCCTCTCTGAGCTCACCTAACCTCTATAAAGTGGGTACCCAAATTAGGGGGGGATCTGGTGGTTGAGCGTGATCACCTCCCTGCACAACCGTTGTCCATGAAACAGTACAATCTCTACCATGTAGTGAACCCCAGACCCGTATACGGGTTGTAGTGGTACAGGTTGTTTTGTTTTTTGAACAGATATCCAAAAGCTCGAAAACAAAGTAAAAATGTCAGAAGTCATTGTAAAAAAAATGAGAAAGTGGAAACACGTGGAAGTAAAAGTAATATTCGATTTATAAGGTAAAATGGGTTCCTACATTTTAATGAGTGCGTGTCATTAAACGGTTCTATAATATTGCATATGTTATTATATAATATATGAAATATTCAGGTTTTATTTTGTGTAATTTCTAAAATGCTTCGAACAATTCAGCGACTAAATATAATTTTAACAATACGACAAGTAAATATAATGGCATGAATGATACATAATGGCATGGATTAAAGCGAGTAGAGAAACTGTGATAGCTAAAATAACAAATTCAACTTAGAAGGTCACGAGACCATCTTCTTTTCAGACTCCTCGGAGGATTATCAGGAATTGAGGAAGTAGCTAGGTTTGAAACTGAGTGGGATAATGTTTGTCATGAAAAGATAGATTTCGGGTTCGGGCCAAATCAGTAACAAATGGGGCATTGAAGTCATTGTGGATGACTTTATTAGCAACAAAGTAAGGACTTTACAAAGGATTCGATGGCTTGGTGGAGGCCCAAAGCTCTACTCCGTAAGTCCAAAAGGGTCTTATAATACTCATGTACTCCTATATGATTCTTTTACATTAATCGGGAGCTTAGAGCGTTCTAGTTAATGTTGAAGTAGCCTGGAACAGCAGAACGAAATTTATGTAATTTCTTGGATAGTTTGGTTTTGTTGATTAGCCGTTTAAATATAACCATGATCAGTTGTGCTAAATAATCAGTTTTCATTTAAACAAACTTTATTGAAATGATTTCCTAAACGATGTTTCTTTTATAAACGTTTTATTTCTAACGCAGGAGGTAATGTTTCGAAGGGCGTACCCCATAGTCAGACAACAAAAAAAAGGGCTCAGCCAGACTATAATGTGTCTGTCCCTTTAACTGGAGAAAAAACCCAGGGGGTTGAGTCTGATCAAGGTCGAACCACGTCCTCCCTCAACAGCTGGGGTAGTAACAGTTCGGTCGCTACCATGAATCGGTCTGTTTGGTGTTTGTATTTGGTTTATATAACAATAAATATGTATAAATATATATATATATATATATATATATATATATATATATATATATATATATGTATTATAAAATGACCTGGACCATTTTCTTCCACATATATATTTACAAGGTCAACTATTATCATTCAAGAGATAAATTATAGATGAGTTACAATATAAGGGACTGAACTGAAGTACATAGTATATAGCGCAGAGGTACTATTTTGAAACCACAACATTTACAAATAAAAATAGTTGTTACCTATTCATACCACAGTGGCAATATTTAAAAATAATGTATAGAAGAGTTTCATGAGATGGAATGTTTGAATTTATAGAATAACGTAGCGGTGACATTTTAAATATATGGACTAGAACAATGGGATGGTGGCCTATCACTAATGTATTTTTATTCTTTACAAAGTATCATATCTAATTTATCTGTATCTTGTATATCGAGCCCTGAGGAAAACCTCCAATGTGGGTCCTTCCGTACATCACATTATTCTGCTTTGTTGTATTCTGAGCCTTGGTGCCTAAAAATTAGACCGAAACGTTGGAAAAATATAACTGTACTCATTTGTGTAAAGTTTATTGACTATAAACCACATTCATTTTCAACTTTTCTGAAGAAACATCCAGTTAACTATTTCCTCATCAATATACATACATTATAGTAACGTATGATCTAGGTACATACACACAGATACAAAGACGGGCAGACAGACAGATGCACACCCAAACAGAAAGGCAGATGCAAACCCAGACAGACAGATGCTCAGACACGCGCGGGCTCGCGCACGTATGCACACACACACACGCGTAATTAAATAAATTGCCTGCAAAAGCGGGATTTGAGTCCATGACTCTCTCTATTTTACTATTGAGCAATTTTGCTTCTTGATTTCGATTTATAAAATTGATATAAAACGGATTAAAACGGCATTTATAAGTTACTTACATCATAACAGGATGAAGCTAATCAATATTTTAAAACCATCACCGATCAAATTATAGCGAGAGATAAGGAAAAGCAGAGGAAAGGTGTTTCTAATAAAGAGTGAAGAACAAGGGCACGTGTTTGAGCTCAAAGATCTCTAAATCAAACACGTGTCGAGGGCACGAGATATGAAATAATATCGTTGATCCAATTCGTATTTCGGATTTCTGGCTTTTTGAATTAAGCCTTCAGCAGCAATTATATTGGTTGAAGCTTTTTAATTCCGGAACCACAGATCTGAGATTCAATTTATTTTTTTTTTAATATAGTCATATTTTGAGTTGTACTTGTTTGAACTTGAAGTTTTATGGGAATAATGATATAAAAAAAACACCTTGTACCACTACAACCAGTGAACGGGTCTGGGATTCAGTACATGGTAGAGACTGTACTGTTTCATTGACAGCTGTTCTTCGAGGAGGTGACTTTTCCAAGGCCACGATCAACCGCCAGATTTTCTCCCTTATTATGGATACCCTATTTTTATAGAGGCTTGTTGAGCCCCAGGAGGGTCCTAGATCCTATATGATCCACCCCCGGCTGCAAACAGACTAAATAAAAGTCTTGCCTGTAGCGGGATTTGAAGCAGGATTTCCGGCATGGCAACTCAGTGCTCTACCACTGAGCCATTCCGCTCTCTATGATAATGGGTATAAGTAAAACAAAAATAACAATAACATAAGTAAAAATGAAAAAAAGTTACTATCTTTTAAAAAGTTTATAATGGTTAATAAAATAATGTTTTATTATTACCATCATTACAATAGGAATGCTTTCCTTTTTATTTTTTTTAGCACAGATGGACCTTTTAATTAGCTCTATTGAGAAATTCGATTTTTGGATTTATGACTTTGTTCTTTTGAAGTACCGATGCATATATCAAAACTTCTATATTTTCAAAAATATGCTCGAAAATACCCAAATACTCAAGGTATTCAATATAATTTTTGTCTACCGAAATGTTTTTTTCCACGTCCGTTCCTGTTGAGCATTGTTTTGTTAAAAAATAATTATTAACCAAAACAAGTTCAATGCAATTGCATTACAGGATAATGCCGACAATGTTGTTTTTTATTTACATTTGTGCACACGTGCAGTTCCGTTCAAACATTGACGAGAAGTTTTTTACTTTCGTTGACTAATGTAAACAATTCGGCACGTGTCATTGATCTTCTGATAACAATTCGCGGGTAACTAAAGGTGTGTCTGGTGTGGGTGGGGGGAATAGTTGTCAAATTGTACAATAAAATTTAAAAAAAAAGAAGTTTCATTACTCCGTTTAAAACTTCAGAATGCTCAAGTCATTCAAGGAAGACTAAAAAGAAAACCAGGCGTAATTTAGAGGAAATAAAACAAGAAAAGCACGGAAAATGGATGAAAGAGATTTGGAAGAGGAGAAAAGTTGAAAAAAATGTATTCCATTGTGGCTCAGTCTAAAAAAAAAATCGTTACGTATTACTAAAAAATATTTACAGCGCCGGTAAACGAGTGGTTAAGTCGGATTTCTCCAAAATGATTTTCTTTTATTTAAGGAAGCAGAATCGTGTCATTCTCGTAGTTTTTGGTTTTAAATGGAGATATAATACAAGCAATAATAACTCCATTTCAAACCAAACTTCAAATTATAAAGAACTAGTAAGCCCCATCACTAGATCCCTGCTCCTATCATTAATGAGAAATCAAGCAACCCTTAAAATGCACCTGGTGCAGTTTGCATCGGATTAAAGAGATTCCGTCAATCCTGATAAATATCTATAATTTATTTTTATTAATTGTTATTTTTATGGCAATTATTTTTAAATATTTTTGTTTGGAAGAGAAAAGGTTTGTCCTTGCCGGGATTCGAACCCGGGTCCTCTGCTTCTCTGTAGCAGTGCTCTAACCAACTGAGCTACCAGGGGTCGTATCCAAGTCAGACAAATCCGTTCTCTTAAATTGCGAGAACACGGGGTGGGGGGGAAGGGATATAGGATCGGTGATGAGGACGGATTTGTCTGACTTCGATACGACCCCTGGTAGCTCAGGGGCTTAGAGCACTGCTACAGAGAAGCAGGCGATCCGAGTTCGAATCCCGGACAAATCTTTTCTCTTCAAAAGTGATAATTATTTATTTCATATTAATAAATATACCAGGTGGATAGGAAAATAACAACAAAACATTTCAAGCCCAAGCCTGACTTATTCACTACGAAAATAACAACGATTCTGGTTCCCTAATTATTAGAAATTGTTTTGGAGAAAATTTCACTTAGAAACTTATTCCCCGGGGCTGTAGATATAGCTGTGATAATCCGGAAATAATCTATAACAAAAATTTCCCACTTTTTATAATGAGTGATTTTAGAATATGCTTAGAAAACTTTGACATATAAGTAACATTGTTGACTTACTTTAATCCATTATTTTTGTTTAAAACATCTGGTTTCAACAATAAAATTTGTTAAGGGCTGGTCTTGATGCAAACAAAGATAAGCAGACGAAGAGGCGGCAATATAAATATAGATCAAGTTAAAGAAGAATTTGTTGACTGGAACTTCTAATGTAAGGAAGAAATAGTTGGGGTGCAGTCATTGAAAACACCATAATAAGTGTATACTTATTTATTGTGTGCTGACGTTTCGACCTACAATGTAGGCCATCTTCAGGGCAAATATACCAAGCGGCGGCGAGGAAGACCAACTGCCAATTGACTGCCAGAAGTTGTATATTTGCCCAGAAGATGGCCTACATTGTAGGTCGAAACGTCAGCACACAATAAATAAGTATACACTTATTATGGTGTTTTCAATGACTGCACCCCCAACTATTTCTTCCTTACATTAAATATATATTAATATGGATACATACAATATAAATATTGCAAAATAAATGGAGACCTTACATAAATGTTAAGACCGTGGAAAAATTCCTAGTTGCATTTGAGCCTTGGAGGTGGTGGGATGCTTCTAGGGTGCATTATTCATATTTTGTTTTGTTTTTTGTTCTTTTTTTTTTGTTGTTGTGTTTTATTTTCTCTATCTACCCTGAGGATGCCTGAATGGGCGAAATATTGGACAGATAATTTCTATTTCTGTTTTAGTTTGGAGACTAAGGGCTTTTCGTTGGAATTTTTCCACGGTCTTTACATACAATATATATAAAGATATATGTACATATAAGGATAAATGGCTAAATATATCGGAGGATTTCAAAACTTAATATCGCCCACAGCTGTAATTTGGCTCGTATAAGATATTTTCGACAAATAAAAGACGGAATACAGAAAAAAATATCGGTACATGATAAATATACACATAATTCTCGGATCAGAGTCGATAACCTTTTGTAAAATAAAATAAAAACATTAACAAAGAATGGCACGTGGCGGGTTCAACTACAAAAAAACAAAACATTTGGTGTTGTTTATTTGGCGCAAAAATATTGATCTTAAACTTATCGATTCCCCCCTCCCCTACCATGTCCTATTATCAGACAGATGAAAGCTCTGATCTATTGACGATACCATAGATGAGCTCATCGATGAAATGCAGCTGTTGGGGTCGCGAAAAAATCGGGAACAGTGGCTTTGTGATTTGCCAATTTGTAAAAAATATTTGTAATTTAACTGATCGAGCACGAAGAAAGACTAAACAAAAAGCAGTTTCTCTATCTGTTGCTATGCAACGCCTAGCAATATCACTACAAACTTACAATAGAAAGATATACAATTTAAAATTTTCAGAACGCTTATATATTTTATTTTATTTATTTATACCTCTATTGTAGATAATATTTATAGTATTGGATAATTTTAAATATTTGAGCTCTGTAATGGAAAAGAATGGAATATCTGAAAAAGAGATAGAACAAAGGATAATTAAAAACCGTAAAGCAATTGGTACCAAGAAGGAAGAAGATACCAAGAAGCACAGATATCTAGGCCATAATTGAAAATACATTGCTACATGGAGCAGAGACATGGACCATAAGCGCAGCTCTAGGAAAAAAGCCACTTGCTACTGAGGACTATAGAGCTGCCAGGATCTCCAGAGTAGAAAGAAGGACTAATGCCTAAACTAAGAGCGAATGTAAAATCAACAAAACGTCCTCCAAAATAAAGAGAAAAACAGATTGGAATGGTATAGTCATCTCAGAAGAATGAAGGGAGAAAGATTGCCCAATTTAATTTTGAGTTGGAATGGTGAAGGAAGAAAACGGCGAGGAACCACGAAAAAATGGATAGAATGGATTGAGGAAGTACGCAGGCTCTGAGGGAGGAAGATATACAAGGCACAACAAATTGGAAAACGAATTAAAGGACATTTTTGGTTGAAGGAAACCTCAATTTCATATATATATATATATATCAATAAAATAGAGCCAAAAAACTCAAAAAGAAACACTAGTATTTATTATAATGCAATTGGGAAAAACAACAATGCAAAGCCTTATGTTTCAAATGCAGTTATACACCCACTTAGCAGTTGTATATTGAACGTCCTGGTGGTGGGGTGCTGTCACATGTTTGGAGCCTGTTTGGGCTGTTGATCGTTGGGATGTATTGCACCTTTTTCTTCCAGATGTGATTCACATAACCCCCTTTTTGTTTTGGTGTCTTGATAATGCCTGAATAGGCGAAACGTTAACTGGTAAGTGGGTGTATTACTGGATTTGAAACATAAGGCTTTGGGAAACCAATATATATATATATATATATATATATATATATATATATATATATATATATATATATATATATATATATATATATTGGTTTCTACTTATATTGACTGTTATAGAAATTATATTGTGTTTTAGACCTTGAGTTTCAGTCTTTTTTTAACTTCTTAGGCGACGTTTGGAGACTAGGTTAGTCTCATACTCATGCCCTGACAATGAACAAATGAGCTTTTAGTAAAAACATTAAATAGCACACTAAAATAGATGTAAAATGACTGCTGTTCCTGTATGACTGCATTAAATAAACTGCTGTTCCTAAAAAATGGATTACTTACTCATTGATCATAGCTATTGCAATACAAACATTTTATGCTGTTTTGCGAGGCAACTGATTAAAGAAAAACTGATTCATTCTTTGGAACATGTAAGTACACCCTATCTATTACAACTTCCACAGGTCATTTTACATCTATTTTAGTGTGCTATTTAATGGTTTTACTAAAAGCTCATTTGTTCACTGTCAGGGCATGAGTATGAGACTAACCTAGTCTCGAAACGTCGCCTAAGAAGTTAAAAAAAGACTGAAACTCAAGATCTAAAACACAATATATATATACATATTCTCTTCACTGATCCCACATCCCCGTGTTCTCGCAATTTGCGATGTACACAAGGGGAAGAATGTTCATTGAATTAGGATTGAATTTCGAGGTCTTGAATTAAGTAAGATCTTGTTGACTTACGTCATTATATATTATTATAATTTATGTTATTTTATTGTTTTATTAATTGTTATAATTTTAAATATTTTTATTTTGAAGAGAAGAAACATATTTAAAATGATAACAATTAATAAAAAAATAAAATAAAATAATATATATATATATATATATATATATATATATTTTATTTATGATTCTTTTTAATTATTTAAATATGTTTTTCTTTTTTAATTTTGAAGAGAAAAGATTATGTCTTGGCCGGGATTCGAACCCGTGTCGCCCGCATCTCTAGCGCGGTGCTCTAACCACTGAGCTACCAAGGCACGCATTCCAGCTAGACAAATCCTTTCTCTTCACTGATCCCTATATCCCTGTGATCTCGCAATTTTTCGAGGTATACAAGGGGGAAGTATGTTCATTGAACATTACTTTAATCGGGATCTCGTTGACGCGTCAAATTTATATTCATAATTTATTTTTTATTTATTGTTCTTTTTAATTATTTAAATATTTATATGTATTGCTAGCTATGTATATATTAAATGCACAGAAAACGTCTTTTTTCTATGTATAATAAAGTTGGATGGAATTACTGAAAAATTCTTTTGTATTAATAACTTGTATGTTCTTAGACACCTCAAGGATTATCCTAGGACACGTGGGAAATAGCACAAAGATTACGAACAGACACGTGTCCTCGGCTTTAGTTCAATTACTGCCAACTTCTCTAAGGCTTCGGACTTGATATAGGCGACCTGAGTCTTCGGTGTTCAGTCAGTTCACTAAATAGTGTATCCAGGAGTACACTAAACTCCGGTTTAAAATCGATAGTTCTATAGGAATACACTAAACTCGAATTTAAGATCAATAATTCCTAGGAATACACTAAAAACGTGTTTTAGAGTGAAATCTGATCATGTTCGAAATAGAGATACTTCAGAAACTACCCGGTATTATTGTAAGTAAAATATTTATTTAATATATTCAATGAATTAATTAAAAATATAAAATAAAATGTTCACAAACGACTTTATGGGAGCGGGTTCTCTGAGAGGGGCTGTGTGGCTGTAATGCAGATCATGTCTTTAAATTCCGCTAATAGATCAACTATTATTATTGATACGATCTATAAACAGCTGTGTATGGAGCCCGACATATCAGCAGACCCTTCTGGGGCACACCCACCCTATTTAAAGTGGATACTATTTCCTCCTTAATTTTATAATATCAGTCATTTTACGCTCGTTCCATTAGAAGAAACAGAACAATTTTTTAATCATTAAGAAAAACTAGATAGGAGCGAAGCTGTCGGTTGGAAGCGGTCTCCAGCGCTTATCTTCTAAGCCTTTTGTAGGGATATCGATATCGAAAAAATGTCTTAAGAACCATTGTATCGATATATTTCGATACGAAAAAAAATATATCGACATTTACATATATAAAGCATCGACATTACATATATAAAGTATATCTATTTTTTAAGAAGAGGTCCTAGGAATGTATTAGTTAATATCGATATTCACCGTTTTTTTTCCAAAGCAGAAATCAAGTTTTAAATTTAACCTTCTAATTAATAAATGAAGCAACAAGTAAATATTATGAATGGTAAGTAATGAAAGCAAGGGCGGATCCAGGATTTTTTTCTGGGGGGGGGAGTACAACGGGCAGACGAGCAAAAAAATCAACAATAACTTAGAAATAAACTTGTAGTATTTATAGAAAGGTTTCAAAGGTTTATTAAAATACCGAAACAATAGTTTCACTCATGTTATAACATCACATGATTTGCCTATAAGTATGTACCTACTGTAATGGATTCTCCTCAGTACACAAAAAACCGTCTGGGGAGGGGGCACGGGGGGGGGTGCGGATCCCCTCCCCCCTAGGATCCGCCTATGAATGAAAGGTAAGTAGAGAAACTAACCACTTGGAGTACTTGAATAACTTAAGTTAGAAGGTCACGAGGCCGTCATCTTATCTGACGCCTGGCGGAATTATAGGGAATCGAAGAGATTACTAGTGGGTTTGAGTGGGAATAAAATTTTTTTATGAGAGGATTAATATCGGATGCGGGCCAAATCAGAAACAAATGGGACATTAAGTTGTTGTTGTTTGTTCATCTAACGTCACTTTATGCTGCTATGGCTAATCAGACGATGCTTCAGTGGGAGCTCTAAATTTTGCCTATCCAGGTTTAATTAGGATAGGGATTTTTAACGAGTACCTGACATCGTACAGGGCCGGGACACCCGTTTAACGTCCTTTCCGAAGGACGGCGTAACTAAGGATTTTTTACTCCCTTAAAAAAATCCTAGGGCCACCTGCCGGGCTACGAACCCGCGATCTTGGGCTTAGTTGTTACGCTAACCACTAGACCACAAGTGACCGTAAACATTAAGTTCATTATATATGACTTTATTCGTAACAAAGAAGCATTGAGGATTTTACGAAGGATTTTGGATTGTAAGGATCCGATAAGAGAGGAATTCGATGGCTTAGTGGAGCCCCAAAACTCTACTCCGTAATTCCAGATGGGTCTGATTGTCATGTATATGAGTCTTTTGTAATTAATTGGGAGTTTAGAGAGTTTGTCTAGTAAATGTTGCAGTAGCCTAAAGCGGCAAGTAGCTTGTACTTAAATCTTAATGAAAACAGATTTTTTTTTATTATTGTAACAGCAATAAAAATTCATAATAAACATCACATTACTGAAACAATAAAAAATCAACTATAAACGAAATAAAAAACCTGTGGTTAAGATGGTTTCTTAATTCAGCTACTCATATGTTCTTTTTGGCTACTTATCGAAAACGAGAAGCCTTGAGACACGTGTAAGTATCGAGAATGATAATCGATTCGAAGAATCAAATCGACTTCCATTGAATCGAAATTACATAAATGGACGCTTAATCAGTATTTTGATGACACAGTCAACCACTACCGGGTTTTGGATCTTTATCAGTCACAGAGCTATCTTACATTATTGTTAAATAATGCACATAAATCCACTTAATGTATCTACCAAATATTTGTTCACGTTTACAATTATGTACAGTTTTTTTCTCAATATTTATTTTAGCAAATAGTCTTAATTTTTAATGTATTTTTCAAATTTTGAATATGTTAATATAAAATCAAACCTAAAATCATACAAAAAATTGTATGGAAATAGGTCAAAAATAGATTAAGTAACAAGGAATTATCACATAAACCAATCAAAAAAGGATAGAATTTTTTTCACGGTCACCTGTGGTCTAGTGATTAGCGTAACAAACTACTAAGCCCAAGATCGCGGGTTCGTAGCCCGGCAGGTGACCTAGGATTGTTTTAAGGGAGTAAAAAATCCTTAGTTACGCCGTCCTTCGGAAGGGACGTTAAACTGGGGTCCCGAGCCTGTACGATGTCAGGTACTCGTTAAAAATCCCTATCCTAATTAAACCTGGATAGGCAAAATTTAGAGCTCCCACTGTAGCATCGTCCGATTAGCCATAGCAGCATAAAGTGACGTTAAATGAACAAACAACAAGGATAGAATTTAATCCTTAAGTGCCTCAAATACCAGTAATTAACTAAAAATATGATTATGGTGTCTTTCGGATGCGACGTAAAATGCAGTTTTACTCGTTAAAGATTCTAATTATAACTGGATAGGGAAAATTTAGAACTGCCACTGAAGCAACGTCCGATGAGCCATATCGCAAAAAGCGACCTTAAACCAATCATCATCATCATCATAGTCCACCCTCTCTGAGTGTGAGGTTTTCTTCAGTACAGCCCAGACCACACAATACGATCCTCTACCGACAGCAATTGACAACAGGGAGTTGATTTGTCCTAGATCACGCTCAACCACCGGATTTTGCAACTTATATTGGGTACCCACTTTATAGAGTCTTGGTGTGCCCCAGAAGAGTCCTAGATCCATCTATATCTGCTAACAGATTAAACAAAAGTCTTGCCAACAGCAGGATTTGAACTAGAATTTTCGGAATAGCGACTCAGTGCTCTACCACTGAGCCACTCAGCTCCTCAAATAAACTCTATACCTTGTGTTATTTTAAAATTCCTTGAGACCTCATTCATTCTAAGGTCAATACATGTGATCATGGACCAAAATAAATGATCCAATATAGATAACCTTGCCTAACAAAAGATAAACAAGGATGAGATCATAGAGCTAAGTGAAACAGGTGAAGTGTCCTTCAGGAATAGTTGACAATTTCATTATATCGTTATGAAAAATGTAGTAATTGAGGACAATGTCTGGCCTGTTTGAAACAAGTTTTGCTTAAATAGTGATAACGAATCTCTCCTTCTAAAGATCAACAACATAAGTAAAAAATTGGCAATATCGAGTTTGTTGTATTGTGTTGGTTGAAGGTTTTTAATCAAGAGATGACATACCTGACATTCCATTTCTAACTTTTTTTTTATTAATACAAGTAATATTTTGAGCTGTATCATGTTTCAAATTAAAGTTTTATGGAAATAATATAATAGGCTTTGCTTTACCAATACCCAAATTTTTTTTAAACACAAAATATGATTTTTTTTTTTTAAAATGTAGGAAATGGAATATCAGATGTTTAGTTCCTGAATACATTTTTCTTTTAAAGGAACGAATTATCATAAATAATATATAATTTTATTAAATTATGAGCTAATAAGCTGTTATGATTTGATGGTGGGTTACATCAACTCAAACTAATTAACAAAGTTTAGTTGAGCACTGAGAAAAGGCTGAATGTGATCTTTTGTTTTTCTTCCTCCAAGATTTATTTTATAAATAAATATATATATGTCATCCTCTTGTGTTTCTCTAGAATATTCCTAATGTAATTAAAAAATAAATAAAGTGTGGTATATTTATTAAATATCTAAATTAATCTTTTAACAAAATCAATAATTAGATTTAAGGGAGAAATTACTTGAGATATTCATGTAAAATGGTATGTTTATACATATGTGTATGTCTATGTGATTGGGCTATCTCAAAAAGGAATAATTGTACATAATTCCAATTATTTATTTAGGTTAATTATAAACCAAGGATGTTGCGGAATATTCTTGCTAAAACTGTATTACAGCTTTTTTTTAAAACTCACTACAACAATTTAGTTAATAAATATATGCAGTCGGACAAGGCTTAAATGGGAATTTGATGTTTATTTATTTCTTCTTAAGGGAAATTTATCCCTTTCAAGTGAATTTTTTTTTTTAAATATTGAAATATAGATAGTGAAGAAAAGCAATGAAAGACAGTTTGTCATGGGGTGTTTGCTTTACAATTTATAATTAATAGTACTGATATGTTCTTAATCAAAAGAGAAGATAAGTAAAAGAGTTATATTAAAAACAAATAATGTAATTTGAAACTACTTAAAAAAATATTAAAAAAGTGTATTAAAAGCCCTCATGACTCCAATAATTAATAGGTATTTAATCCACGAGACACAATATATAAACCTGTTTTTATATCCTGTTTGCTTAAGGTATTGAATCATATTTAAATATTATAGAAATAACAGCAGCTGTATTTTTGCACCCTCTGGTGGAGACTATAGCAACTAATCGTTTTCAGGAGAGGCATTTACACATATTTATTTATTAGAAAAAAAATATGAAAATAACAAAAATTTAATTGATAAAGAAAATACTATTTGCAAATATTTTTCAAGGATTATTTGACATATAATTCTATAAGTGAAATTACAAGTAAAAATATACCAAACACAATTCGAGAAAAAATAGCCTTCTCGAAAATTTTTCATTTTTTACCGATAACCTCAAAAGGAAAAAAAAGATATATATATATAATATTAGTTAATTTAAGATAGATTGATTTTTCATCACTTAAATTAAAATATATGTACATAAAAAAAAAGAAAAAGATCATTTCTCTTCATTAGTTGATGTAAAAACATCAAACACTAAATTATTTAAATTTTTATTAATGCGCATAAAGGATCTTGGGTTGGACCTCTTAGTAGAGATTGTACTGTTTCTCAGTCAACGGGTAGGAACAGTACAGATGATTGGAAACAGCGATGATGTAGTCGAGATCACACTCAACCAACAGGTTTTTTTACTTAATTAAGGATACCATCTTTGTAGAGGCTGAATGAGCCCTGGGAAGGTCTCAAAATCCCAGGTGGTCCATCTAAGGCTGTTATTTGAATAAATAATTTTAATCTGTCATTTTGAATTTGATCCGTGAATCTTCAGCTGAGCAACATGATTCAGTTATGCTCGGTACAATTAAATTTTTTTTAAAAGAAATTTGACTTCAACACTTATTAACATGGCTGCAGAAGCCATTGAAACATAATATAATATTAGAGTGGAAAATAGTTGAATGGATAATTCTAATGATGGATTGAATCGGGGTGCAGTAAATGATAACACAAAAATAAGAATTTATTTTTTAATTCATTCCCCTCCTGACCAATTCAGTCCATCATTAAAATTATATTAATTTGATATTATTTCTAATTTATACACGAACAGTTGAAATTTTTTATCATTTACTTTTGTTATTAGTTACTGCTATCGAAGAACCTATTTTGCTAGGGATAAATTTGGTTGTTTAGACCAAACTAAGTCTTGGAGACAATTAATAAATTATAACACAATAAAGTACACGACAGGTGGCACTCCTGGAAGAACACATCTGACAAATGTCAACAATCCTCTATATCAATGGTTCCCGATCGGGGATGGGTGGGAGGTGGGTGCGAGAGCTGTTGAAAATGAAAATTCTCACTTAATTCTGGTTATTTTTCTATTACCAGTGCTTCTTCATCTTAAATTGAAAGTTATAATATTGTATCGTGTGATAGTAAAACTAATGCATTGCTTTTAATGTAATAATAGTTGCATTTTTTCAAAGACACAATACATATTTTCTGCAAGTCAACTTTCTTTAAGATTTAACTTTCTCTGATTCATGCTAAACGACTTAGTTTCCTGTCTGGAAAATCAATTTTTGGTTCTTCAATAGCAAAATCATGTCATATTATAATTTCGGCTATCCCAAAGTAATTTGAAAATACAAAATCAGTACGAGTACGAACAAGAAGCTCACTTGAAAAATGCCAGCATCCACAGTAACCGATGCGTTGCAATCATACCAAGCATCAATTAAAAAAGGATATTAAAATACCAGATGTTGGAAAATTATTTCTCGAAAATCACAATAGAATTCAGACTGATAAAAAATAATGTTGGTATGATTACACTAATAGTATTAGCAGTTATGCAATGTTATTTCTTAATGTTATTTTACTTAATTAAATTGTTTTTCATTTAATTTAATTTAACAATAGGTGTTTCATGTTTCATGTGATTTTGTTGAGAGAGTGTGTGTGTGTGTCTATGAGAGAGAGAGAGAGAGAGAGAGAGAGAGAGAGAGAGAGAGAGAGAGAGAGAGAGAGAGAGAGAGAGATAGATAGAGAGAGAGAGAGAGAGAGAGAGAGAGAGAGAGAGAGAGAGAGAGAGAGAGAGAGAGAGAGAGACTGTGTGTGTGTGAGAGAAAGAGAGCGAGCGAGGGGAGGTGAGAGAGGGAGATTATTAAATTCTACCTAATTTCTTTTCAATCGTACAGTATCGTCAAATAATAAAATGTATCTATTAAAAAGTACATACAATTACACTATAGATATATTTATACCTATTATGGTCATCATAAAAATATTTTAAAGTAACTTTTTGTATTTTCTTTATGCTTTATAATTCCAGAGCAGAATAGTAGAACACTGAGTTGCCATGCTGGAAATCCTAGTTCAAATCCCGCTGCAAGACTTTTATTTAGTCTGTTTGCAGCCGGAGATGGATCATATAGGATCTAGGACCCTCCTGGGGTTCACCCAGCCTCTATAAAGTATTATAAAAATAGGGTACCCAAAATAAGGGGAAAAAATCTGGCGGTTGAGCGTGACCTAGGACAAGTCACCTCCTTGCAGAACCGTTGTCAATGAGACAGTACAGTCTCTACCATGTACTGAACCCCAGACCCCAGGTTTTTTTTTATACTTCCAAGTTTCATTAATTACACTACTATCTTAACAAGTTTATACGCTTAAATGAAATCATATATTAAGATTTTTTGACTAAAGATTTTTTTATTTAGATTTAATGAAGAATTATCGTTAATAATTTTAACTTTATCATACATTAATATAAATCTCGTGTTAATTTTCATTTTTGAATCGTATTTTAATATTTAAATATATTTTTATATATTTCGTATTAACCGACTATGTCCCGGATAATCGTGGTCCTGCTACCCAGAACCACAACCAAGACCATGGACACACCAGAAGGACCTTTAGAACCGATATCCATTCACAACTACTGTTTGCTATCGGAGATAAGATAAATGCGAGCTATATAATCGCCTGCTGCTTGCACCGCTACGTACGCCCCACTCCACTGCATCCTCCGTACCCCGCCTGCATCCTGCAGCAAGTGCAGTCCTTGGACTTCTGAGTCGTTTTGTGCAAGTCCCCGTGTGAGCTCTCCTGCCCAGCCCTGCATCGCTAAGCCCCCCGGCACAACAAGGACTTCGCCCCCCGTGGACCCGCCCGAGCTGCCAGAGGGTAAGCAAGAGTCCTAGGAGCAGCATGGGGATCATCACTGGCGCACTTAGCAAGATCGTCGAGGCCTACAATCTGTCGGTAAGGGGGAAATAATAACCTATAATTAAATACAATTATAAATATCAAGAATATATTATATTATAAAGAATATAATATAATTATATTATATAAATATCAAGAAATATATATTGCTCTTTCAAAAGAACGACACATAAAATTGGAATTTCAGAGTTAAAGCCTTAAGTAGCAAATATAATGATTGAAGCTTTATAATTCAGAAGCGGCATATCTAAGATTCTATTTCTAACATGTTTTTATTTTTAATGAAGTCATAATTTGAGTTGTATCATGCTTGAAATTAAAATTTTAGTGGCATAATGACATAACTTGAAATAAAAAAAAAATTCAAACTTATAAAATTTCTCTAATGATTAATAAAAGAATTTAATTACCATCATTACAATGCTTTGCTTTATCTATACCCAAATTTTATTTTTTTAACTCACTTGAAACTTACAAAAATTAAGTTTTTTTTAGTTATGACTTGCTCTGTTGAAGGAGCAATACATATATTTTTCTCCATTGTGTACGTAACGCGAGGATTATTATTTATTACTGTTAAAGGATAGTAACGTAAAAATTAAATGATTAATTTTTAAAAATTCGGACTCTTTTGAAGGTCCAATAGATACAGAAAAAGACGGATGGTAAACCAGAAAAAAAATTTAAAAAAAACTATTAACTATTGTCGTGGAAAATCCGGAAACGGCAATCTTAACTTAATTAAAAATAAACCTCTGTACTACTTTTTTTATCTGGAATGTTTATAGTATAAGTTATATAAGGATCTTATAATAAAATGATAATAAAATGTATCTATTAAAAAGTAAATACAATTACATTCTAGATATAATTGTACCTATTACGGTCATCATAAAAATATTTCCTCCTGGGGCTCACCCAGCCTCTATAAAATATTATAAAAGAAGTGCCCAAAAGAAGAGGGAAAATCTGGGGGTTGAGCGTGACCTAGGACAAGTCACCTGCTTGCAGTACCGTTGTTCATGAAACAGAACAGTCTCTACCAAGTACTTAGCCCTAGGCCCGTTCACGGGTTGTAGTGGTACAGTTTTCTTTTAATACGAAAAATATGATATAATAATTCATAAATATAATTATAAAATAAATTTCAAACTTTTATAACGTGTTATAAAAAGTTATTTCTTTATTTTCTAATAAAATATTTTATAACAACCAGTATATCGAAAAGTATAAATATTTTTTACAAATACTATGCTAAAGTAAGCTGCTTCCACCAACTAGTGGTATGTATAAAGCTGTCAAACATTTATGCAAAAGAGTATTGTAAGTTTAAATTCCAGATAACTCAAATCATTATTTCGAAGGATAGAAAACAGAAGGCAAGATAAGAGAGTCTTCATAATGCACGACGCAGGACAATGTCCGCCAATCCTGTTTCTCATAATATAATAAATATTTTGAAGTGATATACTAAATATCCATTCGCAAGTTTCCTAGCCTTTTTGGTTTAAAGTTCAATATAAACATCAGGTATAATACCTTCGCCAATATCAGTGTAATTATACATAAAATAAATAGACAATTACATTATAATGGGAATGGTTCTGGGAAATTTATATTTGTCGAATTATATCGTTTCTTCAAAAGGACAATGGCATAACTCAGAAAACATAATTTTTCATTAGAGCTATTTAAAAGTTCCATTTGAGTTCAAGCAAAGCATTCCTATTGTAATTATAGTATTGACATTATTTGATTAATCATTAGAAATTTTTAAGGGCTTGAAACTTTTTTTATGTGGTCCGGGTTGAGGTCACAATGAATTTCTCGTAGAATTTGAGAAAAACTTTATTGATTAGCCAACGTTTCGACCTAGGACTAAATATCGGTCCTTCAAAGGAACAATGTCATAACACGAAAAATCTAATTTTTCAATAGAGCTATTTGAAAGTTTCATGTTAGTTAAAAAATTTGGATATTGGTAAAGCAAAGCATTCCTATTGTTATGATGGTATGGAAATCATTTCATTAACCATAGGAAAATTTTTAAAAGCGTGAAACTGTTTTTTTTTATTTTAACTTTTGTCACTAGTCCCATAAAACTTCAAGTAACCACATGATATAACTGAAAATATGGGTTTATTAAAATAAAAATATGTTGAAATTGGAATATCAGATATCGCTCCTTCAAAAGAACAATGTCATAGCACTAACAATCTAATTTTTTATAAAGCTCTTTGAAAGTTCTATGTCAGTTAAAAATTTGGGAATTGGTAAAGCAAAGCATTCCTATTGTTATGATGGTATTGAAATCATTTTATTAACCATTAGAAACTTTTTAAAAGCTTGAATTTTTTTTTATTTTAACTTATATCTTTATTCCCAAAAGTTTGGGAGCTGGGTGGCCCAGTGGTAGGGCGCTGTGTTGCCATGCTCTGGGTTCAAATCCCACTCCGTGTTTTTTTTATTTTATCTATTATCGGAGCCTATGGAATCTAGGACCCTCCTGGGGCTCTCCCAGCCTCCAAAAGTGGATACTCAAAATAAGGGGGGGATCAGACGGTGATAAGGGGATCTAGGACAAATCACCTCCCTACACAACCGTTGTCCAAGAAACAGCACAGTCTCTACCATGTACTGAACCCCAGACCCTTTAAGGGTTGTAGTGTTATAGTATTTTTTTTCATTATTCCTATGAGACTTCAAGTGCAAACGTTATGCGGAAATGTAATATCAGAAATGTCGTTCCTGAAGTAAAAAATTTCAACCAATACAATTGCACCTGAAGGCTAAATCCAAAATGAGATATGTCGTTGTTCTTTTGAAGGATCGATTTAGTGAAAACAAAGATACCGTTCAGTTCTTCGAAGAAAACGTTCAGTTCTGAACGTAACTAATGCAAAATTATATTTTAGGAAAATTAAATAATTTTTTCTAATGTATTTCCGCTTCAGATGATTATTTCTTTATTTTATAGAAGACCAAGAGTTTGTTTTTGTAAACAAGACTAAAAATATGGCTTTGTTAAAAAACAAAAAATGTTGGAAATGTAATATCAGATATTTAAGGAAGAAATAGTTGGGGGTGCAGTCAATGAAAACACCAAAATAATTATAACTTATTTATTATGTGCCGACGTTTCGGCCTACAATGTAGGCCATCTTCAGGGCTAAGAGAGAGAAACGAACAGAAATATATAAAAACGTAGCAGTAACAAGAATATATAAAGTTATATAACTATATATTATATAAAGTTGTATAACTTTAACTTATATATATATATATATATAAATTATATAAGTTATATATAAAGTTATATAACTTTATATATTCTTGTTACTGCTACGTTTTTATATATTTCTGTTCGTTTCTCTCTCTTAGCCCTGAAGATGGCCTACATTGTAGGCCGAAACTTCGGCACATAATAAATAAGTTATACTTATTTTGGTGTTTTCATTGACTGCATCCCCAACTATTTCTTCCTTAAATTAGAAGATACAGTCGACCAACTTTTCTCTAACGTAATATCAGATATTTCGTTCCTGAATTAAAAAGCGTTAACCAAAACAATTGCTACTGAAGGCTCAACTCAAAAATGCCAATTTTGAGTTATGTGGTTGTTCTTTTGAAAGGGCAATATGCCATACATGTCGGTGTTTATACACAATATATTGTAATGTTTTATATATTATAATTAATATATAATATAATAAAACTATAATGTTTGATCGATTTATTTATATCTACTTATGTAATAAATAAATATATTCGTGACGTTTTGTTGACAAATTCGTTAGATAGTTTCATTTAAATTATTGTTTGTAGAATGAACAAATTAAACTTTGGAGACAGATCTCCTGCGCTATTATTTAGAATTGCTAATTTGCATTCTCGGTTTTATTTTCCTAATTTTAATCTCGTTTAAATTCGAAACAGATTTTCAAGACGGTCTGGAACATTCCAATGTCATTCATCAGCTGATGTTAGAGATGGGCAGATGAGTTATTTGAACCGCAAAAAAACAACTATTCCAAGTTTATAAATTTTACATGAAATATAAAAACTGATTAATATACATATCGCTCCTTCAAAAGAACAACATATCTTTAAGCTAAGCCTTCATTAGCAATTGTATTGGTTGAAGCTTTTTAATTCAGGAACGATTTATCATTGTGATATTGCTTTCTTTTTTAATGAAGTCATATTTTTAGGTGTATCATATGACCTTAATTAAAACAAAGTTCCAAGCTTTTAAAAAGTTTCCAATGATTAATAATAGAATTTTGAATACCGTCAACACCTCATAGGAATAGTTTGCTTTACTAATAACCTAAATTTTTTTCAGTAAATTTACTGACTAGCCCTGAGGAAGCTCACAACACGATGAGCGAAACCTTGGCAAACAAAACCAACACCACACGGTCCATCCCGGAAAAAGAAAATATGGACAATACCGCAGACCGTGGAAGCCTACGTCAACATATTCTAATTTTTATCTTTTTAATTCACAAAAAAAAAAAAAATGAACAAACAAACAACTAAGAATAGTTCGCCAGGGTCCCTTTCATAAATTCTGTTTACGAAAGACAACAAATTATTGAAGTAAACAAAATATTGAAGGCGTTTTCAAGATTACTTTATGCGAAAAAGTGTTTTTCCTGTAGTAAAAGCACAAGATGTGTTTTGTCTGGTAAAAGTTTTTATAAAAAATAAATAAAAAATCTTAAACGTTGGAATAGTTGCCTTTCTGCAGTTATTGATTGATTTATTCTGTGTATCAACAATCTTTACTTCCTCGTAGTGACTGCTGGACAATGCACACCAAGGTGGACATTGACTGACGGGAGAGGGCAAAGGCGAGTTTCCATCGCCTTAAAACTGGATCCTTCGACTAGGGGAGAAAACCCCGACAGAAAACTCTGGTCCTCCAGGTTGGGGGTTGGACGCGGGGCCAACAACCCTGTTCCGTAAAAACCGTAAGTGTTTTCAAGAAACCACAAAAAACGTGGAGGCCATGGCTCTACAAGTGCTGTAGAGCCATGGAAGAAGAAGAAGAATCAACAATCTTTTGTATATATAAGAAAATATTTAAATCGACGACTAAATTTCCTTTAGAATATTTTCTGTAGTTAATGGATAAGGACAATTTTGATATCCAGTTTTCAATAGATCTATTCCTTTCAGAGTTCCGAGTCGAAAAAGTCGAAAAATTTCATCCAATAATTATTTATTTAAAACGAGCCGCTCTGGTTGTGTTTGGCTTTTATTTATTGATTTTTTTTAGGTCATTTTTCGCTTAGGTTCATGTACTAAATGGAATACAGCGCAATTGTGCCTAAATACTATCCAAAACACGCATGTTTCTATCTAGTGTTGAGCAAAAACTCCTCTAAAGATTTTGATAAGATGTGTCAAGAGTATTTTACTGGAAGCTCTCTAAATATTCATTTGTAAAATACATCGCCTAGTAAACATCTGGAAGGAATTTGTGGTAAAAAAATAATTTTCTGTACTCGTTTTATGGCTAAATAAGTATGCATACACTTGACGTATAACTAAAATTAAAATAAATACAATAGAGCCAAAAACTTAAAGGGGAGCTTGTTTGGGCTGTTGATAGTCGGATGTACTGCACCTTTTTCTTCGAGATGTGATTTATATAACCTTTTTTTGTGTCTTAATAATACCTGAAAAGGCGAAACGTCGACCGGTAACTGTTTTACTGGAGAATTATGAAACATAAGGTTTTGCATTATGGTTTTTTCAACTGCATTCTAAAATTAAGAAAAATAAAAATACATAAATACATTTTAAAATAAAAATTGAAATCGGATTATTCGAAATATAAGGCCTTTTGACATTTATACTTATTTAGTAAGTTTTATACATGATGTGCACTTTTCAACAGATCTGAAGGTTAAAAGCTCTTCAGTCCGAAAAACGCATTTTTGGCCACTTATATTTTTGTGTGTTAGTGCGCGCGTGTGAATAAGTGTCTATGTCTGTGCTGTCATTATCTCTTGATTAATAAAAAACACTTTAATTGATTTTTCTTTCTATTTATTTTTTTAAAATTTGGGCTACTGATACCTGTGTAGTGCTGAAGGATTAATTAAAAATATCTAATACAATTATCTCCTTCTTTTTATTTTCTCTTATTTTTCATTTATTATTTAATTATTTTTATTATACTTTTATCTTAAATTTGCGTAATAGTCATAAGTTTTGTTTAATCCCATATCTATTTTTTCGGTATTTTTAAGCTTTCACTAAAAAAAAACTATTATAAATAATAATAATATCCTACTACACTAGTAACTTATAATTTAATTTTTTTTAAACTATAAGTTACTCGTACATCCAAAATTTCAGAAACTTCAAAACTGACGGATTCCATACAATCTTTGAACCCCTATTATATTAAGGGGGGGGAACCCTGGGGGGTGGAATTATCCAAATTTCTTACTTAAATTATACAAAGGACCTATCTGCAAATTTCAAAATGCTAAGTTCCTGATTTGCCTTTAATTATGTACTATAATGGATTCTCCACAGAACACAAAAAACTATCTGGCACGTACCCCATGCCCCCTAAATCTTTCGCATATATAATATTAGTAGGAAAAGTAGATTAGACTTGCCTTTAATTATGTACTATCATTATCATTATAAATGCGAAAGTTTGTATGTTCCCTCTTTCACGCAAAAACTACTGAACGGATTTGGATGAAACTTTACACTAAAATACGTTATATATACATCAGAATAACACATAGGATACAGCAAGATGTACTTAGGGGGGGGGGGAGCACCGGGGCACGTGCTCCCCCTAAATACGCCCTCCAGACCCTGTAGGTCCTATGGAGAATCCATTATAGTACATAATGAAAGGCAAATCTAATCTACTTTTCCTACTAATATTATATATGCGAAAGATTTAGGGGGGCACGGGGGCACGTGCCAGATAGTTTTTTGTGTTCTGTGGAGAATCCATTATAGTACATAATTAAAGGCAAATCAGGAACTTAGCATTTTGAAATTTGCAGATAGGTCCTTTGTATAATTTAAGTAAGAAATTTGGATAATTCCACCCCCAAGGGTTTCCCCCTTAATATAATAGGGGTTCAAAGATTGTATGGAATCCGTCAGTTTTGAAGTTTCTGAAATTTTGGATGTACGAGTAACTTATAGTTTAAAAAAAATTAAATTATTTATTTAAAATGATCTGTCACGAAACTTTATGTGGCAGAACAAATTCCACGCGAGCGAAGCTTCGGGCAAAAGATAGTATTTATATAAAGTTAAACGTAGTTTTACACCTCAACCTTAAAAAGATCACCTGAGCAGTGTTTAAAAATATTAACTTTTCTCAATATTGACTTTAAACATGTAAAATCTTTTTTGAGTGGAACATAGTTGACTGGATAATTCAATCAATCAGTAAAATCTTTTTATGTTATCCTGAATACTTTTTTTCTAATGAAGTTTTCTATTAAATAAAGAAAAAATCATCTGAATCGGATATTCAAAAATGTATCATTATATACATAAACTTGCTCTAATGCACCATTTTGAATATTTTGCTTTCATAATAGGTTTATCTTTGTTTTCATTTTATAGTTCTTTCAAAAGAACAACTTTTGTATTGTACTGTACGATTCCAAACAATTGTATTAGTTGAAGCTTCTTATGCAGGAACGACACATCTGATATTCCATTTCCAACTTTTTAATAAAGCCGTGTTTTGGGTGGTATAATGTTTGAACTTCAAGTCCCATTGGAATAATGAAAAAACACTGTTACACTACAACCCTTAAAGGGTCTGGGGTTCAGTACATGGTAGAGACTGTGCTGTTTCTTGGACAACGGTTGTGCTGGGAGGTGATTTGTCCTAGATCACCCTCAACCATCATATTTTGAGTATCCACTTTTAGAAGCTGGGAGAGACCCAGGAGGATCCTAGATTACATATCCTCCTTTGACAGTTAAAATAAAAGTCTGACAGCGAGTGGGATTTGAACCCAGGACCTGAGGCATGGCAAGTCAGCGCCCTACCACTGGGCCACCCAGCTCCCTAACTTGTGGAAATATAGACATAAATTAAAATAAAAAAACAGTTCCAAGCTTTTAAACATTTTTTAATGGTTAATAAAATAATTTCAATGCCATCATTACAATAGGAATGCTTTGCTTAACCAATACCCAAATTTTTAACTGGCATAGAACTTTCAAAGAGCTCTATAAAAAATTAGATTGTTAGTGTTATGCCATTGTCCTTTTGAAGAAGCGATATCTGATATAGTAATTCCAACATATTTAATTTTAATTTTAATAAACTCATATTTTGAGTTGTATCGTGTATTGAAGTTTTATGGGACTAGTGACCAAAGTTAAAATTAAAAAACCGTTTCAACCTTTTAAAAAGTTTCTAATGGTTAATAAAATGATTTCAATACCATCATAACAATAGGAATGCTTGGTTTACCAATACCCAAATTTTTTAACTCACATGGAAGTTTTGAATATCTCTATTGAAAAATTAGATTTTTTGAGTTATGATATTGTTCTTTCAAAGGAGCGACAATTAGTCCTTGGGTGTATAAAATATAATGATGATATATAATATAATGTATAATTTATATATTACATATAATATATAATGATAAAAAACAAACTCTCCCTCCTAAGGATCTAAAGTTTTAATGAGGAGACCTTTTGTATTCCAGTTAGAGTTATCAAGGACGAAACGATTGTCCCAAAAAAATAACCGTGGCAGACAATTTTCTCAAATCCGCCTTCACGGTTGCACATGCACCAGCTGATGATGCAACGCCCAAAAATATCGAGGTCAAGTGAATTCGATGCAACTCGCTGGCCTTTTTGTTTTCTTTTTTGGAACTGGTTCTGCAACAAACTTATGCAATTTAAAGAGCACAAGGAATGTTGAATATGAATCGTCCTTCAAGCGAATTAAATACAACAAATAATATAGTATTAAGAATATTCGGAACAGTATAACACACATAGTGAACAGAAATCCTTAACATAATCCTCCCACCTACATCTAGGTCGTTCTCAGTATCATTTCTCGTCAAATTAAAAAATGGTAAACCGTAAAATCTTCTGCATTAATCTTTTTGGGCACTTCAGTATCATCGGAAGTGGTACTTTACTTCGAAAGTCGAGATAAAATTTTATCAAACATTGTATGATAACGTACTCGAAAGCTTATCAAATTTGGTCAAATTCTGTGATAACATACTCCAAAACTTATCAAATTTCGTAAATGACACAATGAAGCATTTACAAAAATAACATGCTAGATTTTGGTTGTAATTGAAAACGGAGGGACATCAAGGTATTTTATTTTTATTTTTAATGTGTTATTAATTTAATTTTATAATGTACCTTAGTTCTATTTAAATTAGATACTTAAAACTTTAATATTAATTGGTATCGAGAATTAAAATTCGGTTATTCAAAAATAAATTTAAATATAAATGTATTCTATGTAAATTATTATTTAAAAGATAAATTAAAAAAACATTAATTTTTAGATAGTATACGCATATTATATACACATAGTACCTCTGTATATCTAAGGGATTCATCGAAATCAATTAATAACGGATTTTTTTCTTTTGTAATATTTCAAATTTTCGCAGTATTCTAAAAATAAATAAAAAACATTCATTATTTATAATAATGGAGAAGAAAAGTTTAGGCTGGGTGTAAAAGAATTAATTATTTAAATATCGATAAACCATTTAATAGACACCTACGTTTCGACCCACATTGCAGGTCTAATTAAGGGCTTATAACGTAGATCACAAGTATGGAAGAGAAACTAAATAGCAACTCTAAAAAAAACTAAATAATAAAGTAATAACCTCCCTTCGATACAAGCCCTGAAGAAGATCTGCAACGTTTGTCGAAACGTAGGTTCCTAACAAATAGTTAATCATTAATAAATTAATTAATTCTTTGACCTCCATCCGGACCATTTTCTTCTCTCTCTCTCTCTCTCTCTCTCTCTCTATATATATATATATATATATATATATATGTGTGTGTATATGTAAGATTAGCAAACAGTATTCAAGAAAAATATTTATAATATTATTTAGTAACACTTAACGTACATCATAGGTTTTAATTCGTACTCATAAATTTTAATTTGATTCATGATTACTTTTTGAGCCAGTGGTTTACAGTCTAAAGGTGCACAATGGAAGTTACATGGTGTCTTATTAAATTGTTTCCATAATTTGGTTAAAACTTAGGAACTTCGTAAGAACTGCGGTGATAGTTCTATTCCAGGTGTTCGTTTCTACGGATATTTCGTGCTGTATCCTGATTTTTTATTTTTGTTATATGTTTTTAAAATATTATAAACTACCGGTTTTTCCGATCAAAGATTCGCGGTTCGCTGTGAGGTTTTATTGATAAATACACAAAATGATTTTAAATTCATAGAATTACATGTGTATTATCAGTCAACACCAATCCAGTTATTGCATCCCAAAGCCTCCAATCCCATATCACTGATCTTGAAGAATGGTGTCAAAACTGGAGGATTAAAATAAATTCTCAAAAATCGCATCAAATCACTTTCACCTTACGTCGTAAACCAATGACTTCCTGCCCTTCAGTATCCTTTAATAGTATCCCTCTGGTGCCTGTAGAACAGATCCGATACTTAGGGTTGCACCTTGACAAACGATTAACCTGGAATCCTCATACAAGACTGAAAAGACAAGAAACCGCACGACGTTTCAGGCTACTTTAACACTTACTACACAAACGCTCTAAGCTCCCAATTAACTACAAAAGACTCATCTACATGACCATCATACGACCTATTTGGACTTACGGAGTAGAGCTTTGGGACTCCACTAAGCCATCGAATTCCTCTCGTATCCAATCCTTACAGTCCAAAATCCTTCGTAAAATCCTCAATGCTCCTTATTTTGTTAAGAATAAACTCATCCATAACGACTTTAATGTCCCTTTTGTTGCTGATTTGGCCCGAACCCGGTATCTATCCTTTCATAGCAAACTTCATTCGCACTCAAACCCTCTAGTTTCAAACCTAGCTTCCTCTTCAATTCTCGATAATCCTTCGAGGCGTCTGAAAAAAGATGGCCACGTGACCTTCTTAGTTGAACTTTGATTTGAGTACTACCAGTGGGTAGTTTCTCTACTTGTCATTATCATGTCATTATATATCACTTAGCCTATTTACTTGTTGTATTATTGTAATACAGTTGTAGATATCAATAAATAAATTAAAAAAAAAAAGAAAAAATTCATAGAATAACACAAGGTGGTTAAAGTGTACATAAATAAATACAAAAGCCTTGAAATTACATTCCGATATCTTACATAATAATCAATTACTTATATTATCAGTTACATCCTCTACTGCAACAGATTGAAAAAAATAAAAATAAATCTATAGCATATGTGACTCTCACCAATCCTCTTTCTACGTCTCGGGCAACCTTGTAAGTTATTATTAATCTTTTCAATAAACTTCAAGTTATCTTTTTTAATAATTCTTTCCTTATCTAACGGAATGTTGCAAACCTTCTTTTTATAGACACGATACTTCGGCAATATTATCCGTAACAAAGCAATAATAATTTTACGCACAGACTCACAATATCTGTGAGTGGCAAAATTTCAGTGGAATTATATTTTATGTAGTACCTAATATTCCGAAAAAAAAAAATACTAATAATATTCAGCAACTAAGTTTGATGATCCACATATTGTTACTATCAAGACAATACCACCTATCTACAACTTTTTATGAAAATGAGTTAGTAACGGTAGCGCATTCTACAGGTTGAATTCCACACTAAGGAAGGCAGGTATTAAGGTCAGCAACATGGCAGGCTATGGTTTATTAATAATTCTCTTCAATAGTTATGAAAAAAATTTCCAAGTCTACAATCGACGCGGTTTTTTTCTCTCCTGTAAAATCGCCCAAAGTGCACATAGGCGGTATTGTTTTGGCAGCGTCATGTTGCCCGAAACGCTTGCTTGTATAATAAATAAAATTTATTCATCTTGATAAAGCCACATTATTCCAAATATCAATGATATTCCAAATATTGTTACAATTCGAGGAGAGTAGCCTCGATACGTATTTTCTTTTCATTTAATGAGTAGAAATAGCATTATTTGGTAGCGGAGTGGCTCAGTGGTAGAGCACTGTGTAGATGCCGGAAATCCTGTTTCGAATCCCGCTGCAGGCCAAGACTTTTATTTAGTCTTTTGGCAGCGGGGGATGGATCATATAGGATCTAGGACCCTCCTGGGGCTAACCCATTCTCCATAAAATGTTATAAAAATAGGGTACCCAAAATAAGGGGGAAAATCTGGCCGTTGAGCGTGGCCTAGGACAAGTCACCTCCTTGCAGAACCGTTGTCCACTAAAAAGTACAGTCTCTGCCATGTACTGAACCCCAGACCCGTTGGGTTGTAATGGTACAGGTTTTTTAATATCATTATACGGTGGCTATGCACAGGATCATCTGTGGTATAGTGGTTAGAGGACCAATATGGCGGGTTCGCAGCCTAGCAGGCGGCCTTAATATTTTTTAAAGGGAGAAAAAATTCCTCAGTTAAGCAATCTTTCGGAGGAGACGTAAATTGGAACTCGTTAAAAATCCCTATCCTAATTTAAATTGGATAGGCAAAATTTATGATTTCCACTGCATTATCGCCCGATTAGCCACAGCAGCAAAAAGTAACGTAAAACGAAACCAAACAAACAATAAATCACCGAATTAATGATGTAAGCTCACCTGTGGTCTAGTGGTTAGCGTAACGAACTACTAAACCCAAGATCGCGGGTTCGTAGCCCGGCAGGTGGCCCTAGGATTTTTTTAAGGGAGTAAAAAATCCTTAGTTACGCCGTCCTTCGGAAGGGACGTTAAACGGGGGCTCGAGCCTGTACGATGTCAGGTACTCGTTGAAAATCCCTATCCTAATTAAATCTGGATAGGCAAAATTTAGAGCTCCCACTGTAGCATCGTCCGATTAGCCATATCAGCATAAAGTGACGTTAAATGAACAAACAAACAAACAAACCGAATTAATGAACGATTCAAAGTAGCATAACGTTCCTAAATGGAACCTCCTAATTGTAACCGTTCCATCCATTGCTGAAAATTATCATTTATTTGACAATATAAAGACCCGTTGATTAGGTTGTATAACAGCTGATTGTTGTTGCTTTACTAAACAACCGTTGCATAAGTCGTGCAGCTTTTGTTTTATTCTTATCTCTACATTGATAAGCGATCGTATAGATAAAATACATTACTCATTGATTTATTGTTTACATTGAATAAATGAGTCAACTTTTTAGTACGCCTTAACGCATTATAATTATCGCTACACTTAGTTTATATTTTATTTATACTTTCTTCTTTCTTATCAAACAGGGAAAAAATAAATAAAATAAAGTCACAGATCTCCGACAGTCGAGGTATTTATTGTATCTCTTATTTATATTGTATCTGAGGGACCGACGTTTTTGACATGCATGTGGTATGTATCACTATTGTTGTATAATGTTCTATTTTAGGATCACAGGATCTTATTTCTGCGTAGCCTGGATTTATCTGTTTATTATTGTAGGTTTTTTTTTCACCAATCAATATCCATTCATTTCTGAATAATAGTAATTTTGTGTCGGAGAATCGATGAATTTATGGAAGATGTTGAGTGTTGAGTTGGACAAACGAAGAAGGAATATTCTCAATGACATCAATTAAATGAACTGTTTTCGTCATCTGCAGCTGTTTTTAGCGCGAACTTATTAAATTTCGGAAATATTAAATATTAAAGGTTATCGTTGGTGGGTGCAGTAAAAAAAAAAACACCAAATAAGTACTAGACTTATATTTAGTTAGTCCCGACGTTTCGACCTACAGTGTAGGTCGAAACGTCGGGACTAACTAAATATAAGTCTAGTACTTATTTGGTGTTTTATTAAAGGTTATCGGTGCAATCAGAAGTCAAACTTTAGGTTATGGTTTTCGATTGAACCCAAATATTATAATCAGTTGTGAGGATCCGGGTTTGCTCAGTTGAAGGTCTTAGGTTAAAATTCAGCTATGGATTAAATTATTTATCTATTAACAGCCATGGATGAGACCTCCAGATCCTTCTGCAGCTCATACAACCTCTGCAAAGTGGATAACCTTAATTGGGGGTAAACCTAAAGCCGCGTATAAATTCGAGCATTCGCCCCGAATGAGTGTTGGTTTGCCCTGTTTTGCTCGGATGAGTACAAGGCGAGCCGAACGTATCCGCACCGCTCAGCTCGCCCCGAGAGATGCCGGTACTTCAAATTGATCATGCATTCGTTTCGTGCTGGGTGGTTACGGGGAAAACTTGAGACGCCCCGAATGGCCGAATAACCATCCTCTCTCTACTCTCAACTCCCACTTTTTAAGCCGCCTATATACACTTGAGTAGTGAGTTCGAATGTGCACGGGAAATATATATTGCGCAACGTTAAAAACAAAAAATGGAAATGATGACTCATTCAAGACAATTGTCTTGTCTTGATGGAACGTATTCGGGCCTCTAACTTACCGGCTCAGTTCTCATGCGGAGCGTGGACATGCATCCTCTACCGGAGGACCGGATGCTCATTCGGGGCGAATGCTCAAGTGTATACGCGGCTTAATAGTTGACCGTGATTTCGGACAAACCACCTCCCGGTATAGTCTCTACCATGTGCTGAACCAAACACCTTTCATGGGTTGTAGTGGTAAATGGAAAAAAATCATAACAAAACCTGTGGTGTTTTAGTTTTATTTTGTATGCTTATACGTCACTTCATGCTGCTATGGCTAATCGGACGATGCTACAGTGGGAGCTCTAAATTTTGCCTATCCAGGTATAATTAGGATAGTGATTTTTAACGAGTACCTGTCATCGTACAGGGCCGGGGATCCCGTTTAACGTATCTTCCGAAGGACGGTATAACCAAGGATTTTTTAATTCCTTTAAAAAACCTAGGGCTACCTGCCAGTCTACGAACTCGCGATCTTGGGTTTAGTAGTTTGTTTTCAATTTTTTTCAAAATCCTTCAACTTATTGAGTTAACGTATCCTTAAATACAAACTCTTGTGGTTTATAAATCCATCAATTCTTCCGAAGATTTTCCTTTTCGACATTTAAATTTAATCAGTAAGGGAGGTTATTCCATGCATAACCATTGGTTGCAAGATCGTACGGTACACTCTTTACTTAGACACATTTAAATTAAGATCTATCCCGATATATCTTTAGTTAAGCCTGCCAAAAACAGGTCTGTCCCTATTCAAAAACTCCCACTTATATTTGCTTTCTTCCGCTTTCTTTGAGCGTGGGGATACTAGTCTCTTTCTGTTCAGGGTGTTGACTGCTGGGTTTTCTGAAAGTCACTTTAAGTTAATTTACCTCTACTCAAGGTAGCCATTTTTTTCTGTTGACAGTTCTTATAGCAGCTATCACCATTATAGTCCGTCCACTTTTTTGCCTTCTCTAGGAACTGATTCGTCTTCCCATTATTTGCAAAATCTATTTTGGTCCTGCTGTTGATTTAGTTGATACATATCAGACTTTATAAAAACATGTTTTATTGTAGAATTTCAATTTATTTTGCTATTTTCTTATTATTTTTTTTATCAATATAGCAATTTCTAAAAACATAAAATATTTTGCAGATGATCGATGAGAAAAAGTTCTCTCGAGTGGTAAACAAAATAATAAGGTTTGTCTTCGACATCTTCGATTGGATCGTCTACATCATAACCTACTTCACCAGCTGCTACAAGAAGAAGGAGGATCTACCAAGGATTACCTCGGACCTATTATATATCAGTGCCAGCAAGTTATCAGAGAAGATCAAGGCTAAAGATGCAAGTTTCTTATTTAAATTATGAAATATTAATATAAACTGTGCAAAAATGTATTTACTATTACTTTAAATTTATAGGTATCAGTTCAGCAGACTTTCGTTTCGTTTTGAGTTAAAAGTTTTAACTCATAATTCGTTTCCTTTTTAATGTTCTCCAAAAATATTAATAATTGATCATGCGCTTTAATATGGAAAAAGCAATGTTGGTAATAATTTCATCAAGAAATGAAGGTTTCAAAAAACATACCTACATTGCCCGTGATAAAGTGGTTAAGTCGGATTTTGTCCAGAGAGAGTTAACTGCTTTCAGATAACTGGAATCGTATCATTCTCGTAGTTTTTGGCTTGAAACGGAGTTGTAATTTAAACGATAACTCCTTTTCAAGCCAATGCCTTACTTAGTCCCTTATTCACTAGGAAAATAACTCGATCCCGCTTGCTTAAGTAGAAGAAACTAATTTTGGAGAATATTAGACTTAACCACCTATTCACCAGGAATGTAGAGGTATCATCTATGTTTCGAAAAGTTAGTTGAAACGTTTGTTTCTAGATGAAATGATTATATTCATCATTTTATTCACCCATATTTATATTTACTTTCCATTACTAAAACTCACGATAAATTGTAATTTTTGAGAAAATAAAAAAGGAAGCATATAAATAGTTAAAACTAGTAACTCAACTAGAAACCTATGCGGAACTGATACCTACGGAATTTAACTAAACGATTTCGAAAATAAAAGTTTTTAAATATTTTATTTGAAAAGATAAGATATGACAGATATGAAAAGATATAATTAATTTTTTTATTATTGAAAACAATAGTTTTAGGTAACAAGTACATAATACTTTGTACAATGCCCTCTGTTAGCCAGAACCACGTGTGTACTATATCAGGCAAACTTTTAATAATGTTATCACATTTTTCTTTAGGAATTCCATTACCAATACTCAGCTTTTGAAGGTCTGGGTATATTTGAAGTATCTCAAGGCCATCAACAGCAGTGGATAGTGAATGAAAACCATTCTTTGTAATGCAACCCACATGTGCTAAATAGAATTCTGCTCTGTAGCCAATGAGGGAAAAAGGAATTCCCTGGTTTTCTAAAATATGATAAACAGCTCTTCCTCTGTGAGGAAATGGCCAATGAGATCTCAGGTTTGAAGAACGTATTCTTCAATAACTTTTTAGCGTTACCGAGTGCTGTGAGGTTACCTTCAACAATATTCAGTGCAGTTCGTCTCCCCGAGTAAATGCCAGCCCAGACCATTTATCACTCCGCCTGTTCCATATTCCATTGGTGGCAGGATGGACTGGGACATTGTACGCATTCACTGCACACTCTTCGGCGCCTGTTATCACTATACAGCACCGGTTTCCAACCTGGGGGTGTGAGTACAAGTCAGGAGGGGGCGAGAGCAGTCGAAAATAAAAAAAATTTATTTTGTCTAAGTTTTAGTTATTTTTCTATTACGAGTACTTCTTCATCTGAAATTGAAACTTGAGGCGTTGGATTTCAAAATCGGGCACATCCATTTTTTTTTAGTAAGATTTTAATGCCAGAAATGATGTATTGGGTGGAGAAATATGTTTGTTTCAAAACGGTCTAAATTCTTCAAAAATCCATAAAAAAAGATTCCATATTCTATCAAAAGTGGTTTAATCCATTACATTGAATGAAAATTTTGTTATGTATGAAACATCAAAACTATGTATATATATTGTTTAATTATTTTTATTAAATTTGCTTTAAAAATGTCTATTTTATTTATTTTTTTATCAACCATGAACTAACAAGATATCGATATTTTCAGAGTCAGGGTCAGAGTCAAAGTCAGGTAGATTATATTCAAAATATTTTTTATCTTAAATGGGATTTAAAAAAAGAGATCATAAAAATTTGTTAGTAATTATTATTTGAAGTGAATTGTCGGCAAAATAACGAAAAAAAATTTATTAAATTGATGATTTTTTTAAAATTGAATTTTTCTTGATCATTACTGAAAATGGATGTAACCGGTTTTGAAACCAGATGCCTTACTTAAAATGTATCATCTTGTGATAGTAAAACTAAATCTTTTGTTTTCAATGTAATATTTATTGTTTTTTTCATGTAAGGGGGGGGGGGCTAGGAGGAATATAACAGGGGGTAAAAAAAAAGGTTGGGAACCAGTGCTATACAGACAGAAACGCGAACATAAACATGACACCTCTCCTAGGCGCTCGCTGCGCCACATTCTCCTGAGCTTCTAGTGGTGGGCCTTTTTTTCCAAAATATCTAAAAAGGGCACAAGATGTAAAATCTTATTATTCGCCTTGGAAATCACTGATTACCCATTTTTTGTTTATATCGGTAGACAGAGGAGTAAATCTTCAATAAACCAACCTGTTATAATTTGTGTTTTTAAAATCAATAATTATTGGTATAATTCCCTGTCAGCAAGACAAGAAAATTTTCGCCTTTGTGATCTAGCAAGATTCAACTTTTTTTTAGCTCCTGAATGTTAAAATTCCGCCTTAATCAAAATATATTATTCCTAATCCCAAAAAGCACCGGTGTGTATCGTCATATTTAATCATACATACTTTTTAATAATTATAATATTTATTTTTATGATATCTAAATATTTATTGATACACATTTTCAGTTAAAATGCGTGGATGTTATGGAAGCTTACATCAACAGGATAAAAGATGTTCAACCGTATATCAACAGGTATTTTGAAATTACCAATTACTAAATGAGCCGTTCAAAGCACAAATTGATTAACTCTATAAAACAAAAAGTGGAGAAATGCGAGAAAATAGTGTGGACTGTTTTTTAAAATTCTCTTCATATTATAAATTCAAATAAATATTGTAGAATGAATAAATAGCGATGTAAATTTCATCTAAAAGTATATAAAATTAATATGAAATACTAGCCAAAAATCTATCGTCAGAAATGCTACAATTTGTATGTGACCGGTGGAGTTAATCGATTTGGCAAGTGAAAAAAGTAATAAATTTTAACTCAGTGTTGCAATATTTCCATAAAAATTAATATTAACAATTTTTTTATATTATATTATTATAGGTAATTAATTCTTCAGGAGTATAAGTGATGTCTTCTTCTTCAGCTATATGTAAGGATCATTTCGATTTATTTAAAGTTTTTAAAGAAATCCTGTTTAACAGAAGGAAATAATTTCACTAGATCCATCATATCTCTCCTTTTGTCCCTTGTTACAGATCTATCTTTTGATGTAATAAAAGCTGATCTACATTTTTCAATATTTTTGGTCTATTTGCCACGCAGATTTCCTTACATTGATTGCATTAAATTTTAAATCTTCATTATAGTCACATTTAAATTTACATTTGGATAAAAGTGTTTTGGACATTTCTAACTTGATAAAATTCATCAGTTAGCGGTTACTAGTGGATTTAAATGGTATTATACAACGGTTAGCATTAGAGTAACTCTGGAAAAAAAATTTACTATTTAGTGGCCAAAACATTTCTGTCGTTAAATGGTGTTAACCTATATTGTTTGGGAAAAATTGTATTAATATAAAAAGTTATGACTCTACCAAGTGCTTTCATACTCAAATTTAAGAATTTTCAAAAAGTGAAGTTAGACAATTTGTGCAGGGAACGGCTCAATTATGAAGTGCATTTTTAAAAAACTGCAACTTTCTTTATATAAAGATTTGAAATATAAAAGAAGTTTTAATTAAATTGTTTTCCAATAGCGTTGTGCAAGATAGATTCGAAGAGGCATTGAAAGAGGCGAAAGCAGTGGATGAATTGGTCGAGAACTCTTTGACCTCAGAACTCGATGACAAGCCGCTGCTGGGTGTACCGCTCACTGTGAAGGAAACTATAGCTGTAAAAGGTAATTCGTTAATTAAATACAATCTTAATTAATTAAAAGTATAAGCATCGACAAATTAAAGCCGGGTAATCAGTTCTCGTGCGCTGCACAAGTATAGCGGATTTCAGGGAAACTAATTGATATGTATTGAACAATAAAATTCTTTTTTGTATGTTGCTATTAAAATTATTACGATAGTGTTTGATGTTATTTATAATTATTTCGATATTATTATATACATTTTAAGAGCTATGCGGCTTTAGTAGGAAATGCAAGTTCGATTCACTCGCGAGCTGCAGACGCAAGGTCGCAATGTTGTCGAGGTCAGGGTTCCCCAAGGACGTTACTCTTTTAACTTTTAATTCCTTTCTTTCTTATTTAGACACTAATTTAAGGCTAAAGAGCAGTCATTTGGATGAAATTGGTATAGAAAATAATAACTTTGAATATTTCGAGATGTTTAAGTACTAAAGGTCGATTATAATCATAAAAAAACTAAATCTAAAAAGAAAAAAACACAGTTAAACGTAGAAATAGTTTTTTTTTTAGATCCTACACCGATCTATGTATTATGTATAAACTTTTAGATCCACTCTTTTATTACTAATAGATATGTCTGTTTAACACGTCAGAACTTTCTTCTTGAGGTGACATCTATCGAAGGTAGGCGATCATCATGCTTCAATCTTGTCGACTATTGCTTTCTGGAGAAATGCTTTGACGAGGACAGTCAAAACATTCCCTCACATTTACTTATTTAGTATTCCCTTCACGAGATTGTCTTGGTCATACATTACGATTTTCTCAACATGACTACCTGCAGCATTTCAAATCTCCCCCATCTGATAATGTAGTCCAAATATTTTATTTTTATGATTTTTATTTCTGTGATGATTAGGCTATCGACGTATTATATAGTCAATATCCTTTTATTGTTTTTTCATTTTTATTTTATTTTACTTAATGCTGCTAAGGCTAATCCAGCGATGCTACAGTGGGACCCATAAATTTTATTTATCCAGCTATAATTATAAAAGGGATCTTTAGCGCGTACCTAACAACGTACAGGCTCAGGATACCCATTTTACGCCCCTTCCGAAGGACGGCATAACTAAGGATTTTTTTTTACTCCCTTTAAATACCCCAAAGCCACATGCTGGGCTGCGAATCCGAAATCTTGGACATACTAAGTTGTTATGCAAACTACTAAGGGGCGACCTCTGGTCTAATGGTCAGCGTAACAAACTACTAAGCAGGTGGCCCTAGGATTTTTTAAAGGGAGTATCCTTAAACGGGTGTCCCGAGTCTGTACGATATCAGGTACTCGTTAAAAATCCCTATCCTAATTAAACCTGGATAGGCAAAATTTAGAGCTCCCACTGTAGCATCGTCCGATTAGCCATAGCAGTATAAAGTGACGTTAAATGAACAAACAACTACTAGGCCACGTGTAGCTCCAAATGTCGTATATAGCAACATCTTGAAAGCTTTTATCTTTTTCGCTACAACTTTAGTAAGAGTGGCAGCCTCCATATCGTACAGCAAAATTGAGAATATGTAACGTATTTAGATCCAATACATGAGATATTTAGATTAAATTTTGGTAATTTTCATTTGTATATCAGTAAATGTTTTCAGAAAATTGGAAGGAAGTAATGTATAATTTAATATCAACCAACAAAATTATAATTTTTTTAATTTAATTTTGTTTAAAGTCGCTTCGAATAATTGGGCCATTAGCGACTGCTCTTCTTAAATTTTTTGAATTAACTTTGTGTCTTTTAAACACATCAGCGTCTTCTGTATTTTATGATTTTCTTTGAACGGCAGACATGCTTCGATATTCAAATTCATTTGATACTTTTTAGATTCAAATAGATAAGTTTTACATTATCACGGGTTTGGCAGGTTGGTTGATGCAGCTGTAAAAGTAGGAGATGAGTCAGCTTTCTATGTCCGTTTCTTAGCCTGCTTATTACGCTGTATTCTTTTGACGTTAGGCACTTTGGAGGGATCCAAGCAATGTTTTAAAATTATCATCAAAATAGTCCATCCTCTCTACCGCTCATGCAGTGTGAGGTTTCCTTTCGTACAGCCCAGACCACACCGTTAGATCCTCTACCATTTCTCTTCAATTCCATTTCAGGTTGCTCTTCGCGAAGCTTTCCTTAATACCTTCTTCCCAGGTATGTCGACGTTTTCCTCTGTACCTTCTTCCATCAACCTTAGCCTCGTATGTCATCTTTGCTAGCCAGTAGTTTTCCATTCTTAGGACTTGTTCAAACTATCTTAGACTGTTTTCTTCAATGACTTTTTCAAAAGGCTCCATTTCTTGAAGTTATTATTGTTAAATTTGCAGGAATGGTTAACAACGCCGCACGCAGCCGAGTTAAGGAACGCATAGCGGACAAAGACGCCGATGTCATCCAAAGCCTTAGGAACGCTGGAGCGATCCCAATTCTTGTCTCCAACGTTCCAGAACTCTGCTTCAACATCGAAACCAGCAACCCGAAGTACGGAAGAACAAACAACCCTTACGATCTGAGGAGGACTACCGGTGGATCTTCTGGTGGAGAGGTAAAGTTCATTAACTTGTAGACAAAGTTTTTTTTTTTAAGAGAAAACTTCTTTTAGCCGGGTTTAGAGACTTTTGGCAGAGGGTGAACTTGTGGGTTCGCGTCAGAAACATGCTCGAGACTTAGCGACACAAAGCAGCTTGTGCATGAGTTATACAATTTCCTTTTGTCAACTTTATTTTAGAAAGTTAGAATTTCATTGAAATAAGAATAATTATATTTATCTGCAAAGTCGTGAAAGTTTAATTAAAACTAATAATAACTTAATACATCAATAACTGATTGAACATTTCGTTTCCGATGCCTTGGAATATTATTGGAAATTGAAAAGGTGGCTTGGTTTGGAACTAGTGGGTTTGAGTGGGAATAAAGTTTGTCATAAAAGGACTGATATCGGGTTCGGGCCAATTCAGTAACCAATGTGGACGGACATTAAGGTCATTATGGATGACTTTATTCGTGGCAAAATAAGGAGCCTTAAGGATTTTACGAAGGATTTTGGATTGTTAGGATTGGATACCAGGAGGAATTCAATGGCTTAATGGAGTGGTTAGGGGTGGTTAAGAAAAGAAGAAATATAAAAGGTTTTAATACAAAAAATATACCCAAAAATGATTATTAATATAATATGAAAAAAACAAATAAATATTCATAATAATTAAATATTTAGTGAATAAAAAGAAGCTTCCAAACAATCTTATAATATTAAAAATTAGAAATAAGACAACTTATCTTGTACCTATTTCACTGAATGGTTTGAAGATACAAAAAATATGAATATCATAAAAAAAAGTTTAGAGTCACCTGTGGTTTAGTTAACCTCCACAACATAACGACCTTTTATGTCCCAAATAACTTTATTTCTGAAGAGGGCTACACTGATACATTAACTAATATATGGAGTCTAGTGTTTAGCGTAACGAACTATTTAGCTCAAGATCGCTGGTTCGTAGCCTAGGATTTTTTAAAGGTAGTAAAAAATCCTTGGTTATGCCGTCCTTCGGAAGGGACGTTAAATGGGGGTCCCGAGCATGTACGATGTCGGGTACTCGCTAAAAATCCATATCCTAATTAAAGCAGGACAGGCAAAATTTAGAGCTCCCACTGCAGCATCATCCGATTAGCCATAGCAGCATAAAGTTACATTAAATGAACAACTTTCGGACAATTGTCACTATAAGGTATAAGCTGCCACTATTTTAAAACTTCATAATTTTTGTTTTAATATTATATTATATAATCTGCAGGAACAGTCCGTTAGCTGACTTAATATTTGACTACTTAATATATAATACTGCAAACAATTGTATGCCTAAAATAGAATTTAATGTCATTGCTTTTGATACATTTGTAAACAAGTCAGTTCTCACTTGAGGAGCAAAGTATGTATATTATCACTGTCAGAACAATACCGCCTATGTACACTTTGGGAAATTTTACAGGAGAGAAAAAAAACACGTGCCGACTGTAGACCTGGCAATATTTTTCAGAACTATTGAAGAGAAGTATCAATAAACGATAGCCTGCCATGTTGGTGACCTTAATACCTGCCTTCCTTAGTGTGTGATTCAACCTGTAGAATGCGTTACCGTTACTAACTCATTTTCATAAAAAGTTGTAGATAGGCGGTATTGTTTTGACAATAACGATATACTAATTTATGAGCTCTTAACAACAACTCAATCCAGACTTAAATTTTTGTATTTTTATAAATTGAATCTATCATTAAACATATCCAAATAGTATTGATTAATACAAAGAATTGGAATTAGGCGAGTCTTCTTGGATCTGCAGCTTCTGTTATCGGCGTAGGATCAGATATTGGTGGCTCTATCAGAATTCCTGCTTTCTTCTGTGGAGTCTATGGTCACAAACCAACACCAGGTAATAAACAATTATATATATGTACCAATAATAATAAAAAGGCTTAGCGAGCCCGAAGGCTTGATGCCGATACCCCCAACCTCTGCTTTCAAACTTCTGTCCACGGACCATTATCCAAACACAAATCCAACAGTACCTATGCAGTATGTGATGTAGACTTCAATGCCCTACTCACATTATTTTTAGTTTAAAAAAAAATTACCATAAATAAAATCTGAACATTGAGTTAGTAATATAACTATGCATTAATAATGTTAGTCACTGTTAATATAAAAACAAAGAAAATGTTAAAGTTAGTGAAACATTTCTTTTTATTGTTGACATAACAAATTGTTAAAACAAAAAAAGAAATTGCTGTTATTATATTTAGATTGCTATTGCCAATGTAAAGTACTATGTCATAAGAGGACATTTGACCTTGGCCCTGGAGCACACGAGTAGCTTCAAGAACTGAGATTTAAAGACTACCAAAAATATCTCAGAAGCCTTATAAGGCCGTGTTGCATGGTATTAGAATAGTCACTCATAATAATAATACTATTGCGAACATATGAGAATCCTTGTTGACTAAATGACATAGACAATAAAAACATTAGATGAGCTGGCCCCGATCTATTGTATATGCATATCTTTTGATTTTCAAAAGAAATTCAATTAAAAATATAAACACCTCTTTATTCAGATGTTTAGAGATATAGGGAGGTGCGATTAAAAAGCAACATTTCAATAGAGAACATGCCATAGGGAAAATACAATAATAAAATGTACATTATATAACAAATAACATATAATATAATGTACACATAACATATAAGATTGCACTATCCGTTTTGGATATGGAAGAAAAGAAATTAGGACACTGTTAACTATCGCAGCAACGAAAGAAGAGATATCAGAAACAATGAAAAAGTAATGGTCAGACAGAAAAGCACACAGCGTAAGTTTTCCTAGGATGAATGATAAAAAAAAAACTTCCATTTAATCTTAATTTGCAAAACCAAATTTTATTATAATTTTTTTTTGTTTTTAAACACTTTATTCAGACATTACAATTTGCCACTTGTGGGCAATAAGTAATAGTGCTATGTAGCTACAACCATTCCATAACAAAACAAAAAAGTGGTATAAACAAAATAAAATAAGTGAATGTAATAAATATATACATACGCAAACATATATAAAATAAAAGAAAATTAGGTAAAGCAAAAATGATAATAAAATAAAGTCTAGATAAAAATAATATAAATAAAAATAAATAAAATAATGAACACATTCAAACCCTATTTATAATTTGCCTGGGACCCCGAACTAAGCTTCTTCCCCAGGAATGAGGGCAAAGCAGGAGTTCAGAAGGCCCTTGCTCCCTTTTCCAGTTGCGTCACTGGAATAAACTCTAATGGAAGCTGGATTTATTATAATTAGCGAACTTTGTATTTTTACTTAAGGATGGTTTTATTGAACAAAGATTAAGTTAAATAAAATATCGATTGAGTATTTCAAATAAAATATTCTTTAAACATTAATTAAAAAACAGAGTAAAAATAAATAAAAAATTAAAAAATACATAAATTTTAAAGAAAAAAAAAGGAGAAAATAAAATAATAATGTTCTGTTTATATTCGTCAATTTATAGAAAAATATTTATTCTTCCTAATAATAGTCTTTATAATAGAAATTCATTATCATTTGTTTCAATATTTAGGATACGTTCCTAATGGTGGACACCTACCGACCAGTCCTGATCCTATGTGGAATTACTATTTTACCATTGGGCCTCTCACGAGGTATGCAGAAGATTTGCCACTCATGTTGGAAAATATGATTACGGAGAAAAGTAAAGTTGGAAAGCTAAGACTGGATGAACATGTAAGTTTAAATTATGATTCAATTTCATTAACTTTAAAGTAAGTTTATGTTTAAGAAGATAGAACTTCGAAAATCTGTTACTTGGTTAATCCACGAGTCTATCTCTCTCTGTTTATTAATTTAATTTTTTAATTTCCTTGGTCATAGTAAAAGAAGTAGGATCAGAATCGTTTTACCACGGAAACCTTTTACTTTATTAATTTTCTAAGTCACATAATTAAATTCTCATGCATTAAAAAAGCATCATGATTTCTAATAATTATTATCCAAGCAGTTAATAATAAAAGTTAATACCCCAAAATTAGCAATATCCCTATTAATTTTTCCGCAATTCATACTTAAACATTGACCAACTCTTTTTAAGAGGAAGAAAATATCCCAGGTAGAGGTCAAGAAAATTCTCTCATTTAGGGGGGACTGTTGATTGGTAAGCCAATGTTTCAACCCACATTGCAGGTTTTCTTCAGGGCTAAATATACAAGATACAAATAAATTGAAATAATACATGGCACAGAATAACATTATATCTAGTCTAATAGAATAAAGTACTATGTAGAAAGTAATAGAAATAAAAGCCAGAGGGGATTCAATTATATAATGGCAAAGAGGTGCTGTATATTAACAAAGAGGTGCTGTATATTAACAAAGAGGTACTGTTTAAATCCAACAAAGTAACAACTGAAAAATAAAACAAAAATAGAGAAAAGTAAAAAAATGAAAAATTGTCCAATAAAGTGTCCAAATGAATCCAAAAACACAACAAATAAAAATTGAGAATTAGGGCAGAATTATAGGGAAAAAAAAGATTAAAAATAAATAAAAGAAGAAAAAATTATAAATAATAGTTTAAAAAAATTATAGTTATAGAACAGAATTATAGTAGATATAATAATAAAATGAAAATTGATACAAATAAACAATAAAAATAAATAGTAGTAATTAATAAAAATATAGTTAAAAATTATAGAACAAACAAAATAATTATAGTAGATTGAATTTTATCAAGTTATAAGGAAATTTTATACAGAAAAACTAATATGAACTCTATAAGATTCTATTTAGCCCTGAAGAAGACCTGCAACATGGGTCGAAACTTTGGCTTACCAATAAAAAGTTTTTTTTTTTCTTCCTTATAATTAGATAAGGTTAACTAACATGGGACATTAAGGTCATTATGGATTACTTTGTTCGTTACAAAGTAAGGAGCATTGATGATTTTATAGAGGATTTTGGATTGCAAGGATTGAATATGAGAGGAATTCGATGGTTTAGTGGAGCCCCAAAGCTCTATTCCGTAAGGCCAGGTGGGTCCAATGATTGTCATGTATTGAGTCTTTTGTAAATAATCGAGAGCTTAGAGTGTTTGTCTAGCAAATGTATTTCTTTTTTAAATTTTATAATTTTCTGTAATAAATAATAAAAGCTAATTAATTAAGATTTGATGAGGCACAAACATATTTTAATTTGATTCATGATAATTTTGTAGGCATCTATTTATAGTATACTAGGCCTAAATATGATTTTTCCCATTTTATTAGTTTGGAAATCTAATAATTAAATTAGAAAATATGTTTAAAAAAATACAATTAGAAAATTTTCGTTTCAAAAAATCATTATTCACCTTATGTTTCAGGTTGATGTGAGCAAACTGAAAATCTACTACATGTACGGCGAGGGACCAGAATCTGTTTTACAAAAGGTTCCGAATGTCGAGTGCGTAAGAGCTATTGGCCTAGCTATTGCTGCTCTGAGGGATAAGTACAAATGCCAAGTTGAAGAAGTAAGTATTTTAAAACATATTATTGGATATTTTATTAAATACATAAACCATAAAGATTACTTGATATAAATATTGATATATTAATTATTTGCTCATAATAATCCATGTAAAAAGCAGAAATCCTGGGAAAATAGGATGAATTTCGAGGAAATAAAAAAAAAAATTATATACAAGCATGATGTTTGGAAATTGTGAATTTCTACCTTTAATGAGAAAGAATGTGTTCAAATTTGATAATTTAGTTTTGTGAAAGTATATTTATTTTTTTTTTTTCTGAAAGTTTTAAGTGTATTAGAGTAACTTGAAAATTATCTATCCTCTCCTGGAATGTCGTTGAATTTTTAAAAACATTTTTCGAAGAGAATATCTGATTTCATTAATGGAACAATCATTGCTCGAGGAGAATTACCAACGCAAAAGAAACATTAGGAAAGAAGACTAGTTTTTTTTTGTTTTTTTTAAATTGAGCTAAATGTTCAATGAACTTAATGCTTCAATAGTATATTAATAATATAACCGATTAATTTTATTTTTATAATATAACCCTTTTCAATATTTTCTTCTTTTTTTTCAGACCAAGATCAAAGAATTCCAGGATTCAATATTCCTTAATTCCCAGATTTTGCAAATGAATGGCATTGAAAATGTTTTCCAGACTGAGGATGATAAACCAGACGTAAGTATTATTAATATTTATTAAAATTATAATTCATTTCCTGTTACTAAAACTAATAAATAATATTAGTGACAACATTCACTTTGGCTGCCCTACTTGTGTATATCATAGTCCCTATACATAAGAAGGGCAGCCAAAGCGAATGTGGAAACTATAGGCCGATTAGTCTATCCTCAGTCGTATATAAGATATACACAAGAAAAGAGGCTGAAGCATCTAATAGAACAAGATTTGGAAGAGGAGCACGTCGCTTTCAGACCTGGTAGAAAGACCCAGGATCACATATTTTCACTCAGAATGATAGTAATCATGGTGGTAAGGCATGGATGTATCTAGCACTTCTGGATCTGAGAGCGACCTTTGATTCAGTTCTGAGGCAAGAGAATTGGGACGCGTTGATTAGAAGAAGGGTGCCAGCAAATCTAGTGAGTGCCATAAAATCATTTTATCAGGACCTAAAGGGTATAGTGAGGCTCAATGCTAAGACATCCTAACCTTTTCACCTCTATAAAGGAGTAAAGCAGGGGGACAGCCTTAGTCCTTTGCTTTTTGTCCTTCTCGTGGATGAGGTAAGGAATGTATGCAAAAGAAGAACTCCAAGAGCTGTGGTGAGATGCTAGAATCTAACACCAGTGCTTGCCCAGGCTATGATATATGCAGATGACTTAGTACTGATTGCGGACTCTCAGGAAGCTTTCCAGACAACACTAAGTGAATGGCATGAGGAACTCCAGCTAAGAGGATTTCACATAAATCCAGCTAAAAGCAAAATCATGTGTGTAGGAATGGAAAACCTAGAGTCAAGGATATTATGTGATGGCGAACCACTAGAAATAACGAACACCTACACATATCTAGGGACAGTCATGAGCAAAGATGGTAAATAGACCAGGAGGTTCTAAATCGGGTGACAAAGGCCAATGGACCGTAGTACCAGATATCCAAAACTATCATCGGAAAACATGAAGTAAGCAGAGATCCTGAAAGAGCGGCAATTGAAATGGTTAGGGGATGTCAGCAGAATGAGTGATGCCCAAAAGGCCAGGTGGTTCTTTAAAGCTAGACTGGAAGGAAGACGCCCTCATGGTAGACCCAGATGTATGTACTCCGACTACATTGGGAAACTGGGTGCAGAAAGAGGACTCACCATTCCGGAGATGAGAATAATTGCAAGGGCAGAAGCCAATAGGTTCGAGACTGCAACTCCACGCTTAGCGGCACACAGGAGTTAGAGGAAGAAGAAGAAGTGATAACATGCCGATTTAACTAATGACATATGCATTTTTTAAGTACCTTCGGACTTGAGTAATTTGAACTTTTCTGTTAGTCCCAGATTTTTCTAATGATCATAATGAAAAAAAAACTATATTAGGAAAAATCAAAGTAAATATTCTAATAATAAGGTCTAGTGAACCCAAAGGCTCGATACCACCAATCTTTGCTTGGAAACTTCCATCCCCGGACCACTGCCCACTAATCCACCAGATCACTAAATATTCTATCTTAGTCTAATACTTTGAAATTCCATTTATATTCTACATAACTCTAAAACCATTTCATTTTTCAAGAAAAAAAAATTGAAGGGTTAACAGGTGCTGGTTATTATAAAATTATATTGAAAAAGTTATGTACTTCACTGCAGAACAGCATTACAAGTCTCGTGTTAAATATATACATAATGTCCAGACCAAGAATTTATTTTAAAAAATGCCAAACTTGATATTCTGAAAAAAATTGTTTAAAACATATCAAACTTTTTAAAAATTAATACATCTTACTAATATTATAAATGTGAAAGTTTGTATGTTTGTCTCTCTTTCACGCAAAAACTACTGAACGGATTTGGATGAAACTTTACAGTAATATAGGTTATACATCAGAATAACACATGGGCTATAGCAAGCGCGGATTTAGGGGGGCGCATGGGGGCACGCGCCCCTCCCCACCCCGACAGTTTTAGAGGTACTGTGGAGAATCCATTATAGTACATAATTAAAGGCAAATCAGGAATTTAGCATCTTGAAATTTGCAGATAGGTCCTTTGTATGATTTAAGAAAGAAGTTTGGATAATTCCATCCTTATTATAATAAGGGTTCAAAGGTTGTATGGAATCCGTCAGTTTTGAAGATAGACATCTGAAATTTTGTACGAGTAACCTATAGTGAAAAAAATTAAATTATTTAAATAATTAAATTATTTATTATTTTAAATTATTGTTAAAAAGCACTGTCAAGAAACTTTATGCGGTAGTCCAAATTCTATGCGAGCGACGCCGCAAGCAAAAGCTAGTAATAAATATACCTTTACTTATAATAGTTTTCTGAAAATGGTTAGTAAATTCTACAGAGCATTGAATAAATGCCTGAGTTGTGTGTTGTGTATTTTATATTCAGATATGTAGATCAAAAATATTGTTTTCACTAAAATTACCATAATTTATGTGATGTCACTAAATTTATTGATCACAATAGATATTTTATATTTTAAAATTTTCTATTTATGTATTTATTACTTATGAATTTAATTTTTACATTACATTCATTAGCAATCAACTATTTTTTACTGAAAATATTGTTGTTTTCAAATTTCAGAATTGGGGTTGGATTCGAATGATCCAAGTCATATTAAATAGGATATTCTTCCGAACATCTGCTTCCATGACTTGCATTCTATTCGGACCTATAAAGAAACTTGTTGATCTTGCTCCAGAAAATGTCAGAGCTTTGGTAAAGCAAAAAACAGCAAGGATTCAAACAACTGTTACGGTAATGGATTGTCACATACATATATTAGTAAAAACAAATAGTGAGGTTGAAAATTATAATTCACAAAACAAAGTATAAATTTAAAATACAAATTTCTTTATTTTATAGGATCTTTTGGGTAATGATGCTGTGCTTCTGTACCCTACATTTTCTGAAGAAGCCCCTATGCACAACCGTTTGTGTTCAAAGGGCCTGGATGTATCCTACACTTCAATTTTCAATGTTCTTGGTTTGCCCGTTACCCAATGTCCAGTAGGAATGACAAGAGAAGCAATACCTATCGGGATCCAAGTAAGTTGGGTTTTTTTTTTATTTTTATTCCAATTGGAAATGTATAAACTTTAATTTCTATTTATTTTTTAATTGATTGATTTTTTAATTCAAAAACAAGACTGACAGAAAACAATTGATTTGATAAATTTATTTTGATTTACCATTGTACTAAACATCAGGAATCTGCGATAAATCAAACATTAATAAAAAATGAAGTGGAATATATGTATATATGTGGTATATACGGTTTATATGTGTTATAAAATTCTCAATGGTTTAAACAGTTGTAACCAGAATTAATTTAAAACTTACTGCTTATCCTCATGCACTCCTAACACTAACAGAGCTTGCAATTCATTTAAAAAAGAAAATATACAAGGAATAAATGTAGCTAATAAATTGAAAAAAAAGAAAAAGTGAGAAGAAAAGCTAGGGTAAACTCCGAGAAGCAGCTACTGCAGTGAGCAAATCATAACCATGCAAAAAATGGAACTAAAGCCAATGCCAATCAATATGTGACCAAATTAAAATTAAATTATCAATGTAAATACCCCAATGAATGGGCACTTATTAATTATAAAAGAATTTAGCAAAATATAAAAAAAATAAGAGAATCATAAGAGATTATAAGAGAAAAATCTCAATTTTACTTTTTTTCAGTAAAATTTAGAATAAAAATCCGTATTATAGGACCATTAAACAAATATATATACATTAATATGATATTTTCATTTGTTTAACCCTTTAGCGACCGTGAACTACTATAATAGTCCGAGTGCGCCGTGCCGTGGGGACCGTGGACTATTATAATAGTCCGGTGTCAGGTGGGCTCCACGGAACATGGACTATTATAATAGTTTTGCTTCTCCGGCGTTTCTAGACCGTGAGCTACAATAGTAGTTCGATTCCTAGAGCTATCTAGGTGTCCGCATAACAAGCTGAAATACTTTTTCTTGACAACAGATGTCCTACAAATTCACTTTTGGCTATATTATTTTTCGTAAAGTGTGTCTGTCGTGTTTCGGCATTTATCACACTCAAAAGAATTTTTAATTGTATAAATTTGTATATAGACATTTCAAAAAAATAAAGTATATGTATAAATTTGTATACAGACATTTCAAAAAAATAAAGTATATAATTGTATAATTTTTTAAATAATTAAAATTAATTTACAGTAATTAAAATTTTTGTTTAAATATTTTTTTAAATTCACCAGTGCCAGTCCATTCACCATTCCAAGCCCGGATCAAAAAGGATGATGAAAAACTATAAGGAATTAAATAAAAAAACATGATTTCAGAGTCAAAAAATAATCGGTTCAACGGGCACGGTTGGGTTTTCTACCACTCAGTCCAGCAAGCCCGCTCTGACCCAGCTGTATTCGGTCGCTATAGGGTTAAAAAACGTTTGAATGCTTAAGTTAAAAAGAGTTCAATTACATTAAATTAAATTACATTTTTGCACAAATCTTAATTTTCAGCCAAAATGAAATTTGTTATTTCTATTAAATCAAAAGTTTACAATGCCAAATACAAAGAGAATTTAATTATATCCAAACATTTTATTTTTTATCAAAATCTAAATAATGCTTTGACTAAAGAACCACTTTAGGATTCCCAATTTAATTAAAACCTAGCGTTTTTAAAAAAAATATATAATCATTTATGTTTTATAAATTAAATAAAAGAAGTGTTATTATATTTGTAACTTTTTTATAAAAATCTATTCAAGTACCCCTTCTGTTGATCATTTAGTGTAAAAGAAAAACAAAGATGCACAAATAAAATTTAAATGTAACAGCAATCACAAATGGAAAAACTCAAAAAATAAAAATAAAATAATAACTAGAATGAAATTGAAAAAAAAAAAAAATGAACAGACAAAGTTTTAACTCTCTAACACACAGTTGCCTGATCCAAACCCTTAATAAAGTACTAAATATTTTTAAGAAAACAAAACAGGGATTTGCATCGTAGTGCTGATTACACTGCCTCCCATGAACGGTAGATGTTAAAGTAAACATAAAAAATATATATATATTCAGAGCGGAGGCAATGAAGAAGAAAAATAATTAAAGTTATTTTATTGCTTTTATTCCAATGTTGAATAGTGTCATCAAGGCTAAAAAAAAAAGTATTACCTACAGAAACCGAAGATGATTATAACGAGCAATACTAGATAAATCGTATAAAATTAGTAATATAAAATTATAAACAAAAAAATTAATCTGTAATGTAAGTAAAGAATTCTAACTTTTTTTAAAAATTGATAAAAAATACTACACATTAGAATGATTAAGAAAATAAATGAAATCCACTTCAGATTAAATTTCTGGTTTAAAAAAAACTTTAATTTATTATTACTAATTTATTTTATTGCCTTAAGTTACCTAATTTGAATTACTTTATATTATTATAGATTGTAGCTGCTCCTCACAACGACAGACTGAGTTTGGCTGTTGCTCGAGCCCTTGAGAAGGAGATTGGCGGATGGACACCCCCTGCCAATCCCATAGTTTAAATTATTTCTCTTGTCTTTTACTTTATCATTTAATCTTATTATTTTTCAATTTTATAATGGTTTTAAAACTTTTTTAATATATTTTCGTACAAATTGAATACATATATATTTCTAAGGCAGAAAAATCTGAAGAGGAGAAAGGCTTTAATATTATTTTTTTCTAATTTTAATAATTATTGTGATTATGATAACTACATTATTAAAATGAAAAAAATGTAATAAATACAAACTTAAAAAGACTAACAGATATATTTAATAAGATCATAGTCTTATAGATTTATTAAAAGCTATAAAATGTATTAAAAACTTCAAGTCTTTCTTATACATTAATACTGCCTTTAAATAATGCAATTTTTTTAATAAACAATTTGTTTAAAATATTTAATAAACGAATTTTTATATTTGTATTTTTATTGTTCATTCATTATTAATTATATGAAAATAACTGAAATCCTTACACACCATTGCTTCATCTCCTGTTTGAAAGGTTAAACAATGTGCTATAGTACAATCGATCCTGGATAAGTGGTACCTACCTGAATAAGGTATACCATAAGTGGAATACCTCTATAAGTGGTACAAAACTTGTTGTCTCATGATTTTTCCCTTAAATAAACTCCATAACTGGAATGTTTTCACCTCTTTAAGTGGAATAAATTTTTGTGGAAATTACCTCTGTAAATGAGTCAATTTTTGTATTTACCTGTGTAAATGGAATTTACATTACTACATACTAAGAAAAGCTGAAGAGTAGATAGGTTTGTTTTGTTTTTATTGGTACCTAAAGTGTAAACATTAAGCACATTGTCCACTCTAAACTATTGTTGTTCCCTATTGTTGCTACACTCTAATCTCCCCCCCCCATGTTTTTTATGTATGTATGTTTTTTTTAAGTGTGTACTTCATACACAGATAATGAACTTTTACATTTATAAAAATTTCAAGTTTTTTTAGAACCTCGTTTAGTGGTACATGCAACCTTAATGCCCAGGATAAATGAAACCTTGTTTAAGTGGAATTGAAACCCTGTCACCAAGAGATTCCACTTATCCAGGTACGAATGTAGTATAGAATACCCAATGGATAGAAGACCCAAATTATATGAACAGGTAATATATATTTCATTGCGAAAGCAAGGAAATAAAATTAAAAAATGAAATTATTGAAAAAATGTTGATATTGTCACACAAAGGTGATATATGCCCCAGCAATCCCTGTTAAACAAAAATCACACTAAGTATGTATATTTATAAGGAAGAAGTAGTTGGGGGTGCAGTCAATTAATAACTTATTTATATAATAGTGTATAGTATTATGTATAATAATTTATAATTATTTATTTATAATTATAATTATATTGTAACCTTTATTGACTGCACCCCCAACTATTCTTCCTTATATTAGAAGTTACAGTCAACCAATTCTTCTCTAATAAGTATGTATATTTATTATTCTCTAAATTACCGCAGTTTTAATTTTTATTGCTTTTCAGCATTTTTCATTTCACACTGTTTTCAATATTAATTTACATTAAAAACATTGTATATATAATTATCTATAATATAAAATGGGCATTTTAATTTCCATAACACATTATGCCACCAAGCAATATCACTTTTTAACAAGAAACAAATGTTCTGAAGAGAAAAAAAAGTAAATTCCAATGTTTACAACTTGTAAATCAATGAAAAAGGAATAAATTCTAATGTCCAAAACTTATATAATTTAGAAGAGGAAATATTTACTGTAAATTCTATGAAAAAGAGAATATGGTAATAAAATGAATGAATAAAGGTAATTAAATTATTAATATTAAAACTTATATAAACTTTAAAGTACTAGATTAGTTGTATGTAATTATGAACTATTTATTTTATAGTATTTAAATTTTCTATGTATTAAAATATTTTAAACTATATAAAAAACAATCACAAAAAAAGAATCTTTACATTTTTTAAATTTTTAATTTAATAGATTTAATCAAATTATGATCTTTTAATTCAAAAATACTTAACTATAGTAAAAAACCATTAACAACTAAATCTTCTCAATCTAAAATCACAAATTTTTTTCTAAAAGAAACTAATATTATAGACCCGCAAAATAACAACAGCATAATTCAAAAGGTCACAGAATCATCATATATAGAAGAAAAACAAAATAAAATATATAAGTGTAACCTATATTAAAGGTCAATCTGAAAAAATTGGACCATCTTTTAAAAATTATGATATCCCTGATATAAAATTAGCACACAAAATAAAAACCCAATTGAAAATATAATAAATAATCAAAAAGATAAGATACCCCTTCTAGACAACAAAAATGTAATATACGAACTCAGGTGCAATGACTGTAACAAGCATTACATCGGACATACCAGCACACATTTGAAAAACAGAATTTACCACCATAAAAACAATTTAAATCTCAAATCTAAAACAAACACCGTTTTATCAACACACTGCAAAAAGGAACTACATACTTTCGATTTTAACAAATCAAAAATCTTACATAAAGAAAGTAACAAAATAAAAAGCAAATGCCAAGAAGCACTATATTTATAAATGATGAAATAAATATAATGTAAGGAGGAAATAGTTGGGGGTGCAGTCAACGAAAACACCATAATAAGTGTATACTTATTTAATGTGTGCCGACGTTTCGACCTACAATGTAGGCCATCATCAGGGCAAATATACCAAGCGGCGGCGAGGAAGACCAACTGCCAATTCAATTGGTTTTCAACAGCCAATTGGCATTTGGTCTTCCTCGCTGCCGCTTGGTATATTGGCCCTGAAGGTGCCATAAATAAGTATACACTTATTATGGTGTTTTCATTGACTGCACCCCCAACTATTTCCTCCTTACATTAGAAGTTCCAGTCAACTAATTCTTCTCTAAGATGAAATAAATAATGTAGTTAATGACAGAAAAGAAGCAGGTAAAATAAGTAAGCTGTATTCTTCTATTATTTTAAAATTAAAAAAACAATAGTAAATAAGATTCAGCTTTGAAAAGATAACCAGTAGGGTAATGTAACCTGACCCTATAACCTACAAATAGTTTCTTCTCATATCTTAATTTTTACATATAAGTAAGTCTTTTTATAATAGATCATAATTTGGATTAAATCGATTAAATAAAAAATTTAAAAAATGTAAAGAATCTTTTTATGTGTTGTTTTTTCGTATAGTTTAAACAATTTTAATACATAAAAAAATTAAATAAAGTAAAATAAATAGTTCATAATTGCTTACTTTAAAGATCAAAGTTTATATTAATAATTTGACCATGGTGGAATGTTAATCCCTATGAAGATATTTAAGAAATATGCATTTATGAGGTGTAAAGTAAAGGAATAGTTTATACCTGATTTTTATGGTACTTGTCTCTTTGGACGTCCGTTGACATCAGCGCGCTCAGGTGCCACTTACCTCAACTATTTGGACAGTGTTAGGCTCTGCATGAATTTTAAATAGGCATTGCCTTTCATTATCGTCTAAAACATTTTTATGAAATCAAATAAATGAGAAACATGTGAAGATAAAATAAAACTATATTGTTCATTAAAAAGAACAATATCTAACTAATTTTTTGTTAATTGTTTTAATTTTTATATATTTTTCTTTTAAAGAGAAACGATTTTCCCGGGCAACTCGTTGTTACAACACATATTGGAATGTTGTACATGCTGTTACAACTAATGTTTATATTTTATCAGTTAAGAATTTAGTACATTAGTTATTTATCATATACTATAGTTAGATATAAGATGAATGAAATGTAAAATCAAAAATTAATTTAATTAATTATTTCATTCATTCGTTATTTCTTTAAAATTCTAATTTTAACGTAATATTTTTTAAAACTATTATAACAGCCACAGCAACGCGTGGCCGGGTCAGCTAGTAAAGAATAAAATTAACATTTAATTACTAACAATTAATTATTAATTCTAACAGGTAGGTATAATTAACTAATATATAATTCAATTTGATAATAAAAAATAAATTCATAATTGTTATCACAAAATGTCATCTTATTTTATGAATAAGCCATAATGATTCAGTTGATGATTTCACAGAAATTTAATAGTGCAAGGATGTTTCATTCCAATATTTTTAGGAGTTTGTTCAATTATATTTTCGATCGGATGTGCGATTTGATTTTAACCAAAAGATCATCTCAATGGCTATGTAAAATTTATTCATACGCTAAGATGTATAAAAGAAAAAGTAATGATAAGTCTGAAAATTTTGACTGGGGCTTGTTTGGTTTTTCATCATGTCGCTAAATAGACGGAAAATTAATTGAACTACTAAAATCCACTCACCGAATGCACGAGATTTAAAAGGAATAGTCGGAAAAATTGGCATACTTATTTTTCTTTATGTCAAACCTTTAAAAAATCTATAATCTTTTTAAACGGTTAAAATTCATTTTCTCGTTTAAAGAAAAAGTGAATAAAAACTACATTTTCTTTTCCACACTAAAGCTCACGATAATTTGTATTTTTGTAAAATATTAAATAAAAGAAATAAACATTTAAAACTTGTAACTCAACTCGAAGCGACAACCTGCGGAATAATTACCAGATAAAGTGAGCACATGACCAGGAGTCAGCTGTGACCGCAAGTCCTGGCCAATGAGAAGCGAGGGATAGCTTTGGTCGTCATGGCAACGGCAGCTCTACGCTAGAGGGGGCATCGCTCTCCAGTCGGCTTTCTGCCGCCACCGCGAACGTCGTCTTTCTTGTCAGTGAGAGTACCTCGTCCCATCTAAAAACATCGTAATCATATCGTAAGTAGAGTGTGACAGTTCTAGAGCTTGTATTTAGGGTGACATGTCTTGTACAATAAAGGATTACAATAGCATGAGAAGAAAAAAAATAATAAAATCAAGAAAAATATTTTATACTTGGGACGAATTAATAATTCATTAGTTATTAACAAGTATATTAGCTAGTATAGCTTTTCCTTAGCAAGATTTCGTTTTGAAATTTAAAAATTAATATTCAAAACTAAAATCTTGAGACAAATCTTTTCTCTTCAAAATAAAAATATTCAAAAAATATAACCATCATCATAATAATATATATATAAAATAAATTATAATACGAAATATATTTTGTATTTAGTTTAAATAAATACTTATTCGGTTATTAACAGTTATTTTAATTATCGACAGGTATAGCTTGTACTTTACAAGATTTTGTATTGAAATTTTAAATAAATGTTCAAAATTTAATATTATGAATAATATTTTAACTGAAATATAAACAACGAAAAATGTAAATTACCTTTTTTTTTTCTTTTTAGTAATAAGGCACATTCATTAAAATAATATATTGTAATGTTCATACAATAATGCATCAGATGCAAAGGAGAAATTCACTTAATTAGTTTATAGTGAGATATAATCTACAATAAGGGACGAAAGTACATAAAAATCAACAAAAAAGACGGCAGTTGGAAGACTAAAACAACAAAAAATCCCCCAAAATATACGAAAAATATTTTTATTTTGAAGAGAAAAGATTTGCCCTGGCCTGGATTCGAACCCCGCCGGGTCGTCTGCCTCCCGTGACAGCGCTCTTACCATTTGAGCTACCAGGGGTCGCTTCACAGTCAGGACGAATCCCTTCTCTTCACCGATCCCATATCCCCGTGTTCTCGCAATTTTTGCAATGTATACACGAGGAAGAATGTTCATTGAACATTACTTAATTAGGATCTTGTTGACATACGTCATTAAATTATTTATAATTTTATATCTAGTTTCAAAAACTAATTCGTCAGTCATTAACGAGAGTTTTAATTGATTGCAGGTACAGCTTTTACTTTACAAGATTTTTTTTTAGAAATTTTAAAGTAAAAATTCGAATTAGATTGTAATTTGTTTTCCCTCTTTATATTTTCATACACACCTGTCAAACAAAATAATTGACAATCAGCAGATTGAATAATTGACAGGATAATACAGAACAACATGAGAGGCATGAAGAAGAACAGTAGCCAACAGCTTCCTCTCCCTTGGCTTGATTTAATTTTCTATAGTAAAAGATCCCTCATCCAACTCCTTATTAGTCTCCTCCTAATGTTCTCAGCCATCAGAGTAGTGGCCATTTGTTCTATTAATGGGTTTGGATGTCCGTGAAACTGTTTCTTGAAACCGTTTGTATTTTTAAGTTTATAAGTGCGTATGCAAAATTTTGTTATTGAAAGACCATGGTGCTTGGTGATAAATCTAAGTACTTTTGTTTGAAAAGATTGTAGTCGTTTTCTGTGAGTCTGCTTAGCTTTTTTATCTGGTTAGTTATAAACCAATTGTCATTAAACGAATAATTTTGAACAACAACAAAGTTTTTCGTTCATGCGCAAATTTATAAAAAAAATAATGTGTCATGAGAAAATGTACCTACTACAAACAATTAAATCAACAATGCAATCTACAATAAACGTTTTAATCCACGTGTGAAAGCAGAAAAAAAAATCGATAAACAGAATTACGAAAATATTTAATTAAAGAAATTAACATAACACCAGTATAACTAATGCCAGTTAAATTAAATAAATGGTATTTCTTTGGACACTCGTGATTTTGATTCTGAAGTGCAATTTATTGGCAAATTTATAACTATTATAATTTTACTAAAGGCAATACATTTTTCAGTATATATTAATTTTACAATAAAGATTTGTGGTGAAAGTTTTTTTTTTTTTAATTAATCGACAAAATTATAAAAACAGAAATAATGTTAGTTAAATGTCTTCTTCTTTTTCCTCCTTGTGCCTTTGAGCGTGGAGGTGCCTCTGCTCGTGCCAGCCACACATCCCGGTTTCTGGCCAGCGCCTTCATGGCATCCAGGCCTTGCCCTCTTTGCTATACCAGCCTGGAGATGTGGTCAGTCCATGTTAGCCTAGGTCTGCCCCGGGGACGTCTTCCAGTTGGCCTAGCTTCGAAGAACTTTATTGGGTCCCGATCTTCCTGCATTTCTTCCTTTTAAAGATTAATAAATAATGTATCTATTGCACCAAGCGATTAATAAATTAAATTATTTAGTATTAATAAATTAAAAGAAATAGAGGTAAAAGGTGTGAAGAAACTTCACAATTATTCTAATAAAATTATTCCAATTAAAATAATAAAAAAAAGGTTTACATTTAGAACTGTATATACATTTCGAATGAGAATGAGATTATTTCAACAGACAGGATCCCAACAAATCCAGGAACCAGTTTCTATTTGAAACATCTGCCGCTACAATATGCAAGATTTTTGGACCAGTTACAATAAGATATCAATTTTCTGTAAACTTGGGAAGGTCAATAAATATAAATTTTTTCTATTGTAATACCGTGGTTTTTGTAATTATTATTTTGTGCTTAGCATCGGCAAGTGCCGTATCAAATAATCAATACTGTAGCTGGAGAGATAACTGATTACTGTGCTAATGATAGCTTTACATGTTTTTACAAAAAATATACTTTTACTAAATCTCATAGAAGCCAAAGATGGATGGAAAGGACTCTCCTGGGACTCACCAAGCCTTTATAAAGTGGGTACCCAAAATAAGGGGGGAATCTGGCAGTTGAGCGTGATCTAGAAAAAATCACCACCTCCCTGGACCGTTGTCCATGAAACAGCACAGTATCTACCATGTAATGAACTCCAGACCGTTCTCGGGTTGTGTTGTACATTATTTCTTCCCAAAGGTATTAGTACTGATTGACAGGGAGTTGTTTAATAAATTTATTTTCGATAATCAAATTTGATATCGATATTATAATCGGAAATAAAATATCGATATATTTCTTGAACACTAATTCTTATCCGTTTAGTTAAATTGAAACAAAATTTCAGTCTAAAAGCTGTAAAATAAACAAGTCTAGAAGCTTATGTGTGCTGTACGTAGTCTCTTTAGTGCTATAAATATTTAATGCTTGCAATCGATTCAGGACATAATGATTTGAATTATTAATAAATCTAGATATATAAAAAAGATAGAATCGAATTTTATTACGTTTGCCATGTTGTAATATTAATGAGCATCATAATTTTTATAATTTATCTCCTTTCTCAAACTGGAATTTTATATCTTTCTTTCTATACGTTTCTTCTATATTTACATCATATTTTTTATTAATACAACTTCATTCTATTGTAATATATACATTTATATAACATCCCATACTTATATTTTCAAATTTTACATCTCTACCTGTCATTCAACGAGATTCCTATTTCCATTACTTTCTACATATTTCTTCTGTATTTATTCTTTGGGATCATACTGTGTATCAATTTCCATACATTTTACTTATGTAGCACTCTAGGAATCTATTATCATACATTGTATGTTTTATCTGTAATTAAACTAGGTTTTCCATAACTTTATATCTCACCTTTTTATATTTATACTTTTTCATTTTGTATCTTTCGGTTTACCTTCTCATTTTTCTTTCTCTTTGTACTTTGTTTGCATTATCAGCCTTCTGTACATTTATTCTGTAATTTTTTTATTCATATGCTTAATAATATATCCATCACTATTTTTTACTTTTCTATAACTCTATATGTTATTATATTCTTGGCACTGCAATGTTTTTTATAGTTATTTTTGTTTTTGTTTTTTCCCTCATGTCCCTGAAGATGACCTAAAACGTAGGTCGAAACGTCGGCACAAATAAAAAATAAGTCTACACTTATTTGGTGGTAATTTATGACAGCACCCCCCCCCCCTCCCAACTATTTCCATCCTCCATTAGATCTTCGAATCAACTATTTTCCTCTCAACATATAATATGGTTTGTTCACAACAAGTATAGAGTTGAAATTGTTGTAGAGAGCACTTTATCTATTTTTCTTTAAGAAAATGTTAAAACATTTTGAATTATTATTAATTATTATGTATTACTGCCAAATAATTTTGTCTATCGTCTCATAATCTTATCGGAGTAGAATATTCCTTTTGTAGATCAGAGCGTTATAATATGCGCACTACACTGCAGTCTATTAAATTTATTACACATCCTTTTTTTATATATTAGAGAGATAATTGGTTCATCAGAAAAGTCTCAAAACTAAAAATGCTTACCTTCCCTGTACCAAAACCAAAAGGCAACATCCGGATCGAATTGTTTTGTCATCTCACCCAAATAAATTAATTTGTCAAAACCAAAGTAGCAAGATTTAGCAAGCGATCTAATACAGACCAGGGTTCATCCAGCCTATATAAAGCAGATACCATTAATTGGTAGAAAACCTAGGCTATTGAGCGTTATCTCGGATAAATCACCTCCCCACAACGGTTGCTCTAAAACCACAGTCTCTACCATGTGCTGAACGGAACACCCTTCATGGGCTGTAATAGCACAGGTTTTTGTTGTTCCAATCTATAGAATACCTTCCAAGAAATTTAGTTTTAATTGGTCAACATAATTTTTTTTTATGCATAAACGTCTAATACATATCTATTTTTTTCAACTTCTAAATACATTCACGATTTATTTTTAAGAAAAAAATACCTAAATAACAATACTACATAATAAAAATATAAAATTAGAAATAGAATTTTAAAAAATAATATACACTTCATATAAATAAAAGTAAGGAAATTAAAACAACAATTTGGCATTAATAAAAAAATAATGTTCCCCTAATTAAACTATCTAAGATTGTCAGAATATTTCTGTACATTTTTTCAAAATTTGAGTGGCATTAAAAAGTCAATAATTTATAGCTTAATTGCTAATATTAAGAAAGTTCATTGTTTTCAGAATGTCTAAAATGATTATTAAAATGAATGAAGAATCATTAAAAAAATTATCATACAATTTTTTAATAAAATATATAAATATCGAACAATCATACATTTTCGTTAAATAGTTTATTCCTAATATATATTTTTTTATAAGTACCACCGGTCGGTCAGATAATTTTAAAATAATTAAAAATCACGTCCTTGTACCTGGTAATGTATTTAAATAAGAAAAAATTTATACCTTAAATTGTAAATTATTTTTAAAATAATTAATTTTGACATGATGAATAATTAAAAGGTTTTTAAATGAAAATAATTTATAATATGAGGAAAGGTGTATTAATTATTTGTAACATTATAAATATTAAAAAAAAAAAAAAAAATATTCGTGAGACGGCCTCGACGAGTTTAAAAATGCAATTCGCGACCTTCTTCATTGGAAGGTCAATGCCGATGCGAATATAAACAAACCAGAGTGAAAACAAAAATGTTAACGAAACCTTATTAATTCATGAATGCAGATGTGCAATTAAAAAAACAACAAATTAAAAGACAAAATGTTGCGTAATCACTTTAACACCTTCATAAGTTTATTATATAGGAAAATAGGTGATACTTCGTGATAGATGTTGAAATAGAAACACTTTAAGAGGTTTAAGGTGAATAAAAATTATATTAAGACGTAAGTCAACAAGATGAATATTCTTCCTCATAGGCGTAACCAGGGGGGGTTATTGGGGATGTAACCCCCCCCCATTGCTTAAAAGAAATTAAAAAAAAAAATTTAAGTAACAATTTAAAAGAAATAAAGATTTGAAAGATTTTACTTTTTCAAAGTTATTATTGTAGGATAACAGAAGTAAGATTCAATAATGTCAAAAACACAACAAAGAAAGTGCAAACGCAGTTATTAAAATAATGAATAAACTGTTTTTATAAAATAAATAACATTTATAAAAAATTATAATCTATTTATTTAATTTGAAGCTACATGATTATAGTATAATACAAATTATACCTATATTACGAGGCATCTTTCTTCAAGGGAGTAATATGTTGGAGTGGTTGACTGGTGGGGGTTAACCCCCCCATGAGTCAACTCTAGTTACGTTAATGTTCTTTCTCGTGTTTATAATATATCGCAAAATTGCGAGGACACGGGGATATAGGATCGGCGAAGAGAACGGATTTGCCTGACTTGGCTACGAGCCTTGGTAGCTCAATTGGTTAGAGCACTGCCACGGAGAGGCGGACGACCTGGGTTCGAATCCTGGCCAGGGCAAATCTTTTCTCTTCAAAATAAAAATATTTAACAATTGAAACAATTAATAAAAAATTATAAAATATAAATTATTATAACGTCACTTCATGCTGCTTTGGCTAATCGGACAATGCTAAAGTGGGAGACCTAAATTTTGCTTATGGAGGTTTAATTAGGATAGGAATTTTTAACGAGTACCTGACATGGGACCCCCGTTTAACGTCCTTTCCGAAGGACGGCATAACCAAGGATTTTTTCTTTTAAAAATTTTAGGGCCATCTTCCAGGCTACGAACCCGCGATCTTGGGCTTAGATACGCAAGGTCGCCCCCACAAAAAAAGTTTTTAGTGATGAAATGTTTTATCGGCATTGCCTAGCAACGGATCCAGGAAATACTTTTTGTTGTGAACTTTCAATTAAATTATGAATATTTTTTAAAATTGGTAAATCACATATCCCCTGATCACAAATCCACTAAATTTCAATTTCTGGAATAATGTCGGGGCCTCGAGGTAAACCGGCTGAACTAATTTATTTTTTAATTAAAAAAAAACTGTATCACTACAACACAAAAGGATTTTGGGTTTAATTTGTTGTAGAGACTGTACTATTTTTTGGACAATGGTAAGTACCCAATTTAAAGGGGCTGGGTGTGTCCAAGGAAGGTTCTAGATCTCATAAGATCCATCTCCGGCCGCTAACAGATTTAATATGAATTGAATCCAGGACCTTCGCGCACGGTAACTCAACCCTCTACCACTGACTCACTTCACTATCTAACGTAAAAATCATTTTTTACGTCATATAGTGATGTGAGTCGAGTTAGTGACGGACTTAAACCGCCCCCCCCAAGACAGCCCTGAAGAAGACCTGCAATATGGACCGAAACGTTGGCTTTTTAATAAACATTTCTCCCTACTTAAGAGAAATTTATTGACCTTCACCCGGACAATTTTCTTCCACATATGTATCTACAGCCTCGGTGAATAAGTGGTCAAATCTAATTTTCTCCAAAATGAGTTTCTTGTACTTAAGTAAGCAGGAATTGAGTTAATTTCGTAGTGAATAAGGGGCTAAGTAAGGCATTGGCTTGAAAAGGATTTGTTTATATTACAACTCCATTTCAAGCCAAAAACTACGAGAATGGTACGATTCCGATTATCTGAAAGCAGTTAACTCTCTCTGGGCATAATCCAACTTAAACACTTATTCACGGGGGCTGTAGGTTCTCAAGGTCAACTATTATCATTCAATAAAAAAAAACAACCTTGTTATGACTAGACAGATTAGTTACACAACGATATCTTAATAATACATTAATAATAAAACTAAAATACAATAAATTAGACGTCCAATAGTTAAAATTGTAGAATAAAATTACACACTGTAGCAGACTTCAAAGCAACAGAGCGTCCATTCATATGATTATTCGCTCCGCGTTTGCTTGCGTCACAAGAATCGCGTACTGCGCAGGTTACATATAGCGCTGATTAAAAGGATTGCATTACTTACCCGACTAATTATTCTATTAGACACCAAGTTGTACAACATGGAAGAAGAAGTGCAATTAAGACAAGATTAATTAAGGAATAGATCTAGTTACATAATTAAGAAGTTGAGAAAGAAGAGGCGGTAATCCATAATGACATAGACACCGGTGTGTACATGTTATACACAGGAATATAAATGTACATGCTATAATACACAGGTACACAATAACATTTAATTCATTTATGCACTTAATAAATAATAAAAAATCATTTTAAATAAAAACGATTCTACCGACAATATTATCGAACACAAAAAAAACAAAACTAAAATTATTTTGAGATCTTCACTTGACAAAATAAAAAGCCAAATAATTTAACTTCTGGGTATAAACTATGATACTGGTTATTTTAAAGAGAGTTTTAGTTATTAATTGTATTTAAAAGGAAAAAACAAACAACAACAACAAAATAAGAGTCTTGGGTTCGGTAAATAGTAGAGACTGTTTCTAGGACATAATTGTGCAGGGGAGTGTTTTTTCGAATTAAGGATACCAGCTTTTTAAAATAATTAAAAAGAACGACCTTGCCATGATAATGTATTTAAATTTGAAAAAATGTATATTTTAAATTTTTAAGAAAAATTAAAAAATCATCAAAGTTGAATGACCGAGGCGTCAGAAAATATTTATGAATAATGAATTTTAAGACAATTAATAATTAAACTTTTTTAAAAGGAGAAAAACAGTTTGTCATAATAATATAAAACATAGCAGAAACAAGTTCAATCCTGCGTGTGTGTACGTGTTATACACAGATAAGGTATTTTTTCCGAGATCACGCCAACCGCCATGTCACCTCCCCAATTAAGGGTACCCAGTTTTTAGATACTGGGTGAGACTAGGATCCACCATCCATGACTGTTAATAGTTTAAATAATTTACCTGCCCGATTTTAGCCTGAAACCATTCAACATATCAACTCAGACCTTTTCACACTGAACTATTTCACTATTAGTTTCATTTAAATTAATATTTTTTTGGAAAAATCAATAAAACCAGGGAAGTTTTTAAAACAATGAGGTTTTCCTATTGATTTTGAAAAACTGTTTCTAGCTCGAGCTTGTATTTTCGCCCCAAACATACCGAAATCATCTGATAAATAATTAATTAATGATATATATTTTTATATTAACATAATAAAAGTTGACATTTTCGAGATATGAAGATTTACTATTAGAGAAGTATTACTATTAGAGAAGTACTAGCCAGCCGTTAAATCTAACGGCATCGCTCTCCAAAATCGCCCTGAAGATGACCTACACTGTAGGTCGAAACGTCGGCACATATTATAAGTTCATTACTTATTCTATGTTCTCTCCCCAACTTGTTACTTGTTCTATGCACCCCCCAACTATCTCCTTTACGTTTACTCAATTATATTGAAACTTTCATATTACTTTGTATGTAATATGATTGTAATATTTATTGATAATTGAATGCATTTAATATTACGTAAATTACATGTATTAATTTTTAAAAATCAACTCTTCCATTTTATGTTAAAATTTAGTTTTGTTTTTTCGATAACAGATATATATTTATAAATGAAAAGAATGACTTAATATATTAGAGGAAAATAGTTGACTGGATGATAAAATGGAGAACAGAGATAGTTGGGGGGTGCGGTCATAAAAAACACTAAATAAGTACTAGACTTATATTTATGTGCCGATGTTTTGATCTACAGTGTAGGCTTCTCTCTTCAAATCGCCCTGAAGATGACCTACACTGTAGGTCGAAACGTCGGCACATAAATAAAAGTCTAGTACTTAGTTAGTGTTTTTTATGACTGCACCCCCCAACTATCTCCGTTCTCCGACTTAATATATTGTTTATGACTTGTTTGACTATTATTATTTGACTTTCTCATAGAATACATTCATAATCACAATTTTTCTTTTTTAAGAGAAACCAAAATTCTGGCCAGCTGAAATTTTGAAAAACACTTGAATAGAATGGAGGGAAAACATTTCGTTTGCTAGTACAATTTGAAGAGCTGACAACACACTATGCCAAAGATTGCGGGTTCGCAGATCGGCTAGAGGCATTTGGATTTTTTAACTTAAAACATGTAACCACTATGACCCGTAAACGGGTCTGGGGTTCAGTACATGGTAGAGACTGTATTACTTCATGGAAACGGTTCTGCAAGGAGCTGACTTGCCCTAGATCACGCTCAACCGCCAGATTTCCCGCCTTATTTTGGATAACCTATTTTTATAATACTTTATATAGGCTGGGTGAGCCCCAGGAGGGTCCTAGATCCTATATAATCCATCTTCCGCTGCAAACAGACTAAATAAAAGTAACTGAGATCAAATAAGCGGGATTTGAACCAGGAGTCCAGGCATGGCTACTCAGTGCTCTACCACTGCGCCAATCCGCTCCCTCTAATTTATTACAGCTAGTAAATTATCTCTAACAATTTCAATTTAGTTATCCTCGTATGTTTTGTTGTTTACTTTCTTTTTCAAATAACTAATTATCTTTAATAATTTGCTAAACTGTTTACTATCCTAGCCAACGCACATGTCTTTAATTAATAAAAAATACGAACATAATTGTGACCCTGTCGCATTGTCTGAGGAGTGGCATTGACCTTGACGAATGTTTTCCTTATTGCTTGGTTGTTCTGTTCTCTTTTGGTTTATTTCTTCAAAGATGTTTAACCATAACCATGCTTAAGGATTGCTGACAGAAGTGAAAATCAATCATAGCCTGAATTATTTAAATTTCAAATTCGTAAATTTTAATCATTAATATTAGTCTGGTTTCCACATATAGTGACACTTCGAACAATAATTATAAATATTTTCAAGTTGTTTATTTATTAATCAAAGCAAATTATGGGTTGAAAAAACACAATACAAATTTCAATAATTTAATTTAAATATTAATCAGTATATAGTTATATTATCTACACCTTGTATTCCTAATTACATATTTATTTTTTTATTTTTAGAATTATCATCATCACTAAGTTCAACAACACCTAAATCATATGCATTTTGAATCATTTCATAAAATAAGACAGTTAACCATTAGAAATAAAATCTTTTAGGGAAAAGGATAAGTTCAACCAATTATTGATGCGTTTAAATTATTATTAATATCATAATTTATTTTTGTTAGTCGTTATAATTTTTAAATATTTTTATTTGAAAATAAAATAAAATCCAAGATCCACATTAAAGTAATCATAATTTTTTTTTTTATATATATTAACACTTTATTGAAATATTACAATCTGCCACTTGTGGGCAATAAGTAATAGTGCTGTGTAGCTTACAGTCATTCCATAACAAAACAATAATATAAACAAAATAAAATAAATAAATATATACATGCGGTAAGAGAAAGAAATTAATGCGGAAATGATAATAAAATAAAGTGAAAAAATAAAAACATAATAATAATAATAAAATAAATAAATAATAATAATACTAATAATAAAAATAAAATAAAATAAAATGTACACATTCATACCCTATTTACAATTTGCCTGGGGTCCCCGAACTAAGCTTCTTCCCCAGGAATGAGGGCAAAGCAGGAGTCCGTGAGGCCCCAGCCCCCTTTCCCAGCCGCGTCACTGGCATTAAACGCCAATGGAAGCTGGTTAAGGGCGCTTCACACACAGAGGTCGGTCGAATCATAAATTAAAGATCCAAATTAAAGTAATGTTCATTCTTCCAAATTAATGAACATTCTCCACATTTATACATCGCAAATTGCGAGAACACGGAGATATAGGATCAGTGAAAAGAAGGGATATGTCTGACCGAGAAGCGAACCAGGATGGCTGAGATGGTTAAGGCACCACCACGGAGAGGTGGGAGACCCGGGTTCGAGTCCCGGTCTTGTATCTTTTCTTTTCAAATAAAATATTTTAAAAAATTATTAATATCTGTTGAATAACGTGAGCTTATATATATGAGGAAGACATCGTATACGATACGATACCACATATACTACTCTTTACCATGTACTATTTTAATTTATTTGTATCTAGTATATTTAGCCCTGAAGAAGACCTGCAATGTGGGTCGAAACGTCGGCTTCCAATTTATTCCTTGTATTATTTATATCAATTGGACAACTATTAAACTACTTTTTAGATAAATATAAATATTGACTGAGCAGAATTCAACTTTGGCGAAAACTGTTTTTGAAAACCAAAGGCTAATTGACTATTTCAAAAATGCAATTTCAATTTTCAAGTAAATTCTTGTGTCTGAGCTAGACTGACCACAAACTTGTTTATTTATTTTAAATCAAGAGTACATTTCGATTGAAAACTAGGTATGAACTTTTTCAGGTTCCTAAATCCTCTCCATTATAATATATTTCATACATTAGGTAATTGAACATGAGATTGGTAGATTAAAACTGTCCCGAGACACGAACGTATTTCTCCTTAGATTAAACATTATTGCTCTACTTGAGGTGAGTCAATTCGCTAACATCAATTGGGCAAGGAATCGATTTAGGTCTGATTAATCCGCATGAATTAACAATTCCGCTGAAGGCAATCGCCCGATAAATTGATCACAAAAGCTATTTACTAATGACATTGTTGTTACATATCACATTATTATATAACCCTGCGTGCTCTGTATCGATACAAAGACTTATATCGACCTTGTGTAATAAATGTCGATAAAATACGGGGAGAAGGAGACACGCACGCGATTATTTTTAGTTAGAGCATCTGAATTACAAGTTAATTTAAGAATGTTTTTACCCGCAATACTCATTACTTTGTTATGGATAAAGTCATCCACAGTGGCCTCAATGTCCCATTTGTAATTAATTTGGCCCGAACCCGATGCCAGTCCTTCATGATAAACTTTATTCCCACTCAAACCCACTAGTTTTAAACCTTTTTTTCTACGATTCCTGATAATCCTCCGAGACCTCTGAAAAAAAGGTGGCTTCGTGACCTAAGTTTTTTTTTATTATTTATTTATTAATATTTACAACTGTATTACAATAATACAACAAGTATATAGACTAAGAATAAAGTAATACATAATGACATAAAGTAGTACCCACTGGTAGTACCCAAATCACAAGTTCAACTAAGACGTGACCTTCTTAATGACATGATAATGAAATGTAGAGAAACTACCCACTGGTAGTACTCAAATCAAAGTTCAACTAAGAAGGTAACATGGCCATCTTCTTTTCAGACGCCTCGGAGGATTATCGGGAATTGAGGAAGCTAGGTTTGAAACTAGAGGGTTTGAGTGGGAATGAAGTTTGTTATGAAAGGATAGATAGCGGGTTCAGGCCACATCAGCAACAAAAGGGACATTAAGGTCGTTATGGATGACTTTATTCTTAACAAAATAAATTTTACGATGATTTTAAGAAGGATTTTGAATTGTAAGGATTGGATACGAGAGGAATTCGATGGCTTAGTGGAGCGACACACAAAGCTCTACTCCGTGAGTCCAAATAGTTCGTACGATGGTCACGTAGATGAGTCTACCTTTTAAGTTGAATTCGTTATTTGAGTATTACCACTGGGTAGTTTCTTTACAAGCCTTTATCCATGGCAACATATATCGTTCATTATATTTACTTTTTCTATCTTTAAAATACATTTGTAAATTTCAATAAATAAATTAAAAAATAAAAATAATTCATACTTTTACTAAATAAAATATGTAAGTTGCCATCAGGTTATGATACTCATATATGTATCTTATATTGAGAGCTTTATATGTGTCGAATGGTATTTGTATATATTAGATTATTATAAGAATATGTACAGTCCCTACCATGTACTAAACCCAAGAATCTTCAAGAGATCAGTTGCAAAGTATCAGGTTGTTCGCATCTCTCTCCACTAGCAAATATTTCTTGGTCTTCGAAAATCTTCAACCTATTGTCAACTTGTTAAGCCGATTTATAAAATATTCTGACGTGCATTAAAGGAAACTGCTTCACATTGGTTCAATTATTTTATAAACATTCGAAAGGCAATATAATTATCTGAATTGAAATCAAAGCAGTCAGGAGAATCGTGAGAATAGGTACATCATGAACAGATGAATGATAATTATTTAAAATTAAAAAAATTAAAATTGCGGCGTTTTATAAATAATGAAAAAACTATTTCCAAGGTTCTTTTTCTTTCTTTATTTTTTTTTTTTTGCAAATAAAGCTAAATTTTTTTAAACATTAAATATTGACGTGTGTAAAGGAGATGGTTGGTGGGTGCAGTCAATAAGAACACCGAATAAGTGAAGTACTTATATTTTCACATTTTCATCTCATACATTAAATATTGACGTTTATAATTCATTTTTGTTCCCATGCACTTCCATTGTGAATGAGAAGCCGCTAGCTATAACTTTATAAATACTACTTTATTAATAAGATATAAACATTTATTAATTAACTGGTATTAGCACCTAATATAGACCTTTTTATAATAAACACAGATTTCTGATGTAGGATTCCTTATGGCAATCGTTTTATAAGATTAATAACAATTGATTGCGGCGGGAGATGGATCATATAGGATCTAAGACCATCCTGGGGCTCACCCAGCCTCTATAATATATACAAATATTATAAAAATAGGGTACCCAAAATAGGGGAGAAAATTTTGCGGTTGAGCGTGACCTAGGACAATTCACCTCCTTGCAGAACCGTTGTCCTTGAAACATAACAGTCTCTATCATGTACATATCTGCAGATCCCACAACGCCTATATAATGGCTGTTGAGAGATTAAATAATTTATCTGCCAAAGTCGGATTTGAACTGAATAACAATACAACTACACTTTGACCTGTGTGGGGCGGCCTGTGGTGTAGTGGTTAGCACAACAAACTACTAAGCCCAAGATCGCGGGTTCGTAGCCCGGCAGGTGGCCCTAGGATTTTTTAAAGGGAGTAAAAAATCCACAGTTACGCCGTCCTTCGGAAGGGACGTTAAGCGGGGGTTCCGAGCCTGTACAATGTCAGGTATTCGTTAAAAATCCCTATCCTAATTATGCCTGGATAGACGAATTTTAGAGCTCCCAATGTAGCATCGTCCGAATAGCCATAACAGCAAAAAGTGACGTTAAATGAACAAACACGTTGACCTACCATGCCCCTATATAATTTGTAAGGATGGATTATTATGTGAAGGAAAAAAAAACAAAAAAAAAAACATGTTTTCTTATAAAATAAAGAATACTGTTTAAAGCTAAAGATTGTAGAAAATATATTATCTGAAGAATATTTGGGGGGAGTGGAAAGAATTTGGAATGACAGAAAAAACACAAACTAAAAGTTGTGGAAGTTCTTTTCTAAGAAAATTAGTATTAAATATTCTTTTAGGTTTCCACGGCCACTATTATTACAAAAGACTTTGTTGATTTCTTCCGGTTTAGATCGTGTTTTTTTCCCAACGCTTCGCCAGCCATGCTGCTGACTTCTTCAGGGCTGAGATGAGAATGAGCTCATTCTGTTCATTCATCATGTTGCTCATTCTCATCTCAGCCCTGAAGAAGTCAGCAGCATGGCTGGTGAAACTTTGGCAAAAAAATTATCAACACGATCTAAACTAGGAGAAATCAAAAATTTATATTGTTCTATAAGATTAAGGGATTCAAATTTTTTTATAAAAATCAAATTTTATTTCCATGGTCACTAAATTAAAATTTTTAATTTATTTCAAGCATCAAGTCAAGTGATGAGATAGGATAGGAACTCAACACTACCACATTGCCCTTACAAATTTGCGAGGATATTTTTGCCCGTAATAATTTTCTAATAGATTATTTTTTTTTTTGAAAGGTATGAACAGGTTGAGAACTGAGCACATCGTGGTCAATACGTACGTAGTTAGAGTCCTGTTCTTATGCAATGCTTTCAAGATAATTTTCAAGATTTCACTTCCTGGACCAGCTGGGATTGCATTCCTTCTTTAAAGGATAAATTTATATCCAAAAACCAGAATTCAGAAGCAGATTACCATATAATTCCGAATTTAATGTATTTTGAAAGGTGAACAAGGTAGCGTGATGAGTTGCTGAGCTGAAAATCCCTCAGTCGAATCCAGCTACGATTGAAATATATTGTTACGGGCTACTGGGTATTAAAATGAATTAAACAATGCCTTAATTAAATATACTAATATTTATTAACAATATGATAAAAAGGGTACAATTAAACTATTAACAATTAAATTATTAAACTAATATAAATTTATAATGACAATATTCTAAAGATTATAATCTAGGCCTAACTCCTATTTAATTATTACAATAATATAAGATATTACTAATTCTAGATATCTTAACTAGTTACAATAGTTTCTATGAATATTATAAAATTACACTACAATTTATAATTAGTAGTTAACACTTACAGTTCATTAGTCCACCGACCGTAAGCTTCTCCAAGTACGACAAACTGACACACAGTAACAAACAGAAACAGTTTATTACACTCGCGAGACTGTCACAGTTCACTGATACACTTATTACACGGGCCGGTTCAACACTGACTAGTTTATCACACTGACACTCACTTATCACAGATCTTACGTGGTCTACTCTCAGGCTAAGACTGACTGGCTCGAGGTGAGGGAAGTATTTAAATAGGCAAGGCCGAACATTCTAGAACACGGAAGGGTGGAGACAATTCTGGACTCTTCTTAATCCTTTTCCGACAAAAGGAGGCGATCTAGAACGGTCCTAATCCTATTTTAACTTCTCCCGCCGACGGATTTAAGCCGCTAATCCCCTTGCTTCCGTCCTCCTGCCGGCGACCGTAACAATATATATGCCCGACTTAGCCCCTTATTCACTACCAAAATAACATGATAAAGCTTCTTTAAGTACAAGAAAATCATTTTGGAGTAAATTAGACTTAGCTACTTATTCACCGGGGCGGTAGATATTATTAAATCTGCAGCAACCAGCTATAAATGGATCCTGTGAAATACGCAGACCCTCCAGGGGCTCACTCAGTCTCTATAAAGTTATTACTCTTATTTGGGGAAAAATCTGGCGGTTGAGAACTATCGCGCACCTCCAGAACGGTTACAATCCTCCAGAAGCTGTAGTATTGTAAACGTTATTTGTAACCATTATGGTTTCTACCATTTATTAAACTCTATATATGTAATATATATTTAATTTATATTACATATATAGAGTTTACTTAACTTATATAAACTAATGCTAAGTTAGAATGCAATTGGAAAAAAAACACAATACAAAGCCTTATGTATCAAAATTCTGGAGTAAAACACTTACCAGTCAATTGGTTGTATGTTGAACGTCTTGGTGATGGGGTGCTGTCTCAGGTTAAGAGCCTGTTTGGGCTGTTGATTGTGGGATGAATTGCACTTTCTTCTTCGAGATGTGGTTTACATAACTCTTTTTGTGTTTTGATAATGCCTGAAGAAGTGAAACGTCCACTGGTCAGTGTTTGTTTTACTCCAGAATTTTGAAACATAAGGCTTTGCATTGTGGTTTTTCCAATTGCATTCTAATAAATGTTAGTGTTTCTTTTTGAGTTTTAGCTCTATTTTAGTAATGCTAAGTTTTTAATGGTGATATTTAAAAAATGACTGTCTAAAATAATGTTTAAACGTAGCTATTAAAAAAACCCAGTACCACTACAGAAAACCCGTCCTCCAGCCACAGTCACCATCAACAAGGCACTTTTAATTAAAAAAAAGTATACCACTACAGATCATGAAGCGATTTGGGTTCAGTACATTGTAGAGATTGCCAACGGTTGGGCAAGGTATTAAGACGGATGAGATGAAGCTCAACCTCCAGATTTTTCCTACATTTAAGGTATACACTTAATAAAGTAAACACTGTAATTTGATAAAGTTACAGAAATAGTCTGGACGCCCCTTGGAATTGAGCCATAAAAAATAAATAATTAATAAAAAAACTATACCGCTATAACCCTTGAAAGGGTCTGGGGTTCAATACATGGTAGAGACTTTACTGTTTCTTGGAATACGGTTGTGCAGGGTTCCTAGATCACGCTGAACCGCCAGATTCCCCCCCCTTATTTTGGGAGTTTATAACATTTTATTGAGGCTGGGTGAGCTCCAGGAGGGTCCTAGATCCTACATGATCCATCTCCGGCTACAAACAGACTAACCTAAAGTCTTGCCTACAGCGGGATTTGAACTAGGATTTTCCGGTATGGCAACTTAGTGCTCTACCACTGAGCCACTCCGCTCCCCAAATGTACTTTAATTCCTTGATTTTCATTTCGCTAAATACAGTCATAGGAAGATTATTGTTAAAATAGAAGTTGAGTTCCTAATGTACAATCGTTATAAATTATATCAGTAATAAATTGCAAATCATGGTGTTATTAGTGAGTTTAATAGTTTATTTGTTTAATCATTTAACCCGTTAAATACTGTTTTGGCTAATCGGACTAATTATTACTGTATAATATGATGCCACTAAATGTCAATATGAATTCATAATTCCAGCTTCCATTGGCGTTTAATGCCAGTGACGCGGCTGGGAAAGGGAGCTGGGACCTCCCGGACTCCTGCTTTGCCCTCATTCATGAGGAAGAAGCTCAGTTCGGGGACCCCAGGCAAATTGTAAATAGGGTACGAATGTGTACGGTATATTTCTTTCATGTTTTATTTATTATTATATTTTTTTTATTATATATATATTTTTTTTTTTACTTTATTTTTGTATATATTTTTTCGCTTGTATATATTTATTTATCCATTTATTTCGTTTATATCATTGATTTTTTATGGAATGATTGTAAGCTACATAGCACTATTACTTATTGCCCACAACAGGCAGATTGTAATGCTTCAATAAAGTGTTTTCTTCTCTCTCTCTAAAAAAAAACACACAATTATGGTTTATTATTAACTCGATTAGATAGGAAAAACGTGATCTTGTTTTCGCAATAAGTATATCGAGGACATAAAAAAAAAAATCACACGACTTAATTACCACGACTGATTGCGTTTTCATTATGCGTTGTTATACATTGTAAGTGGAGAGTAAAATATCACAGTGTAAATGCATATTTATTTATGCAGAACATTATGCAATCTTCCATTAATTAAAAAAATATATCTTTCCTTTTAGTAGCATTTTTACCTACATTATTTACGATGTAAATTAGACAGTATTATGAGAGGAAGAAAATAGTCCGGGTGTAGGTAAAAAAATTCTCTTATATAATATAGGGAGAACTGTTTATTTGGAAGCCGACGTTTCGACCCAGATTGCAGGTCTTCAGGGCTGGTGAGATCAGGGGTTGACACAAGTCATCCGGGCCATTTTCTTCCTAAAAATAGAAGTAATAAACTATTGTATAACATTTGCAGTTTTTTTATTATTAATTTTATACAATAGGATAGTTTTTTTTATAGTTAACTAAATTCTGTTGTAAGTATTCTTGACCGACAAAACATTATGGATGACTACCAAAAAACTCCTAAAGTTCAAAGAATTCAATCATCCACTACTTACTGAATCAAATAACTGGACAAAATCTGACGGAGAAAAATCACAGTTATTTGGCCAATACCTTTCCAAAATCTTTCATCCACACCCTGATATCATTAACCCAACTCAAATTGAATATATAAAAGAAGCGTTAGATGTTCCCCTCCAAATGTCCCTTCCACCCAAAGCATTCCATCCTTCAGAAATATCCAACATTATTCACAGATTACCTTCCCGCAAAGCTCCTGGTCACGACCTCATCACAATTCATATCTTAAAACAAACGATTGTACCCTATCCTTGATGCAAATCACATAATACCAGATCACCAGTTTGGATTCCGAGCATCACACTCCACCATTCAGCAATGTCATCGTGTGGTGGATGTGGTCTCCTCTGAACGTGGATCATACTGTTCGGGCGTCTTTCTTGACGTGGAACAGGCTTTTGACCGAGTCTGGCATACGGGCTTGCTCTACAAACTCCGTAAATTCCTACCCCCTACATACTTTCTCATCCTTCAATCCTATCTCACAAATAGAACTTTCAAAGTAAACCATAATAATTTCTATTCATCCCTCTTTTCCCAATCTGCTGGTGTTCCTCAAGGTAGTATCCTTGGCCCAATCCTTTATACAGTTTATACAGCTGACATCCCAACTCATCCTAATACTATCCTTACCACGTATGCTGATGATACATGTGTATTATCAGTCAACACCAATCCAGTTATTGCATCCCAAAGCCTCCAATCCCATATCACTGATCTTGAAGAATGGTTTCAAAACTGGAGAATTAAAACAAATTCTCAAAAATCACATCAAATCACTTTTACCTTACGTCGTAAACCAATGACTTCCTGCCCTACAGTATCCTTTAATAATATCCCCACTGGTGCCTGTAGAACAGATCCGATACTTAGGGTTGCACCTCGACAAACGATTAACCTGGAATCCTCATACAAGACTGAAAAGACAAGAAACCGCACGACGTTTCAGGCTAAATTAACACTTACTACACAAACGCTCTAAGCTCCCAATTAATTACAAAAGACTCATCTACATGACCATCATACGACCTATTTGGACTTACGGAGTAGAGCTTTGGGACTCCACTAAGCCATCGAATTCCTCTCGTATCCAATCCTTACAGTCCAAAATCCTTCGTAAAATCCTCAATGCTCCTTATTTTGTTAAGAATAAACTCATCCATAACGACTTTAATGTCCCTTTTGTTGCTGATTTGGCCCGAACCCGGTATCTATCCTTTCATAACAAACTTCATTACCACTCAAACCCACTAGTTTCAAACCTAGCTTCCTCTTCAATTCCCGATAATCCTCCGAGGCGTCTGAAAAGAAGATGGCCACGTGACCTTCTTATTTGAACTTTGATTTGAGTACTACCAGTGGGTTGTTTCTCTACTTGTCCTTCTCATGTCATTATGTAACACGCATTCTATTTACTTGTTGATAATTGTAATTACTTTACTTGTTGTATAATTGTAATACAGTTGTAAATATCAATAAATAAATTTAAAAAAAAAAAAAGTATTCTTGAACATAGAAATGCTATTATTCATTAAAAGAAAGCTATTTTTTATTACTTATTTTATAATAAATCAGTTTTATTTAGTTTACAACAATGAGGGGGCTGGGAGGCCGAGTGGAATAAGGCTTATACAATAGCTAATCTATGTTATGCAACATAGAGCGTGGTTAGGACTTGGATGGGTGACCACCACCGGAGAAAACCACAAAACCTTAGATTCTGCATGTCAGGTCTCCTCAGATTGTCTCCTATTCATATGTGTGTATATGGGATCCTTCATTATACTGAAGGCCATGTTGTTATGGAATGATTGATGCTATTCTGGAAATCATTTCGCAACTACGTAATGTTGTTTGATCCATCCAGACTGTCTGTGCTCCCAGAAGTAATATAAATAGCTATAATAAAAATTCGACTAAACGAAAGCAGTTTTCAACAATGATTAGGTCAAAGGTATTGTTTGCGGAAGAATTCTTAATTCCGAAAGGGAAAAGCCTGGTTGAGAACCTCGAAATTGAAAGAGGCGAATAATCGGAAAAATCTTGGGTCTATTTTACGTTGGAAATATGAATATCAGCTACGCCGTAACTATTATTTGTGCAATTAAGATGGAAAAAATCATATATGCAATCCGAAAAAGAGGAAATTTATTGTAAGGGCACAAATGCAGAACGAAATATTTGAAAAAGCAATATCTAAAATTAAGAATGCATGGTTTGCAGAAGTGGAAAAAGATTTGAAGAGCTGAAGATTACTCCAGCAAATAATGCAGAGGATCATCGCTGAAGGCCAAATTGTAGAAATCTACCAATTTTCAGGAAGTACCTAAAATAAAGACAGAGGCCAAAAAGACGATTTGGGAGCTGAGGAGGCAGCAAAGAAGCAGGAAGTAGGAGAAACCTAGTTGCTTGTTCATTTAACGTCACTTTATGCTGCTATGGCTAATCGGACGATGCTACAGTGGGAGCTCTAAATTTTACCTATCTAGGTTTAATTAGGATAGGGATTTTTAACGAGTACCTGACATCGTACAGGCTCGGGACCCCCGTTTAACGTCCCTTCCGAAGGACGGCATAACCAAGGATTTTTTATACTCCATTCAAAAAACCCTAGGGCCATCTTCCGAGCTACGAATCCGCGATCTTTGACAGTGTTCTTCAACCGCCGGTCCGCGGCCCACTAACGGACCGTAGAAATTTCCTGCCGGTCCGCGAAAGATTTTGGTCAAATCGAAATCACCGAGACGTATTATGTATAAAACTATACAAATACAATGTATAATAACAATATAATGGCGGACATATTCAGTCTGCTTAATGAAGTTAATATTTCTCTGTAGGGTTCATATACAAATATTTTTACTTTAAGAAATAAAATGGATGCGTTCAAAAAGCTCTTTGGAATAGTCGCTTACAAGAGGAAGATGTAGAAATGTTTTCTCTTTTGGATGAATTTTCGATTGCTGCTGATGTGAACACGAAAGTCATATTTAACATAATAAAGCAACATTTAAGAGCATTAGCTGAAAATGAAGGTCCTCGTAAAGGTAACCTCTGGATTAATAATCCATTCTTGGAAGACATAAACTCATGTGCACTTTTCTTTTTGATCTTCATGAAAAAGAAAAGCTGATCGAGTTGTCTTCTGATGTCACTCTTGTCTCCAGACATAAAATGCATTCATTGCCTCAATTTTGGATATCGCTAGAAAAATAATATCCAACTTTGAGTTATAAAGCTATCAAATTATTAGTAAAATTTTTGGACTTCCTATTTATGTGAAAAGACTTTTTCAGCCATATCTGTAATAAAAACCAAACAGAGAAACCGAAAAGATGTTAATGCAGCGCTTCGTCTCTCAGAAACAACGCAGAAGCCTCGAATATCAACTGTTATATCAAAGAAGCATCAGCAGATATCGCACTAATAAATGTAATTGGATAACATATTCTATAATAAAAAATATTATCTACAAGCTTATTGGTTTTTATTTGTCTTAGCTTTCAGTTGGCCCGCGAAATGTTTATCCTATTTTTACCGGTCCGCAGGTGCAAAAAGGTTGAAGAACACTGCACTAGACCACATGTTGCCCCGATGAAATAAATAAGTGAAGTAAATCTAAATCAGTTTAAGGATCAGTTATTCTTATCACAACTGATCCATTACTCGTCAACCTTCCTGTTAGCAAACTGACAGTTATTGACCGCTTCGTGGTTGTTCTTGTTTGGTTAAAATGGAAATAGTCTGTTCCACATCAATTGACTGACTACCGTGAAAGTCATCGACCTCATAACTTGGTATTTATTATTATTATTTCGCCTCATATTTTTACATATAATCTCCATTCTCTACTGAATTTCTATACCTATTTTCTATATGTTTATGTTACATTCACATCATATTTTATATCAATACAACTTCATTCTAATTATATACAGTTATATAATTAACTTCCCTTACTGATATTTTCTATTTTCTATTTACATTTTACTTTTCTACTTTTCATTCACGATATTTCTTATCGTTTGCTTTGCTTTCTACATAATTCTTCCATTATTTATTATTTGGCATCACATTTTGTTACAAATTTCGGTACTCTTCCAATCTAACGACGACCTACCCCAGCGCCCCAAGTGTCAGTTTCCATAACTACCTGCTACTGTTACCGTAACCTTTCTTAGTCCTTTGTTATTGTTTGTGTCGAGTGGACGTTTATTTGTTTTCAACTTAATTATACAATATGAGTTGGAATTTAATGAAGATTTTTCGCGAGGTGATTGATCAAAAGTCAGCTGTGCTATTTCTACAGGAGCGGAACGTCATTCTCCGTAAAATGTCTTGTAGAAAGGGACATAATATGAAACTGCAACTGAATATTGTTCTTTTTAATGAACATTGTTTATAATTTTTGTAACATATTGTTCTTTTTAATTAATATTTTTTATAATTGTTGCTAGATATTGTTGTGTTTAATCAATATTGTTTATAATAAATGTTTTATTATATCTTATTATTTATTTTCTATTTTAAATATTTCAATTTGAAACATAAATAATTATATTTAACTACAATGTGATGTTTTTTTGTTAATTGTTTTGATTGTTCTGTATATACGACACCGTTTTGATGTGATATTGTTATTTTTAATGAATTTTGTTTATAATAAATGTTATATTTTATCTTCTTATTTATTCAGTAGTTTATATATTTTAAATTTAAAGAGAAATTGTGATATACAACTAAAATATGATTTTTTTTTAGTTGTATATCATCTCTTATTTCATTTCCTAAGAATCCTCTTGTATGATAATGAAAGAATACTATTTCAAATATATTTCAGGCAGGATAACCTGACAGGGTCCAAATAGTTGAGGTAAGTGCCAGAGGAGCGTGCTGGGGTAGGTCGTCGTTAGATTGGAAAAGTACCCAAATTCCTTTCAGTTTTCTTATGTTAACTCTCTAGGAGTCTATTATTATACATGTTATATTTTATCTGTATTAAACTAGGTTTTACACACTTGTATATCTCACCTTGTTATGTCTATATTTTTTCATTTTTCATTCTGTTTACCAATTTCCTATATTTTGTTTCTCTTTGTTTTTTATTTGCATTATCACCTTTCTGTACATTTATTCTTAGATAATTTTTATTCATATTATTCCTTCACTATTTTGTTCAATTTTTCTGTTACTCTACATTATCATATTATCATTTTCTTGGTACTGTAATGTAATTTTATAGTTATTTTGTTCTGTCTGTTTTCTCTCACAGCCCTGAAGATGACCTACAATGTAGGTCGAAACGTCGGCACACAATAAATAAGTATGCACTTATTATGGTGTTTTAATTGATTGCACCCCCAACTATCTCTATCCTTACTTATAATTATGTATGTATATATGCATACATAATTTCATATAGTTTAACCCGGTTAAACAGTAGGTGTATTTAGCTAGTGTAAGACCTATCAAGCCCACAGCCCTGAAGAAGACCTACAAGGTAGGTACTCAATAACGTTTTCTGATATTCTATGAGAAATTCTTTGACCTCTACCCGGACCACTTTCTTCCACATAATTTCATATAATTAGCCGATAACTTTTGAAAGTATTTTGATATAATATATTGCCATTAGAAAATAGAATTAATAGCGAAATTAAATTAATTAATTTACTTGAGTTAATTGTATTACCAGTATAATTATCCATGACAATGCTATAACTGCCTTGTTTGAGGAAGATAACTAGAAACTGTTTATGTTTGTATTGATTTCCCAATACAGATTGGAAGATTATTTTTAGAAGAGAATTATATGTTTAGGAATAATTGATTTTTTAAAATGATACAGTAGGCAGTAGCGGATAGGTAAAAAACATTTATTTGTAATTTTTAATTGTATTTGTACAGCATTGCTAATATATAAGATTCGGGTTCGCGATCGGCTGATTAATTATTTGGCAATGAGTTTTACTTATTCGGCTAGCAGCGTCCTATAAGTCCTATAGGATCTAGGACCCTCCTGGGGCTCATCCAGCCTCTGTAAATAGTTTACCCAAAATAAGGGAGAAAATCTGGCGGTTAAGCGTGATTTAGGACAAATCACCTCCCTGCACAACCGTATTCCAAGAAACAGTTAAGTCTCTACAATGTACTGAACCCCAGACCCTTTCAAGTGTTGTAGCGATATAATTTTTTTTTATTAATTATTCATTTTTTTAAGGATCAATTCCAAGGGTGTCCAGGCTATTCCTGTAACTTTCTCATTCTTTATTAAGTGTGTACCCTAAATGTAGGAAAAATCTGGAAGTTGAGCTTGTTCTTATACATCTTACAACCTTGCAGAACCGTTGGCAATCTCTGGTATATTTTTTTTATACTAAAAGTTCCTTGCTGATGGTGACTAAGACTGGAGGATCGACCAGAAGATAATTGTGGATTATTCAAACTATTTCCATTTTAAATGAGATCAGAAGCAATAATAAACTGTTCCAGACAAATCTTGATTGTTTCTCAATCACAATACAAGTAATAAACACGAAGAGAAAGAAATATTTAATTAGATTAATTAGTCGCACTCACGAGTAACAAGAGACATGCAAAGACGCATGATATCAATGGTGAATCTCTTATTTGTGAGGCTCGTGCCAAATGAAGTTTAATTAGTTAGCGATGTCTTAGTACAAATGTATTTGATTTATATTTTTAGAATTCATTATATAGTTAATGTGTACATGTTAATTAATTATATATAATTAATTAAACCTCTTAAACAGAAAATAATTATAGTAAACATTCATCTAGAAAAATAACCTTCTTTTTTGTTCTCTGTTTCTCTGGAATTTCTGGAAATGGATAAATTATTGAAAGAAATAAATATCGTGGAATAAAGACCGTGGAAAAATTCCAACGAAAAGCCTTAAGTCTCCAAACTAAAACAGAAATAGAAATTATCTGTCCAATATTTCGCCCATTCAGGCATCCTCAGGGTAGAAAGAGAATAATAGCAAAACAAAACATGAATAATGCACCCAAGAAACATCCCACCACCTCCAAGGCTCAAATGCAACTAGTGAATCATAAGGAAGGTTACTCGATCCCAGCTGGTTAAGGTTAGATATAAACAGCTGATAGATACTTCAGAAATTAAAAATTCACTATACACCCACCAAACTTCAAAAAGCACCACAGGAAAAATAAATAATAGCAAACATCACAAAACTTAAGACGAAAGACCATATGAAAAAATGAAAGTAAAAATGCAAGAAAAAAAAAATTATCATTATCAAGAAACCAGTAGACCTACGGCTACTCCACAAAATATATTAATATTGAAAACCTTCCTTATGATTCATTAGTTGCATTTGAGCTTTCGAGGTGGTGGGATGTTTCTTGGGTGCATTATTCATGTTTTGTTTTGTTGTTATACTCTATCTACCCTGAGGATGCCTGAATGGGCGAAATATTGGACAGATAATTTCTATTTCTGTTTTAGTTTGGAGACTTAAGGCTTTTCGTTGGAATTTTTCCACGGTCTTAACATTTATGTAAGGTCTCTTTTTTACTTTTCAATATTAGAAATAAATATATATATCATAAGTGAATTATATCTAGGACCTCATTGGAGAATAATAAACTGAAAATCAGGCAGTGTTGAAAAAAATGAGTGGTCATTAGAAGCCTTGGAATTGCGTATTTGACCTTGGAATATTTAATTACAAGGAGAACCACCTCTGTATACGCAAAGGTGCTATTTATAGTGCGGCTTTTCTTCGCAGTGCAGTAGCGGAATGGAAAGAGGAGGCGTGGTAAAAGGTTTAGTACGTGGTAGAGACTATACTGTTTCTTCTATTCTGTTTCAGAATTTTCCTGCATTTATTATTATCTACACACTTAATAAAGAATGAGAAAGTTACAGAAATAGCCTGAACATCCTTGGAATTGATCCTTTAAAAAATGAATCATTAATAAAAAAAAAAAAACTATACCCCTACAACCCTTGAAAGATCTTATGTTTAGTACGTAGTAGAGACTATACTGTTTCTTGAAAAATGGTTTTGAAGGGAGGTGATTTGTCCAAGATCCCTCCTGGATATCACCTGGGTATACTATTTCCATTTTTATTAGTACTAGTTGTTCTTTTTAGGTTTTAATGGAAATATATCGATTGTTATTTATTGCTCATAACTAGGCATAAAGTGGATTTAACCAAAAAAATAAATATAATAATAATAAGAATAAAATGAACTTTGCCAACAGTTATTCCACAATGAATAGTATTTGTTGATTCATATTTCTCTTTTTCTTTTTTATTTTACTCTAAAGCAGCGGTTCCCAAACTTTTTTGTACCACGCCCCCCTTTTGTTGAAATGAAAGCTTATCGCGCCGCCCCCTTAACAATAAATTGTGTGGGCCTAGGAACAAAACAAAAACAAACAAGTATTATATTGAAAAGAAAACATTTATTTATACTGCCATAAAGTACAACAATATCAGTTTTCATAAAATACAAAAATTATTAATAAGAGAAAAACAGATTAGGTCGGTTAGTGAGATGGATGGACTTCCATTTTTCTTACTAGTATGCCTATTCGTGGCTGAGTTTTAGTAAGTGCACAACGCAAGTCACTAGCAACATCAAGTATATTCCAATACTTTGTTTTAATTGCCACAAGTGTTGAAAATGCTTTTTTGTACAAATTGGTGCTTGAAAAAGGCAAATATAAACGAAGAGGTTCCCGTGATACACTTTGAAATATTTTAATCAGAATGAAGGTTTTTCCATTAAATCAAAGTGGTAAATTTTCTAAACATCATGGTTAATTTAGAATTTTAGAAAGACTACTTAAATTTAATTTAATGTTCAATTTGTCTCGCGCCCCCCCCCAGACATCTCCTGGGAACCGTTGCTCTAAAGTATCTGACGCAGAGCCATTATTATCTGTAATATTGCTCTAAAGGGACGTGTCCCAGAATAAATTAAAAAAAAATTACATACATTTCAAAACTATATATAATTTTATGAGGCTTTTAAGCAATGAAATAAAACTATTCTGAATAACAGTTAATAAACTTTTCCAAAATGAAAAGGAAAATAGTTATTTCTTGTTAGCTTACATTGTCCTTAAATAAAGCCATTGTATCTCGTTTCGAACAGCTTCAAAAAACATGAAAGGCCAAATGGAATTTCGCACAGTTTTGTTTATTTATCGCTATTGTAATGACAAGGCATCCTTCATCACCGACAGAATCATAACACTCCGTATTTAGTAGACCTTGCTCCAGTTCGATCATTTTTTTTTTTTTGTTAAACGAAAAGCCATAAATTATTGTTTATATTTAGAAATATATTTTATGGAGTAGAATAATGAATGTATTAAAAATAATAATTTAATTTTAAAACATTGTGGATCGGTGCACGCATCAAACAATTTCATTTGTCATTATTTTTTAAATAAATGTTAAACCTGTACCACTACAACCCATGAAGGGTCTGGGGTTCAGTACATGGTAGAGACTGTACTGTTTCAAGGACAACTGTTCTGCAAGGAGGTGACTTGCCCTAGGTCAAGCTCAACAGCCAGATTTTTTCCCCCTTATTTTGGGTACCCTATTTTTATAATATTCTAGATCCTATATGGACCATCTCTGGCTAACAAACTAAATAAAAGTCTTGTAAATAAATAAATATTAACGTTTTAAAATTAATTTTTATGGAAACATTTTTTTTTCATTCAAAATTTATTTTTAGCATTATAAATTATTATAATTACTCTTTATTATTGTTGATTGTTGCTCTTGTTGATTTATTCAAGGTCACTTGATGCAACTATAGCTAATTGCAAGATGCTACATTGGGAGCTCTAAGATTTATCTATGCAGGTTTAATTAATTAGGGATTTTTAACGAGTACCTGACACTGTACAGGCTCGGGATCCCTGTTTAACGTCCCTTCTGAAAGACGGCATAACCAAGATTTTTTTCCTCCCTTTAAAAAATCCTAGGGCCACCTGCCGGGCTACGAACCCGCGATCTTGGGCTTAGTAGTTTGTTATCCTAACCACTACACCACAGGTCGCCCCACACAGGTCAAAGTGTAGCTGTATTGTTATTCAGTTCAAATCCGACTTCGGCAGATAAATTAACCATTCGACACATACACAACTCTCAATATAAGATACATATATGAGTATCATAACTTATTATAAATTTTATTTAGTAAAAGTATGAATTATTTTTATTTTTTAATTTATTTATTGAAATTTACAAATGTATTTTAAAGATAGAAAAAGTAAATATAATGAATGATAATGTTGCCATGCATAAAGGCTAGTAAAGAAACTACCCAGTGGTAATACTGAAATAACGAATTCAACTTAAAAGGTAGACTCATCTTCGTGACCATCATACGAACTATTTGGACTTACGGAGTAGAGCTTTGTCACTCCACTAAGCCGTCGAATTGCTCTCGTATCCAATCCTTACAATCCAAAATCCTTCGTAAAATCCTCAATGCTCCTTATTTTGTTAAGAATAAAGTCATCCATAACGACCTTAATGTCCCTTTTGTTGCTGATTTGGCCCGAACCCGGTATCTAACTAGTCTGGAAGGGACTGTACATTTTCTTAAATAACGGTAGTGTAGGTAGGTTTTTGTACGAGATTACTTTTCTCTCCTCCTCCTATTTTGTTACTGGCCTCTTCAATGTTTCCTTCTCTGGCATCACTATCTACTTTTCTATCTTGTTTCTAAACCTTTTTTTGGCGTGTATGTGTGTGTGTGTGTGTATATATATATATATATATATATATATATATATATATAGAGAGAGAGAGAGAGAGAGAGAGAGAGAGCTTAATAAATGGATAATTAGAAAATTTATTTCAGATGTGGAAGACATGGAGACACAGGCTCTTAAGAGCCCTCCAGTTCTTGGCCTCTTTCGTCGCCTGGCCGTACTCCAAGGTCTACAGCTACACCGTCAAGAAGAGGGTGGTACCGCCTATTAGCAACCCGCTGCTCCTCAAGAAGGCTTCCGAACTGGCTGAGATGATAAGGGAGCGGAAGGTAACACTCTGAATTATCATTATTATTATTATTATTATTATTATTATAGGCTCATGTAACTCATGAAGGGGTCTTGGGATGAGTACATAGTTGAGACTGCAATATTATATACTTATTTACAATTATATACTGTATATAGATTATTTCCACCCATTCATGAGAACACTAATTACAGTTTTTCAATTATATTTTTCTAGAAGTAACAGTTTTAATGAAACACCTTCAATCACCTTCAAGTTTATTTTTGTTTTCTGTACAACTACTACCCTTGGGTTCATGGGTTCAGTACCTGGTAGAGACTGTACTGTTTCTTGGACAATCGTTATGCACGGAGGTGATTTGTCCTAGATCACTCTTAACTACTAGATTTTCTCCCTTATTTTGGGTGCCCTTTTTACAGAGGTTGGGTGTGCCCCAAGAGGGTCCTAGATCCTATAGGATTTATCTGGGTTGCTAACAGATTAAAAGTCTGCCAGCGGCAACTCCTTCAATTAAAGTACTAATTCATAAAAATAAAATTTGCGTAATCAAGATCAAATATTACTAAATAATTACTCATTGCAGAATAAATAACGCTATATAAAATACATTATATTTTATACGATCATATAAGAAAAATTTGGTTAGATTATTTTTTTCTTTAAGGGCACAACCAGGTTCTATATTTTCGTGTCTTGTTATGGCTTAGTGTAACTGAAAGGAGTTTTTTTTTTTTTAGGAAATGGGAGCATGTGATTCAAACTAACATTTATTTTAATTTTAAATAATAAATTAAAATTAATTATTTTAATTTAATAAATTGCGAACTTGCTAAGCTACGACTGTAGAAATATCTTACATTAACGTTACCACAATATATCTCTTCAATTAGCAAGAAGCTTTTCCATTCCATATAGTTTTGTTGAGTAATGTAGTGTAACATGTTTCGCTGTAACAATTCGCAACACAATAATTAAATTAATAGCTGGGTGAAATTAAACTGCGTTGGGTAATTAAAATTACATGACACTCCTACACTTTAAAGACTATATATATACGTATAGTTTGGTATGTATTCTTCTCGACTGTTTATAAGTTTTCCAGTTTTTACTTTAATCATTAAAAAAAAATATTTTTAGCAAAGTTTCTATAATTTATTGTTCACTCTCTAATAATGACAAAATTAAAAAACAGGTTTCATTTTTAATTTATTTCGCAATTTAATTTTTTTTTAATTGAGAACATTTTTATTCACCAAAAGACTTAAACAAGTTATGACTGAATCTCAAGAACCGAAGGGAAAAAACGTATTCGATTTTGATTAACATTAACATAAAAAGATAATAATATGCATTATTATAATTCAATCTGAAATATTCCCAGAAGCATAAGAAAATAGAAAATTATTTAAGTCTATGAGATTTTCCTATTGCATTCTAATTAATATAGTATATTTTAGTTTGTTTGTTCATTTAACGTCACTTTATGCTGCTATGGCTAATCGGACGATGCTACAGTGGGAGCTCTAAATTTTGCATATCCAGGTTTAATTAGGATAGCGATTTTTAACGAGTACCTGACATCGTACAGGCTCGGGATCCCCGTTTAACGTCCCTTCCGAAGGACGGCGTAACTAAGGATTTTTTACTCCCTTAAAAAAATCTTAGGACCATCTGCCGGGCTACGAACCCGCGATATTGGGTTTAGTAGTTTGTTACGATTATATTTTAGTATTTTTGCTTGTTTTAATATCTGTCTATGTTTGTGTGTCTAAATAAAATAATAAAACTAAATTCTTTATTTATTCTTAAGATTTTTTAGAATAATATTACTGAAATTGAAATAAAAGGTTCAGAGTTATCAGAGTAAAATACATGGAATATAAGAATATATATACATCATTTATACGCGCAATAATTTATATTCAATTTTTTTCCACTAATAGTGGGTTTCCTTGAACTAGTGATTGGATGGCTTCCTTCCATAATGTCCTATCTAAGGACCCTTCTTCCAGTAGACCATGACCCAGCATGGATTCCTCCACATCGTCATCTTCCTCATATTCTAGTTCCCCTAATTTTCCATGTACTCAATATCTTCCAGAATAGTTCTTTCAGCCTCTACCTTTTCTCTGATGGTCGCATTTCTTACTTTGTCCATTCTGAATATTCCCGCCCCTCGTCTCCAGTAGTCTATTTCTGTGGTTAGGAGTTTTTTTCCTGAGGTTGCTTTTCAACGTCCAAGTTTCTGATCCGTATGTCATGATACTTAGTAATATACTATTGTGTATATTTTTTTATTGTTTTGGGGATAATTTTTTTATTCCATAATATCGAGTTTAGCATTGATATGGCCTTTTTAACAATTGAAATTCTTCTTTTTATTTCTATATCACATGCACCTTCTATCTCGATTATGGAGCCAAGATATTTAAAATATCTAACTCTTTTTAGAATGCCTTTTAGGTTGCAATAATTTTTTAATTAATTGAAAAATACACGTGTAGTATTAATTGCACAATGCAGTGATATTACAACCAGCCAGACTCATCTATTGTAAAACTTAAAATAACCCAAATAAAAAAACTTAATTAATGACCTACCTGTTGGAATCAGCCTTGGCAGTTTGCTCACACGTTGACGCACTTTATTATATCATTAAGGGAATTATAATATAATGATATTTTAAATACTTAATAAATCACATGCTAACCAAATATTCTAATTTTCTTTTAATAAACAACTTCGCACGCCATTTGCATTATTAAATATGAATTGATTTTGTTGCGTAGCATGGACGTAGTTAATTAAAATTAACGTCAATAAATTTATGTACATGCATATCAAGATTTGTCTAGGTTTAAAAAAAAAAAAGGTTGTAATATTAGTTAGCTTCAGTCTTCACTTCGTCTCTAGACTAGGCTTCCAATTATTTTAAGAATTAAGTAATGGTTCAAGGAAGTCAAAATTTGATAAAATACTCTACAGATCTCTGGGAATATCGATCGAAACTTCTTGTACCTTCTCTGCGTTTTTATAGTCGTTCCGAAAATCGATTATCTACTGTACTAAATATTAACTTTTCGAAAAATGTATTATTCTAGGAAATGCTTTATAATAATAAGGACCTTTCCGTAACTGTAATCCATATAGAATTCAAGGTTTAGCACATGGTAGAGACTGTACCACCCATGGCCCATCACTTTACTTTATTTTATCACCCAGTTTAGGGTACCCACTTATAGCAGATACCTGAGAGCCAGGAAGACCCGTAGATCCCCTGGGTTAGAACACAAAACTCTCAGCATACTCAGCTCTCTACGCACTTACAGTACACCAAAAGTGACCCTATAAAATCCATTTTTTCCTGATTAACCATTCTCAAAACCAAGCAAAAAACGGGTAAGATTTGCATTCTCACCCATGATAGTATGTTCTTAGAAAAATGTAAATCCACGTCGCGACTAAGTACAGTTCTACACTTCATAAGAAATACCACACAATTCACTATTCACCCAGCATCACCTTACGATCTATTTCACTTAATATTCTTTATATATTTATTTATTATTTAATATTCTCTTCACTTGGGTTTGAATAGCAAGGCCATAGAGACCTGTTAACCGTTGGTTGATAAATAATTTAATATCATATACATATTTAAAAAAGTCAAACGTCTTGCCTTTTCAGACGATATGACGCTCTTTGCTGAGATAGAAAAAGCTGTAATACAAATTAATGAATTAATCTCATTCCAGAAAAACAGAAATAATGACCACCTACAAAAACTATACAACAGTGAATACTAAATGTAAGCAGATAAAAGTCGCAAACAATTTTAAATATTTAGGAGAGATCATCAACAGAAATGTATCGGACAGGCAAGGAATGAAAGAAGGATCTCAAATTAAAAAAAACTAAATCTTCTCATAAAATGCATTTATAATAAAATGAATCAGTCCACGAATGCAAAATCAACGCACTAGAATGCTGTAATAAGGCCGGTGATTTTATAACAATATTAAGAAGAATTTATGGTACAAGAATTGGGCAACTGGAGATTGAGATCGGATAAAGAAATATACAAAAGGACAGAGGACTTGGAGTAACATTCTTCAGGCACATGGTCAAGATGGTGCCTACAAGGTTGATAAGAAAATACTTGATAAGAAATACAAACTGGAAAGCCAGAGTGGTTATGCAAAGCAGATGAAAGAATAACAGAACATACTTTGAGTAACTGATGAGGACACAGAGAGATTTACGACTCAAAAACACCAGGAGTCTTGTAGAGGAGAGTACGAAGCAGAGGAATAGGGGATGGGGTGAGTAGAGAAGAAGGTAACATTAAAAGAGAACGAAGGATTAGTGGAGGAGAAGAAATAAAGAACTAAACACATGATACCTGATACCTTTGTTGGCCGGTTCGCAAAAATAAAATAAACTTTATGATCGTAAAATTAAATCTTACTAATATTATAAATGTGAAAGTTTGTATGTTTGTCTTTCTTTCACGCAAAAACTACTGAACGGATTTGGATGAAGCTTTACAGTAATATAGTTTATACATCAGAATAGCACATAGGCTATAGCAAGCGCGGATTTAGGGGGGGGCGCACGGAGGCACGTGCCTCCCGACTTTTTTGTTAGGTACTGTGGCCAATCCATTATAGGACATAATTAAAGGGAAATCACATGATAATAGTTGTTAAAATAACAGAAAGAACATGAGTGAAACTATTTGTTTTGATATCCTACTATCTTACTAATATTATGAAAGTGAAAGTTTGTATGTTTGTCTCTCTTTCACGCAAAAACTACTGGACGAATTTGGATAACAATTATTGAGTAAAATAGGTTATACATCATAGGCTACAGCAAGGGCAGATTTATGTGGGGTCACGGGGGCATGTGCCCTCCCCCTTTACTATAGATAATAAAGACAAATCAGGAACTTAGCAACTTGAAATTTGTAGATAGGTTCATTGTATAGTTTAAGAAAGAAATTTGGATAATTCCACCCCAAGGGTTTCCCCTTTAATATAACAGGGGTTCAAAGGTTGTATAGAATCCGTCAGTTTTGAAGTGAGACATCTGAAATTTCGGATGTTCTAGTAACTTATATTTTTAAAAAAATAATTAAATTATTTATTTAAAATGATCTTTCTCGAAACTTAATGTAGCAGACCAAATTCCATGCGAGCGAAGCCGCGGGCATAAGCTAGTAAATAAATAAACCTTTACCAATACAACCCTTGAAACGTATTATTGAACCCAAAAGGAACCGCACTGTTTTTAAGCCAACGATTGTGCAAGGAAGTGCTTTGGCCGAGTCTAGGTATAAACCACAATTAAGGGTACCCACTCTGTAGAGACTGAATGAGGTTAAGAATATAATTAGTCTGCCATAGCCGGTCTCAAAGTCAGGAATTACAGATCTGGAAGATCAGTACCAACCATCTTTGATAAAAATAAATAATTAAAAACAAATAAATTAATTTAGATTTATGAAAAATATATATATAATATAATTCTTATGCCCATCTTTATTGCAGATATCTTCAACAGCCGTTATAAAGGCGTACATGGAGAGAATCGAAGTAGTTAACCCCATCATCAACAGGTGAGACGAACCATTTACGTATTTTTTTTTTTTTAATTTCAGGACTCTCTCTTAAGTTTAGATTGAAGTTTTTAAATGAACATCAGATTTTTTCTTATTCTCCAAGATTTTATTCCTATATAAATAAAATATACAGTACATTATCTACGAAGTCTGGGGCGAAGGCGGTTTAAGTTAGTGCACTGTTCAAAGGTGGTTTCTGAGATTTCGAGTGGGAGACTTGAGCCTTGAATACCAAGAAGGCCGTGGAAGAAGATCTGCTCTTGATGAAGATGTTCTCTGAGCTTTGGAGGAAGAAAATTCCAGGACAACTGTGCGAGAACTGGCAGGGAAACTCAAAGTCACCAAATCAACTTTCTTGACAGAACCACGGCCTTCTTAGTCTTCATTGATATTTTATGAGATCTCTTCTGATGTGTATTGTCCAAAAAGTATAGTTCAACAACTCAGAAACATTACTATTGACTTGATTGATGACCATTCTTTGCACCTACAGTCCCTGGCCATATTAATGTGACCACCAAGAAAGATTATTTTCTTTTTGTTTTTTCATAATTGTTTATATACTTTCGCGTGTCTTCTGTTTTAAGTAATGGCAACACTGTTACAAGTTTTTTAAAGTTTTTTTTTTAGTAATGGCAGGATTGGTTTTAGTACAGCCATTTTGTTTTACGAGTGACGATGTGCATAATTTGTGTTTGAAATTTTTGTGGATTTATTGTATCTTTTTCATTAAATACAAGTCGGATTCGGTAAGTTTATTATTGATTTATTATTTGTATCATATATTTTAACTATATTGATAGTTTTTTTTCATCAATATGTAAAATAGGGTGTATAAAGGGTGACACCACAAAATATTAAAAAAAATAAAGATTTATTTTCGAAACTATTTTTTTCAATTTCATATTATTATCAGCTAACTAACTTACCCATAAAACTAATATTTAAACTCGATTTACATCATTACGCATACAAAAAGATAATGCAAACATGTAACAAGAACGAATCTATCCAGTGGTCACATTAATATGGCCAGGGACTATATTTATTTGTAAAGAACAATATACAGCAAAGAAGTGTAGTAAATTGAATAAATTAAACAGTATCAGTTAAATGTACTAGATATAACAAGGTACTATTGTTCATTATCCTCTTCAGCGTGGTGCAGGACAGATTCAACGGGGCCTTGAAGGAAGCTAAAGAAGTGGACAAGATGGTGGAGGCCAACCCGGACCCGGAGCACTGGGCAAGGTTGAAGCCCCTCCTCGGAGTACCAATGAGCATCAAGGAGACCATAGCCGTCAAAGGTAACCTAAATATTGATACCTCATTGTTTGTTACCTGTATTAAGTTATAGTCCATATTAAGTTAGTAGTGTTGTTCCTCATTAATTTCCTTAGAAGCCTAGGAATTGGTATATTTTTTCGATTCACAAAGTGATAAATGAAGAAAATAGAATAGAAAAAAAACAATTATGTAATTATTTGATATCTCGAAAGACGTTTAAAGCTTCCCTTGAACCTTTAACCTGTCTATGCCCAATCATTCCTAAAAATCGATAAAGATCGTATCGAAATATTTTTAAGAAGCGCCGTTTAAGTCTACTTCAACACTAAATAAACGCTCTAAGCCCCCAATTAATTACAAAAGACTCATAAACATGGCTATTTTAAGACCTATCTGGACTTACTGAGTAGAGCTTTGGGGCTCCATTAAGTCATCGATCAAGTTCCTCTCGTATCCACACCCTTGTAAAGTCCTAAAAGCTCCTTACATTGTTACAAATAAAGTAATCCATAATGACCTTAATGTCCCATATGTTGCTGATTTGGCCCGAATCCGATATAAATCTTTTCATAAAATACCTCATTCCCACTCAAACCCACTAGTTTCAAATCTAGCAACCTCTTCAATCCCTGACAATCCTCCGAGGCGTTAATTACAAAGGAAGATTAGGTTGGGTGTAGTATATTCCACTAAAGAGAGAAAGTTTTGGAGTTGTTATTGTACGAATCTAAAAGTGGGTATCTTTTGTTTTTTACACTCTGCAATGTGAATTAAATTAAAAATATTGAGTTATTTTCTATTTTTTTTTAGGCTAAAACAAGATTTTAAAATTAATTATTTTAAATTTTTAAAATTGTTTATTTTTTGTCGTTTTTTTTTTTCAAAAAAAGCGAGCACTAAGGGGTTAAACGATACAGGAGGATGAGAAGACATTGGTTTACGACGGACAGCAAAAGTGATTTGACGGGATTCCAGTAATCCTAAATCAAAAATTTAAAGTTAATAAGGCATTCCGTTTTTTATTCACGCAAGATGCGAAGGAACGTAAATTTGAGAGAGAGAGAAGAAAACACTTTATTGAAGCATTACAATCTGCCTGTTGTGGGCAATAAGTAATGGTGCTATGTAGCTTACAATCATTCCATAAAAAATCAATGATATAAACGAAATAAATGCATAAATAAATATATACAAGCGAAAAAAATATATATAAAAATAAAGTAAAAAAAAAAATATAAATATATATAATAGAAAAATATAATAATAATAAATAAAACATATAAGAAATATACTGTACACATTCGTACTCAATTTACAACTTGCCTGGGGTCCCCGAACTGAGCTTCTTCCTCATGAATGAGGGCAAAGCAGGAGTCCGGGAGGCCCCAGCCCCCTTTCCCAGCCGCGTCACTGGCATTAAGCGCCAATGGAAGCTGGTTAAGGGGAACGTAAATTGTCAAGACAAACTAGTCACTATGGATTCAAAAAATCAAAATAGATATTAAGAAACCTGAAATAGATAAAAATTAGCATTATAACATCACAGAAACTGAAATATGGGAATAAATTAAATCGAAACAAAAGTAATGATTATAGAGAAAAAGAGAGTAGAGGAAGCTGTGTAGTTCAATTGAATACAAATATAAATGACTTCAAGTATCTGAAGGAGAACAGCTGGAAAGGCGGAGAAATCAAGGAAAGAATAATGCGGGCCTACAAATGCTTCCACTCTTTTAAAACCAGTGTTTGAAAGTGGTGTTTAAAAGCACATTCATTCCTACACTGAGTTACGCCAGGGAATTCTGGACTATTAGGAACAGGATCAAAACCATGATAATTAGAAACAGCATTGGGGTCAAACCAGCTGAAAATATAAATGAGGAAAGCAGAATACTTTGGTTTGGTCATGTGAAAAGAAGGCAGTGAAAGGACAACCAGAGTAGTCTAAGAGTCTACGAAGAGGATTGAAGAAGGGAAAGAGGAAGAAGCAGATAGAAGAAGTGAGGGAGGCTTTGGAGATGTGAGGCCTAGATTGAGCACTGTGGGATCTTGAGACCCATCTGAGGCTAACTCAGCCTTTTAAAAGTGGACGGACTGATTATTAATAAAGAATCTGGCGGTTGAGTGTGATCAAAGACAAATCACTTCCCTCCACAACCGTTGTCATTGAAACAGTGCAGTCTCTACCTCATACTGAACCCAAGACCTTTCATGGGTCATAGTGATACAGTATTTTTTCAATTTCTAGAGATGTCCTCGAATGAGTTACTATAAAATATTAAAGTGTCAGTCATATCATAAGAAATCTTACTAATATTATAAATGCGAAAGTTTGTATGATTGTCTCTCTTTCATGCAAAAACTACTGAACGGATTTGGATGAAACTTTACAGTAATATAGGTTATACATCAGAATAACACGTAGGCTATAGCAAGCGCGGATGTAGGGAGGGCGCACGGGGGGGGGGGATATCCTACTAATATTATGAATTCAAATGTTTATACTTATGTTTATTACTCATTCACGCAAAAACCACTGAACGGATTTGGATGAAACTTACTGAGTAAAATAGATTATATATCAGGGGCTACAGCAAGGGCAGATTTATGTGGGGGCACGGGGGGCATGTGCCATTATAGTTATAATTAAAGGCAAATCAGGAATTAAGCAGCTTGAAATTTGTAGATAGGTTCTTTGTATAGTTTAAGAAAGAAATTTGGATAATTCCACACCAAGGGTTTCCTCTTTAATATAATAGGGGTTCAAAGGTTGTATAGAATCCGTCAGTTTTGAAGTTAGACATTTGAAATTTTGGATGTACGAGTAACTTATATTTTAAAAAATAATTAAATTATTATATTAGATCTTTCACAAAACTTTACATAAGCTAGTCTAACATAAATAGTTTATTTTTTTTTTTCTACAACTAAGATATCGTTACAAGTTTTTTTTTTTTTTTGTAATACCTATACATATTATAAAACAAAGTCCACGGCCGCGTTTGTTCGTGGTAAACTCAATAACTACTGCACGGATTTTCATGCGAGTTTCACCAATAGATAGTGTGATTCGCCAGAAAGGTTTAGATATTTAATTTGTCCAGGTTTTGTGTAAATGGGTTGGAATATCGATGGGTTTCACCGAAGACTCTGCCTAATCCCGTGCAATTATCTAACGTGCAAAATAATAAGATTAACTGAGATGGGAAGAAAGAAATTCAAGACTCCCGAAGAAGCCTAACGAATGATATTCACGTGGTTCTCAGTGGCTGGTACGTGATAAAAAAATACATTAAACAGACAAACTATGTAGGCATAATATGCCATATTACCCGAGCAAAGATGGGTTGGGTCGCTAGAAGGAGAGGGTCTTTTTATCTTATAAAAAAAAATGATGTCAAGATCGTAATTATCTCATCAATAATTATTGATAAATTAATTGCCGATAATATGCAATTATTATTGTACGTCTAAATGAGCCTTATATGGGCGACAACCCTTAAAAGGTCATAAGAAGAAGCGAGTTAGTAAGCGAAATTCATGACGTCACTCATTTGATTTTCCTTTGGAGGAAAATTACAAGGCTACATCAGAAGAGAACGAAGCTGGGAAATGATTTCCCACCTAATGAAGAGGACTGTATCGATGAAATAAGATTTTAAAAAATAACTCCAATAACCCTATTTTCTTGAATTTCAAAACATTTCTAAATCCTTAATACTCTCAACCAGAGGCGCTTAGCTACGAAACTGCGAAGCTACGACCGCCACAACCCTGGACCGGCTTTATAAAAGAAAAAAGCATGTCTAATTAATTAATACATACCTATATAAGCTGCGCCAAAAAAATAGGGATGCCACTAATTTTGTTGTATTTACATTGCTTAGCATTTTAATATTATTTTTATTATAAAAAGCATTAATATTTATTAGAAATATTGTATACTGTAAAAATTTCCATAATAATATTAATGCTAGGTAAAGTATATGCTACTAAATTAGCAATATCCCTATTCATTTTTGCGTAGTATATTTTAAATATATTATAAATAATCAAAAACTGTGATCAAAATCAAGTGGTGAAAACGTTGAATAACGAATATACGTCCACATATATATATTTATTTATTATAAGTGCCTTCTCAAAAACATTGTAACAGATAATTGAAGTGGAAATAAAACTAAACAACATTTTACAACGTTGCAATAATTAAAAGATAAAGATTATTTCATTGGGTACTTGAATCGAGAAAATTTCTGATTTCAACTGAAATATACTTCAACCATCTCTCGATCTACACCGATTAGTTTCGTCGAGAAGTCTGTATGTGCGTTCCTATTTTAAATCTAAATAGCTCATACAAGACTGAAATATAAGAAATTGCTCGACGTTTTCGCCTACTTCAATATTTACTGGACAAACGTTCTAAGCTCCCAATTAATTACAAAAGTCTCATTTACATGACAGTTATCAGACATATTTGGACATACGGAGTTGAGCTTTGGGGATCTACTAAACCATCCAATTCATCTCGTATCCAATCCTTACAATCCAAAATCCTTCGTAAAATCCTCAATGTTCCTTATTGTGTCACAAACAAACTCATCCATAATGAACTTAATATCCCATATGTTGCTGATTTGGCCCAAACTAGATACCTATCCTTCCATGACAAGCTCCATACACACTTGAATCCGCTAGTCTCTCAACTTGCTTCCCATACTATTCCTGATGACCCTCCGAAGCGTCTGAAAAGAACATGGCCACGAGACCTTCTACTATAGAACTTTATTGGAGTGCTACCGATGGTCATTTTTTCATGTCATTTGTTCATATTAGCAGATTTACTTGTTGTAATATTATTACGGCTGTAAATATCCATAAATGAATAAAAAAACAAAATGCAAATTGGTCTAATAAGTGTCGAGAAAATGAGTCTTTTATAATTAATTGGGAGCTAAGAAGCTCTATTACCTAAAAAATATGCACGATTTAAAAAAAAAAATACATATAGACTTGAAAGTAAAGTTTTCTTCTCATTTCTTCTTTACCTGCCTGGAAAATGGAAATATTGAAAATACAATTCAACTCCTTTGCAATGGACAATAATAGACTATAATTCACTTTTTCCTGTCGAACCTATAATTATAACATGGCCATCAAGAACACTGTGTCGTGTCCAAACCTCTAATTGAAACACAAAGTTTCCCAATAATTAAGTTCTTCAAGTCAAGGTTTTCGCATCCCTGCAATAAACATTCCAAACTAAGTGGAAGAACGCAAGAAAAAAAAATGCAAGAAGGTGGCCAAAATTCTAATAAACTATAATACCGTAAAAAAACAAAAAAAATTACAAATACCTCTCCTTTATGAGCCGTTCACTCCTTGAATCCACTAACTCCACTTTTTGAAAAATCTTAATTTAAAAAAAAATTTTTTTGGCACTGAATAATCAATAATTTTTTTCAGAGGTCATTTTGATTAATTCCGTACTCTAATGCAAATCGTTGCGATAATACTATTTAAACGCACTAGCAAGCCCTAAATAAGATTCGAAATTTAATGCAATTTAGGTAAATCAGATAGACCACAAAGTTTGAAAAATGTGTATCATCCTTTATTATATCCTAAAGGTAGATCTGTAACAAGGGAAACATGGTGGATCTGCTGAACTGATTACTTTAAAAACTTGCGAATAAATCGAAACGACGAGCCCTCACATACACCTGATAAAGAATACATCATTTATAGTGCTGACGAATTAATCACAAATAATAATATAACATAATAAAACTGTTAATATTAATTTTTATGGAAACTGTGTAATAAAAATATCTAATAATTAACTTTTTCTGTGATAAGAAACTTGATCTGTGATAAGAAAAAAAAAAAGTATATATATTTTTTTTTTCCAAAATAACTGAATGATCATGGAGAAAATCGAAGAGAAAGAAACTTCATTCAAATTTGCTAGATGCGCAATTGCGCAGGTGCAAATAAAAAAATAAAAAAATGTATTTATTTTTTCACTTGCCAAATCGATCAACTCCACCGGCCACATAAAAATTGTAACATTTCTAACGTTAGCTTTTTGGCTATCCTTTCTTATTAATTTTATATACTTTTAGATGAAAGTATATAATACAGTTTATGTATTATAAAATACTTATTTGAATTAATATTATAAAGGGAATTTTAAAAAACAATGCAAACTATTTTCTCGCATTTCTCTACTTTTTGTTTTATGGAGTTAATCAATTTGTCAAATCAAAAAAGAATTTCTTTCTACCCAGCTCGAAAAATATAGACATTTCTGTTTAAAAGACCTAGATATTTTTTAATCTTTAATCCCCATGTTTTTTTTCTATTCTCACGAAAATATATATCAATACACCTACAGTCCCGGTAAATAAAAAGGTTAAATCGAATTATATCCAAAAGGAGTTTCTTGTACAGTAAGCGGAATCGAGTTATTTTCGTAGTGAATAAGGGGCTAAGTAAGGCTTTGGCTTGAAAAGAAGTTATTGTTTATATTACAACTCCATTTCAAGCCAATAACTACGAGAATGGCACGATTCAACTGACTCTGGGCAAGAATCGATTGAAGCACTTGTTCACCATGCCTGCAGACATATTGTATTAAAACAACGCATTAAATTTGGCTAAGATTAAAACCAAAAGTGATACTTAAAAATATTACAAAGATAAATACACTTAAGGCAGGTTAAAAATTATAAAATTTTCTCCAAAAATATTTTTGAATTGATAGTTTGGATATAACCGAACGGAATCACCAAGCAAGGACTTACATTATTGATATAATTGAGGCAATAGCACCTCGAATGTTGTTGAGTTAGTGGGATCAGTATGGAACGAATTCCATATTACAAAATTGTTAATAATCGCTGAGCCGGCAAGTAATCGTCCAAGTGATAGAACGAGGCGTAGGTGGGAGGATTTGAGCGTCAATCCGTTGATGGTTTGTACCCAACTATTGGTGGTATCGGCATTAAATCTTCGGGTTCGTTCACCCTTTTATAATTATTATTTTATTTTTAAAAGTGTATACTTAACAATAAAAATTTTCCTAACCTCGAGGTAAAATTAAGCAAGTATTCCTAATTGCTAAAAAATATTTGGTTATGCCAACTTGCAGCCTAGACGAACAAGAAAGCCTATAATCTGCATTAATTGCATTGGCATATAATGTGTTACACACTTGCATCCACTGCAATTACTCCAACCTGATCGAGGAAATGCACTACTGGTTTCAAGTTGGAGAAAGTAACTGGCCTCAATGTTCACTCATACATCATTACCGAACGATCATTATAAGTTCTTAAGAAAAACTTTGTATTTTGCGTTTAATTTAAAGAAATATCCAACAAGGAAATCGTTAGAGAGTTGTTTACAAATATTAATCGTCTGATTAAACGACTTTGTAGTAACTTTGAACTTGAACGACAATAATAAATAAAAAAACTGTTTTGCGTTGTTTTTTTTATGGCCATGGAATCCCAGTGAAAATGGAACCTAGTTTAAACAGACGATAAACCAACATCTTAGTTCAAAGGCGATGTACTTCATCTACTGAGTTGACTAGTTTCAACAGATAGATCCCACCTGTATAACGAAAAAGAAATCTATAATTAATTTTTATTATTGTTATTTTTAAATATTTTTGAAAATAGGATCGGTAAATAGAACGGATTTGTCTGACTTGGTTACGAGCCCTGTAAGCTCAGTGATTGAGAGCACTGCAACAGAAATGCAGGCGATCCAGGTCCGAATCCCGGCCAGGAAAAATCTTTTCTCTTCAAAACAAAGATATTTAAAAATGCTCACCATCAAAATAACAATTAAAAAAAAAGAAATTATAAATAATTTATTGGCGCAAGTCAACAAGATCCTAAGTAAAGTAATATTCAATGAGCATTCTTCCCCGCGTATGCATCGCAAAAATTGCGAGAACACGGAGATATAGGATCGGTGAAGAGAACGGATTTGTCTGACTTGGTTACGAGCCCTGGAAGCTCAGTGGTTGAGAGCACTGCAACAGAAATGCAGGCGATCCAGGTCCGAATCCCGGCCAGGAAAAATCTTTTCTCTTCAAAACAAAGATATTTAAAAATGCTCACCATCAAAATAACAATTAAAAAAAAAGAAATTATAAATAATTTATTGGCGTAAGTCAAAAAGATCCTAAGTAAAGTAATATTCAATGAGCATTTTTCCCCGCGAATGCATCGCAAAAATTGCGAGAACACGGAGATATAGGATCGGTGAAGAGAACGGATTTGTCTGACTTGGATACGAGCCTTAGGAGCTCAGTGGTTTAGAGCACCGCACTAGAGATGCAGACGACCCGGGTTCGAATCCCGGCTAGGGCAAATCTTTTCTCTTCAAAACAAAAATATTTAAAAAAAATATAATTTCTGATAATAAATTATAGATACATCGATATTATATATATATATATATATATATATATATATATATATATATATGTATATATATAGAATAGAATAGAATAGAATAGAAAAGTAACTTTATTCTGGGACAAAGTCCCTTTAGAATAACAGAAATGAACAGGAATAAAAACATAATATTTATCTGGCCAGAAGGCTAAATGTTACAAATCATAAAGCGTGAAAACATGACAGAAAACAATTTAAAAAGAAATATATAAACAAAAATAATAGTGAGTAAATAAATAGTACAGATCTTGACAGGATATTAAGCAATTACAGAGAATAGATAAATCCAAAGCTTTTGAAATTGAATGCATGAGCTAGCATTCAATAATTTGTTTACATGATGTACAGCTTTTCAAAGAGCAGAATTAAAAGAACTAGATAACACAGTTTGTTATTATATACATTGTATTCTAAGCAAATGACTAACCTACCTAGAGACTATCCTTCTGGGAAGCTAATAGATGTTGAAACAGCCAGGATTTGAATAATGATAGAGAGGGAGTATGACGGATATTAGGAGGGATTGAGTTCCACATTGTGGTGGAGCGGGCGAGAAAGGAACGTTCGAATGCTTTAGTTCTGTGTGAACGTATATAGAGATCAGAAAGGCGGGATCTTGTTTTATGGTGTTGCACTGATGATTTGAATTGGAGGAGACTGTAGATATATGAAGGGTGTTGAGAGTGAATGGATTGGTATAAGAATGAACAGAGGAAATATTGTCTTCGGAAGGGAGGGAAGAGCCACTTTAACCCATCATAGAGGTGGGAGACGCGCGATCGCTTCGGAGTACCAAGCACAAATCTTAGAGAGCAATTCATTATTCTCTTTAATCTGTCTTCAAGCATTTTAGAGAGGCCTCCATATACCACGCTACAATAGTCAAAGTGGGGGAAGATGAGAGAAGATACGAGAAGCTTACGGGAAGATTGTGTAAGGAGATGACGAGAACGATGGAACAACTTCAGGGAACTAATTGTCCGTCGGGATATTTGGGCGATGTGGGATTTCCAGGAAAGGTTTTGGTCGATGGTGATGCCTAGGTTTTTCACCGAGGAGGTAAACGTGATAGGATTATCGTTTAGGAGTAATGTTGGGAGGGTGTGGATGGATGTAAGGAGGGAATTGGAACCTAAAACAATGGCCTGAGTTTTCAATGCGTTCAATTCCAGTTTGTTCAGCTTTGCCCAGGCACAGATCCTATCCAGGTCTTCCTGAATACTAGCGAACGCAAAAAATAGCTCGGAAGGGGGAAAGGACAGATATATTTGGAAATCGTCAGCATATAGATGATGGGAACAGTGGTGAACAGATTTAGGGAGATCATTGATATAGCAGTTGAAAAGAAGAGGAGAGATACTTGAGCCCTGTGCCACGCCTGAGGAAAGAGTGAGGAAAGAGGAAAGGGGATGATTAGGTATAGAAACTGCTTGAGATCTATCAGAGAGGAAGGATTGGAACCATCGGATGGAACTGTTAGAAAAGGACATTGATTTGAGTTTGCTAAAAAGGATAGAATGGTCCAAGGAATCAAAAGCTTTAGTAAAATCAAGAAGGATAAGCACAGTTAGTTTTTTGTCGTCCATAGCGGTATGTATGTCATTGGTGATTTTGGTAAGTGCCGATTGTGTGGAGAAACCGGGACGGAAACCAGATTGAAGTGGGTCAAGGAGGTTGGACTGTTCGAGGAAATTTGACATTTGTGACTGGACTATTCTTTCTAGAGGCTTGGAAAGGTTTGAGAGGATTGAGATTGGGCGGTAGTCTTTGAGTGAGACAGGGTTAGAGGATTTATTAATAGGATGGACTATGGCTTTTTTCCAGGAGGCTGGGAATACTCCGTTTTGCAGTGAAAAATTGTATATAAAGAGTAGGACAGGTATAATATCGATAAGGCCGGATTTTAGCAGTTTGACAGGAATCCCATCGAAGCCTGTAGAGATGGAGTGGGATTTCAGAACAGAGGAAATAATGTCGTTGGGTGAAATGTCAGCGAAGTAAAAGTTGTCAGGGTTGAAAGATGGTGGTAGGGAAAATACGGGAGAGGATGATTTAGAAGTATTAACTGAGGTGGACAAAAAATATGAGTTTATTTCATTATGTGTATACATATATATATATGTATACACATAATGAAATATGTTATATGTATACATATATATGTATATATATATATATGTATATATATATATATATATACATTTATATATCCATACATTAACCCGTATAATAACATACATGTTTTTTATTTAAGGATATTATTGGTATGTTGAGTTGTTGGTTAACCCCATGGTGTGAAAATTGGAGGATAATAATAAATCCAGTCAAATAACCTTTACCCTTGGTAGAAAACCAAGGACTTCCTGTCCTCTGGTGTCTTTTACTAATATATCACTAACTCCTGCAGAACAAATCCGACACTTAAGATTACATCTCGACAAAACTTAACTTGGAATCCTCATACTGGGCTGAAAAGACAAAAAACTTCTCGCCGTGTCAGGCTACCTCAACACTTACCAGGCACACGCTATAAGTTCCCATTTAATTACAAAAGACTAATAAACTTTACTATTATAAGATCTATTTGGACTTACGGAGTTGAGCTTTGATACAATCGATTGCAATCGAATTCCGTATTCAATCATTAGAATTAGAAGACCACTCAAACCCCCTAGCTTCAAACCTAGCAACCTCTTCCTGATAATCCTCCGAAGCGTATGAAAAGAACATGGACTCGTGAACTTCTAAGTTAAATATGTAATTTAATTGATTTATTGTTGTAATACAGTTGGAAATTTCAATGATTAAATAAATAAATAAAATTTCCCTTACTTTTTACCACAAACATCATAATTAAAATGAAAATCATCGAAATCTGACATCAACAACAGCTGAGTTGCATCATACTGATAGATATAAAGACTCAAGTATCTAGGTCAAATACCGAAAATTGAGGCATCGCTTAAATTGTTTTAGAATCAGTGTAAATGGTTTAATAAAGAAAGTGTACATATGCTTTTTGTTTATAAATTTCAATAGTAAATCTTTTTAAAAAACCAAGAAAAAATAATGGGGAGCGGAGAGGCTCAGTCGTAGAGCGCTGAGTTGCCATGCTCAAAGTTCAGAGTTCAAATCCCTCTCTCGGCCATTTTTTATTTAAACTATTAGCGGCCGAAGGTGGATCCTATGGGATCTAAGACCCTCCTGTGGCTTAATAAGGTGGAAAAATCTGGCGGTTGAGCGAGATCTACGAAATCACCTCCTTGCACACCTGTTGCCCAAGAGTACAGTCTTTATCACGTGCTGAACCCCAGACCCATCACGGATTGCAGAGGTATAGGTTAAAATGAAAAGAATAAGATAAAATAATTTTTACCCTTCATTAATAATTATTGAATCGACAAAATACACGCTATAACCACACAAATAAAAACACACTATAACCCACGAAATGGTAATTAAAAAAACTTATTTCCCTTGTAATTAAACGCCTTAATGCAAACCCTAACCCTAAAAACTTTTTCATTAAGATAGAAGCAAAATAAATACAAATATATGTATATGAGAAATAATCCAAGGCCTTAACCATCCAAGGCCAGTAAAACCTTTCGGAGGTGGGGGGGTCAGGTCAGGATCGAGGATTTTAATACCATTATTCATGATAATTTTTAAAATTTGGATAAATTTGTCCATATAAAATATATTGGATGATGAATAATTTAAATGCAATACGCAACAACAACAATACTTCAATTCTTGATTTTCGATACGATTGTTAATTATTGGGAAGTTGTTGGAGGACATTTTCAGGCAAATATAATTGTGCTTGTTGCAATGCACAATGATTTAAAATGTGAAATTTGCACTTTTTTAACCTAGTATTAAGTTTTAATACTAACTAAATTTCGGGATTTCGGGGAGGGGGTTTGACCCCCTGACCTCTCCCATTGGCTACGGCCTTGAAATAATCGTTAACTTGTATGAGCTAAAGGAATAAAGATAAGTAATAAAAGTGCTGAATAATGAATCTTTTTTTAACGTGACTTGTCAAAAATATTTTATCTCAAAGTTGAGATACAAATAAAAATAAAAAAGTTAATATTTTAGTTACGTACAAGGTGCAACGCTCAAGAGATACGGATTATTTTATTGGTTATCGAGAAAATCGTACATCGACTTGTGTGGTCGTGAAGTCGTCAACCATGAAGTTTCTAAGGTTCAGTACAAGATAGAGACAGTACTGTTTCTAAGCAAATAGTTGTGCAAGAGATTATTTGACCAAAATTACCTAAACCCCCCAAGTAAGAGTAACCGACCAATTTATCAAAAATCATTCATCTGCCATAAATAATTCGTACACGGTATCTTCAGCAAAACAATTCACCCCACTCTGATCTACCATACTCCGTTTTCTAATAATTAAGATATTGATAAAAATACATAAATTAATTCATTCATACATTCGAACCTGGATAAGTGGAATCTCTTGGTGACAGGATTTCAATTCCACTTAAAGACGTATTCCACTTAAACAAGATTTCACTTATCCAGGTCATTAATGTTCCATTTACCACTAAAAGAGGTTCTCAAACAACTTGTAATTTTTACAAATTTAAAAATGTTTTACCTGTTTATGTAGTACACAAAAAAAACAACCTTAATACATAAAATGTTTAAACAATCATTATAATTATTACATAACTTTGTAATATGAAAATAAAACAATGCGGAATACAGATATATATACAAGTATTAGTGAAAATAATAACTTTGGCACTTAAAATTTCTTTTTCTATGTTATATAATCATCAGCTCCTTTATTCATTTCCAAAAACGTCTACATCTCAATACAATTCGGTGCATCATTTTTGGTGATTGGTAGCCTCTCCGACTCTTCTGCATTTTCTTGGCTTTTTCCTCTTCTTCTTGGTCGGGATTATACACATGTTCATAGTCATCCGGAATTTTAGATTTTTTCTAGGATTTATTCATCATTCAGTCCTCCTGCTGTCATAATTTCGCCACCCATGTGAACATACTGTAGAAATGTTGGAAGCTTCTTGTAGGTATCCTAACATTTTTCCCAATCCTGTGGCTGAAGTCAGAGAGTATATGTTCCCGATTATATTTGCACATCATCATCAGCCCTGTTTTAAAATGTAAACATGTGCTTAATGTTTACACTTTAGGTACCAATCAAAACAAAACAAACCCATCTATACCTTCACGTTTTCTTAGTATGTAGTAATGTAAATTCCACTTATGGAGGTAAATACAAAAATTTACCACGTATGCAGATGATACATGTGTATTATCAGTCAACACCAATCCAGTTATTACATCCCAAAGCCTCCAATCCCATATCACTTATCTTGAAGAATGGTGTCAAAACTGGAGGATTAAAATAAATTCTAAAAAATCGCATCAAATCACTTTTACCTTACGTCGTAAACCAATGACTTCCTGCCCTACAGTATCCTTTAATAATATCCCACTGGTACCTGTAGAACAGATCCTCAATGCTCCTTATTTTGTTAAGAATAAAGTCATCCATAACGACCTTAATGTCCCTTTTGTTGCTGATTTGGCCCGAACCCGGTATCTATCCTTTCATAGCAAACTTCATTCCCACTCAAACCCTCTAGTTTCAAACCTAGCTTCCTCTTCAATTCTCGATAATCCTCCGAGGCGTCTGAAAATAAGATGGCCACGTGACCTTCTTATTTGAACTTTGATTTGAGTACTACCAGTGGGTAGTTTCTCTACTTGTCATTCTCATGTCATTATGTAACATGCATTCTATTTACTTATTGTATAATTGTAATACAGTTGTAAATATCAATAAATAAATTTAAAAAAAAAAAATAATACAAAAATCGTCCTATTTACAGAGGCAATTTCCACAAAAATTTATTCCGCTTAAAGAGGTGAAAATATTCCAATTATAGAGTTTATTTTAGGGAAAATTGATGGGTCAAGTTTTGTACCACTTATAGAGGTATTCCACTTATGCAGGTTCATCTGTATATCCATAATTTTTTTTTTTATTTGAAGATATTATCGTCTGATGCTTTTTACCACATTTCAGGATTCAGAACATGGCGGGGGGGGTGGGGAGGAGACTGTACTGTTTCTAAGTCAATGGTTGTGCATGGAAATGATCTGACTGTGTTCACGCTCAACTGCAAGGTTTTTCTGTTGATTAAGACTAACCTTATAGAAGCTGGTTGAGGCCCGGAGGGAGTCTGCAAACTTCGCTGTCCAGTCTATAACAGTTAAATTATAACAATCTATAACAGATTAAATAAATAATTTAACTTCCACATCCGGTTTCGAAGTTGGGACCTAAAGGTCAGTAGTTCAGTAGTAAGCTACCCCGAAATCCTACATTTATTGTAAATAAAATGTTGGGAGTTTGAATTTTTGGGCACAGTCAATCCTAAAGATTCGTAATTCAAGAAAGCAAAAAATAATAAAAATAACAATCCTGAAATACCGGTCTCTAACCGGAGACCTTTAGATAGCGATCCGCTCCCAGATCAGGAAAATAATTACTTTATTCAAAATTGCTGCTACAAAAGAACGACTTTACTAAAAAAATAGGCATTTTTGAGATAAGCATTCAGTAACAATTGTTTTGTTTGAAGCTTTTTAATTCAGGAACGACACATCTGATATTCTATTTCCAATTTTGTTTTTTAATGAAGCCATATTTGAATTTTATTATGTTTTAAAATCAAGTTTTATGAGAATAATGTCATAAAAAAATACTTTGCTCTACCAATACTTAAATTTTTATTTATTTTAGCTTACGTGGAACTTTAAAATACCTCATTGAAAATTTAGGTTTTTTTGAGTTAAGACGTCGTTCTTTTGATGGAGCGATATATGCATAGATAACAGAAATATTAATGAATCATTTAATGCATTATTGAATTATTGAGACTGAAGCATCTTAATCAGTATTCTTGAAATTTAGTGAATTACTAATATTGCTGTTTTTAATATTTTAATAATCCACAATGAAATTGTTTTTCTCTTTATATTTGTATCCACACCTGTCAAGAATAAACAATTGACAATCAGCAGATTGAATAATTGACAGCATAATACAGACGGCATGAGAGGCATGAAGAAGAACAGTAGCCCGCGGTAGCTCTTCATTGGCTTGCTTTAATTTCCTACTGTAACAGATCCCTCATCCACGTTCTTTTTTGTCTCTTCCTAGTGTTCTCAGGCATGAGGTTCGTTGCCATTTGTTGTATCAATGGGTTTGGGCGTCTGTGTAGTTTTTCTTAAAGGCGTTTCGTCGACGGTTATTTTTAAGTTTTTTTTTTATATAGGTATTTTTAAGTCTGTTGAAAAACTATTTTTTTTTAGTCGATGGCATTGTTCTTTTTATGAAGCGACGTGACCAGTGGGTTAGTTTCAGTCTTCTTTTTTTCAAACTATTATATATAAATAAATATTTCAGTTTTATTCAAGGACAGTTCCTTATACTGCCTATAGAGAACTATTATACTCTAACTACTTGAACCGAAAATAAATAAATTAACATGACTCCAGGTATGAGCAATAACGGTGGGAGACTCCGACCGAAAGAGCTGATCGCCCAGGACGACTGCACCGCCGTGAAGAACTTAAGGGAAGCGGGTGCTATTCCCATCGTCGTGACCAACACTCCGGAACTCTGCTTCTTCTGGGAGACCTACAACCTCGCCAATGGCCTCACCAAGAATCCCTACGACACCCAGAGGACAGCGGGAGGGTCTTCCGGAGGAGAGGTTGGTAGAACTGTATAGTTTAAGATGTATGTATAATGTATACCTATAATTAAATATATATATCTAATATAAATACATATATACATATAAATATATGTATAAATACACATATATTTGTTAACAGGCTGCTTTACTAAGCTCAGGCGGTTCGGTAATCGGGCTAGGTTCGGACATCGCCGGCTCAGGAAGGCTACCTCCGATGTATTGCGGCGTATTTGGACACAAACCTACATCAAGTGAGTCCCATCATTATTTTATTATTTATTATTATTTAATTAATTTGGTACTTGTCTATTTTGACGTCCGTTGACCCCAGCGCCCCAAGTGTCACTTTCCTTAACTACCTGCTACTGTTACCGTAACCTTTCTTAGTCCTTTGCTATTGTTTGTGCCAAGTGGATGTGTTTTCATATCAATTAGAGAATATGAGTTGGAATTTAATGAAGATTTTTCGCGCGGTGAGTGATGAAAAGTCAGCTCTCCTATTCCTTCAGGAGCGGAACGTCATTCCGCGGAAAATGTCTAGCAGAAATGGACATAATATGAAACTGCAACTGGGGAAAGCAGTTAGGTGGAGATGCTATGTTAAAGGATGCAACAACACCATCGGTATTCGAGTTAATACCTGGCTAAGAAATAGTACCTTACCGTTAGATACCATAGTACATTTTATATATTGCGGATCGGCGGAACTGAAGTGAAGTGAAGTGGGAAAACAAAAAGAAGAGGCACCAATAGATAATATTTAGACTCTTACTTTTTATGAGTAAGAGTTTATGTGGAGAACGAAGTTAGAGGGACGACGCCCTTTTGATATTATATTGCAAGATATTGTTCTTTTTAATGAATATTGTTTATTATAAATGTTTTATTTCATCTTCTTATTTATTTCATATTTTAAATATTTAAATTTTAAAGAGAAATGATGATATCTAACTAAAATATGATATTTTAGTTAGATATCATCTCCTATTTCATTTCCTAAAAATCCGTTCTATGATAATGAAAGGCAATACTATTTCAAATAAATTGTAGGCAGCATAACCTGACAGGGTCCAAATAGTTGAGGTAATTGCCAGAGGAGCGCGCTGGGGTCAATGGGCGTCAAAATAGACAAGTACCATTAATTTTTTTAATTACATATAACATTTCATATAATAACACGTCACGTTTTTCTGTTGCCTTGAAAGATAAGCAAAATGAAGAAACTACATAACCAACCTTGCGTATTTTGTCCCGAAATCAAAAATCAGAATTTACAAAATTATCATCTTATTCTAACCTTTGATAAAAAGGATGAACAACGTATTGAGGTATACGAAAATAAGGTGTTGCGCAAAATATTCGGTACAAAAAAGGATGAGACAACTGGAGAATTTAGGAGATTACATAACGCGTAATTGTGAAACCTGCATCCGGTTAATATTATTCAAGTTATAGCGTCACGAAAATGGATTTGTAAAGCTGTTGGGCTGAGTAACGAATGAATTCTTAAGATGTTAAGAAGCGCTGTGCCGACTGGGAAGTGTCTGAGGGGTCTTGCACACGAATACTTTTAATATAAGGAAGAAATAGTTGGGGGTGCAGTCAATAAAAACACCTAAATAAGTGTAACTTATTTATTGTGTGCCGACGTTTCGGACTACAATGTAGGCCATCTTCAGGGCTAAGAGAGAGAAACAAACAGAAAAAAAAACGTTGCAGTAACAAGAATATGGTGACAACTAATGTGGAAATTAAAATAGTGACTAGATATGATGAAATAGTGAATAGATATGATAAATAATGATAATGAATATAAGAGTGGTTACAGAATATAATAAACTTAAAATAGTGATAGACAAAAATAAAATTGTAGATGATGAACAGAAATTCAAATATTGACAGATATAATAATTAAAGAATACAAATATAAAATACGGAAAATAAATGTCCAGAAAGGATAAAATCTAAACACAATATGAAGGGAAAGAAAAATGAGGAGGTAAACGGAAAGATACAAAATGAGAAGATTAAAATATAGAAAAAGGGGGTGGAATATGAAGGATTTAGAAAAAACTAGTTTAATTGTAGATATGGATATGATACCAGACATCTAGAGGTTACATAGGTAAAATGTTATAATACAAGATTATATAGAAAGAAAAGATAAATTAAAAGAATTTCAAAAATTAAAATTGAAAATAGTGTTTATAAATATGAACTCTAAAGTATGAAAAGAAAATAGAAAATATAAGTAAGGGAAGTTAATATATAACTGTATACAGTTAGAAAGAAGTGGCATTAATACAAAATAAGATGTGAATATAACATAAACATATAGAAAATAGGGAAAGAAATACAGTAGATGAAAAATATGAGGCTAAATAATAATGAACTCTATGCTATTAACATATGATGGATGCCAAAAATAGGTGTGAGAACAGGTGCGAAGAAAGGTGAAGGTACGACCAAAACAGCTTGAAATTTATGTCGTGGCTTACCTAGAACAGAATAGACCCCGACCTTCGAGTTAGGTAAGTAAAAACCCTGTAGTGATAGAAAACCCGGTTTAACTTAGCAGTTAAGGAGGATTAAGGACATTAAACTCCAAGAAATAAAAAAAGCCTTGTAACATTAATAACTTAATATTATACGTTAATCACAGGATTTCTCAACTCTACTAATTCCCCTCATACTATTCCCTCATATAATTATAATTTGCTAGGCCATTCATTGTACTGCACGACAGTTACCACAGATGCAGTTTCTTATGCAATTAGGAAAATCGACAACTTAAGGTTATTGAAACCTAAAGACAATAGAAGCTCACGCAAGAACTACTGATGCACTTAATCATATAGCGGACAATAAGATCTGGCAAATAGCACGCTCGCACAATATAGTATATTACATATACTTATGTAATTGTAATATACACAATAATTATTATTGTAGGCACTTGCATAGTAATACGAGTTTAAAGAAGAGTTGAATCTTTGCTATTCTCTGATAGCATAAGCTGAAATTTAATAATAGTAATTAACTGAGTGTTAGTAAGGATTCTTCAAGGATTCATCTCCAGCTGCTAACAGATTAAAAGCAGTCCTGCCAGCGGGAATCGACTCAAGGACCTTTAACACGGTAATACCGCGCTCTACAACTTAGCAACTCCGCTCTCTAACATAGCGGACTCCTAATTTTTAAATTCCTTTTCTTAAATATTAATTTAATATTTAATGATTAAGCATCGCAATTTCCTGGTCGAATTATCTAAAAAAAAATCCCCAATAAACTAGCGATGGCATGTATTTAATGTCAGAAAAAACAATTCATATTTTGATCAGGAGCACTTGTGTCTTTGACCACAAGATGTGTGGTTTCTTAAAGTAATCTTCTTAACATAATACGAGGAATTACCAGTGGCCGGTTTTTCAGAGACAGTACATGACTTGATGGGAATACCAGCGTAATCGATCTGGCTTGCCTGGTGACCATCTCACAACACATAGCTTACAATTTTCCTGGTAGGGGTTGGGAAAGAAAATCGCTCGAGGGCTAATAAAATCATCAATTTTAAATAACAAATCAGTAAGGAGTAAATCTGTACCCCGGAAGTAAACGACATCATATTTCTGTATTTGTTCAGAAGAGCCAATTTTCCATAACTTTGAACAATTAAAATTTATTTTTCGTTACTTATTAATCTAAAAGAAAATTGCCCACATTGTTATTGGAATTAGAAGTATTAATCATAATAATTATTTATGACAATTTACCTAAAATTATTACCTATTTTGAGAACATGGAATTGCTTAACCTCTAAGGCACAAAATTTAAAACGGACGATTGCGCTTATTATAAAGTTACCAATGTCCTGGCGGTTTTCATTAATTTATATTATGATAATAAATGCCACTTTCTCTTCATTTCTATTATTCATTTCCTTCTTATTTTATAAAAATGATAATAAATCAGTTCTCACTTCCGGGAAAGAGTTGAAAATAAGATTTTTCAAAGAATAACGAGTAAATTAAACGAAGGTTTTCATTTCAAATAACATACTAACAAAACGTTCAAAATTAATTTAAATCCTATTCGGTGTAATATTTGCATGGTTGCTCATAGACTCAACATCCTTCTGGTATGTTCTACTTTTGCAAAATATTTACAAAATATTTTTTTTATAATTATTGGTCATTTTTTATGAGTTAATTTTTATGACCGGTTTATATAAGTCATTTTTTATGACCGGTAGGGGCCTTGGATAGCTCAATTGGCAGAGCGATGTCACGGTGAGACAAAGGTTCCGGGTACAAATCCCGGTCAAGGGCCTATCTTTTCTCTTTAAAAAATAAAAATATTTATAACTCATAAAAAATCACCAATAATTATAAAAAAATTATAAATAATAATATGTCGTAAGTCAATAAGATCCTAAATTAAAAAATTAATGTTCAAAGAACTTCGTTCTAGTGTATTCATCACAAAAATGGCGGGAGCACTGGGGCTTTAGGATCTATGAGAAAGAAGGTTTGTCCTCGACCGGTAGGGGCCTTGGATAGCTCAATTGGCAGAGCGATGTCACGGTGAGACAAAGGTTCCGGGTTCAAGTCCCGGTCGAGGGCCTATCTTTTCTCTTTAAAAAATAAAAATATTTACAAAATACTTTTTTTTTCTCCACATACGATCATAACATATTATAGTCAATATAATATATAATCTCTAATAATATAAGCAGGTGTACTTAAAATAATAATAAATATTATAACTATAACACTATAAAAGTTTATTGAGCAAGAAAACCTTAACGAATCTTAAGGACCGTTTTATTCAGCTGTTAACTTTACTGTTTGGTAACTATGCGGGTCACTTGTCTGGAAATATTGGACGCATAAATAAAAGAAATAGTACAATATATAAAAATATTTGTTACAATAAGGGAAGTAAATAGATTTCACCTCCCAATATTAAATTTACTACTCTGATACATATCCAGTATACAAAGATAAAACCTCAATCAATACATCTTAGATATTATTATATTAATCTGAATAAATTATATGATATATATTAAATTATAGTTTAGCATTTCTGTAATAATTTCATTATTTTCCATTTTATTGTGAATTAAATTACTAATCAATGACTACCCTAAGTTCGCCGCTGAATACCAACTATAAAGCCAAGCTTCATTTCTTAGGAATAAATATAAATATATTTATATTATACCAAGTAATAAATAAATAAATATGACCAATGGGGAATCGAACCAACAAGGTTTGTTCACGAGGATGTCTTAATTTTCATTAGCATGTACAGCAATATCAGAAGCTGCACGAATTCTCTACATATTCTTCTCTACAAGATGAGGTGCAGAACTTTAATAAAGTAAAATTTTAACACTCATTTATCACAATAAAAAACAAACTTTTCGAGCTAAATATGCAGTGGTGAATAAGTGGTTTAAGTATAATTTCCCCCAAAATGAGTTTCTTGTACTTAAGTAAGCAGGAATTGAGTTAATTTCGTAGTGAATAAGGGGCTAAGTAAGGCATTGGCTTGAAAAGGAGTTATTGTTTATATTACAACTCCATTTCAAGCCAAAAAACTACGAAAATGACACGATTCCGGTTATCTGAAAGCAGTTAACTCTCTCAGGACAAAATTCGACTTGACCACTTTTCAAAAGAGTTGCAGATATATCGTCCCTGCCATTTCCAACTATCGAATGTGAAAATCGGTACTTTTGAGGAGAATTAAATAAAAATTAGTGCCTATAGTCAAACCAATGACATTCGTTTTAAATTGTTTTTGTGATTGATAGGTGCCCCTATATGAATTTTATATCAATTATCAATCCTAAAGCAACTGCTATAAGTCGAAAACGAAACTGTTTTTTTCACATTCAATACTTTGCGTAGGGACGATATATACGTATATTTGTATAATATTTCCCTTAATATTGGTTGTACAATCTCCAATGTATTCTTTGTTCGACTTGATATTTTGAAAAATAGTTTGCTTTTTTATCCATTTAACGTCACTTTATGCTGTTGTGGCTAATCGGACGCTGCTACAGTGGGACCTCTAAATTTTGCCTATCAAGATACAATTAAGGTAGGGACGGATCATTAGCGAATACCCGACACCACACGGACTTTGGATTGCCCTTCAAATTCCAGACTCCTTTCGATGATTTTTTAGTCCCTTGAAAAAAATCCGAAGGCCACATACAAGCCGGCGAAGAAGGTTGTTATGCAAACACTAAGCCACAGGTGCCACCTACATTAATTAAGTATTATTTGAACAAAACCTCTCGGATTAAGTGGACAGGACTAGAAATAAAAAGGAGAAAAGTCCATTCATTCCGCAATAATATATATATATATATATATTAGATCAATTTATTGATATTTACAACTGTAATAATATTACAAGTAAATTTGCTGATATGAACAAATGACATGAAAACAAAAAACACTTGTGGAGAAACTACCCATCGGTAGCACTCCAATAAAGTTCTATAGAAGAAGGTCTCGAGGCCATCTTCTTTTCAGACGTCTCGGAGGGTTATCAGGAATATTATGGGAAGCAAGTTGAGAGACTAGCGGATTCAAGTGTGTATGGAGCTTGTCATGGAGGGATAGGTATCTAGTTTGCGTCAAATCAGCAACATATGGGATATTAAGATCATGATGGATCAGTTTGTTTGTGATATAATAAGGAGCATTGAGGATTTTACGAAGGATTTTGGATTGTAAGGATTGGATACGAAATGAATTGGATTGTTTAGTAGAGCCCCAAAGCTCAACTCCGTATGTCCTAATAGGCCTGATTACTGTCATGTAAATGAGTCTTTTGTAATTAATTGGGAGCTTAGAGCGTTTGTCCAGTAAATGTTGAAGTAGGCGAAAACGTCGAGCAGTTTCTTGTCTTTTCAGTCTTGTATGAGGATTATAATAATATTAAATATTTCATGCGTATAAGAGTTTCCTTTCTAATTAATTATGCAACTATTTTGATATTAGTTGAGAAATAATAAGATTAGAAAATCGTTAGACAGTTATAATGGTTACTCCATTTTTTATTTTAAGATTAAAATTAAGAAATAAAAGTTGGAACACTCACTTTCACGAGAGTTATATGCCCAATGCTTTTATCTGTTAATATTCATGATTTAAAAAAAGTATATTGTAAATTAAAAAAAAAAAAAAGAACGAAAAATCAACATAATATTGCTAAAATAATATTACAGTAGGATTAGTTTGATACAAAAGAAGAAACCTTGAAAAATGCAGGACAGACCCGCCAGTTTCCGAGCTTAAACTGGTTTGTGTGGATGCCCTACTTCACCAAGGAACCCAAGTGAAAACATTTCTTTTCGCTAAAATCTAGGTCAATGAACCTTCTACTTTGTTTATATCTTTAATTAATAAATAAATAAAATAAAAATATAAAACAGAGTTCAAAGGAAATTTGCTTTTTATAGAAATAAAAAAAAATTCTAAATGGATCTGCAAAAGTCGCAAGAGGGAATAGGAGAAATCTCCCGAACATAACCACTGAGGAAATAATGATAAAAAGTAAAATTATTATTTTCCCTAAAGGTATTATCTCAGTTTTTCCTTTAACCAGCTCTATCTTAGTCAACTACAAATTTCTCTGAGTTCCTTTTTTCATTTCCTTCTGCCCATGAACTCCTGAACTTCGTATATTCACATTTTCCATGATCTTCCTCACTGCTTTCTCCCTACAACATCCCGATCGAAAATCAAATTGAACAATATTTCCTCCTCTTTTCTTATGAAATGACCACACTTTTTCATACCATTCCAATCTCTCTTTCTCTATATTTTGTAGGAAGATTTTTTGGGTTTGCGTTCGCCCTCTGATTTCAACATTAGTTCTTCTTTCTAGCCCGGACACCCTAGCAGCTCTTCCCAAAAGTCCATCTCAGCGGCGAATCATCCTACTAATATTATAAATAAGAAAGTTTGTATGTTTGTCTCTCTTCCACGCAAAAACTAATAAAGGATTTGGATGAAACTTTACAGAAATATAGGTTATACATCATAATAAAACATAGGCTACAGCAAGGGCACATTTAGTAGGGGGCACGGGGGCACCCCCTAAACAAGCCCCCCCCTCCGACAGTTTTTTAGGTACTGTGGAGAATCCATTATAGTACATAATTAAAGGCAAATCACATGATAATAGTTGTTAAAATAACAGAAATAACGTGAGTTAAACTATTGTTTTGATATCCTACTAATATTATAAATGCGAAAGTCCCATGTGTGTTTGTTACTCATTCACACATAAACTACTGAAAGAATGTGGATGAAACTTTACAGTAATATAGGTTATACATCATAATAAAACATAGGCTACAGCAAGGGCAGATTTGGGGGGGGGGAGACGGGGGGACGTGCCTCCCCAGTTCTTTGTGTTCTGCGGAGAATCCATTATAGTACATAATTAAAGGCAAATCAGGAACGTTCTTTGCATAATTTAAGAAAGAGATTTGGATAATTCCACCCCCAATGGTTTCCTCTTATTATAATATGGGATCAAGAATTGTATAGAATCCGTCAGTTTTGAAGTTAGACATCTCAAATTTTGGATGTACGAGTAACTTGTAGTAAAAAAAAAAAAATATTTATAATTATGCAATTGGGAAAAACCACAATGCAAAGCCTTATGTTTCAAAAATACACCTACTTACAAGTCGACGTTTCGCCTATTCAGGCATTATCAAGACACCTAAAACAAAAAGGGGTTATGTGAATCACATCTCGAAGAAAAAGGTGAAATACATCCCAACGATCAACAGCCCAAACAGGCTCCAAACATGAGACAGCACCCCACCACCAAGACGTTCAACATACAACTATTTTTCAATTTTTGTTTTAGGTGTCTTGATAATGCCTGAATAGGCGAAACGTCGACTGGTAAGTGGGTGTATTTTTGAAACATAAGGCTTTGCATTGTGGTTTTTCCCAATTGCATTATAATAAATAATAGTGTTTCTTTTTGAGTTTTTGGCTCTATTTTAGTAAAAATTATTTATTTAAAATGATCTGGCACGAAACTTGTGGCAACACGACACTTTATGTGGCAGACCATATTCCACGCGAGCAAAGCCGCAGGCAAAAGCTAGTTATTCATACAGTCTTTTATAAATACGTACAGCACATTGCATTCAAGTAATAGCGTCACTAAGATTAACATGGGCGAGTAAAGTTGCTGGAATGGACTAACGAATTCCTAAGATGTTAATAAGCACTGTGCCGACTGGGAAGCGTCTCAGGGGTAGACCAAGGAGTAGATGGGAAGATTGCGTTAAGAGTGATTTGGCGGATTTGCGTTTGGGTAGTCGCGTGTGGACAGAAGTTTGTAAGCAGAGATTGGCGGTATCGGCATCGAACCTTCGGGTTTGTATTAATGATAATTATTAATACAGCACGTTTTATTTTCATTTTTTGTAATGACTAACTACGAAATACCGATCTTTACCTAATCTTACCTATTAAACATATACAGAGTATATATGGTTTCAAAAAATATTGTCTTAAGCGAATAAAATTCACAGCTTGATTATCTAGTAAAAACAAAATGAAACCTTTTTCTTAATAACCGTTGAAGGTTCTTGAGTTTACTGTATAGTAGAATCTGCAGACTCCCTGGGGGTCACCCAAGTCTCTATAAAGTGGGTAAGTACTATTAATTGGGGAAAAACCTGACCTCGTTGCAAAACCTTTGTTATAAAAACAGTCTCTACCACATACTGAACTTTAACCCTTCATGATTGAACTTAATAAAATAAAAAATTGGCTAACTTTGCTAAAGTGTATAAATTTATATAGGTTAGTATTACTTGATATGTTTTGTGGATCAGCTGATTCTATAACCTTCCCAGCTGGTTGCGTATTACCTTCCTTTCAGTTGCGTACTGAACGTCTTGGTGGTGGGGTGTTGTCTCCTGTTTGGAGCCTGTCAGGGCTGTTGATCGTTAGAATATATTGCACCTTTTTCTTCGAGATGTGATTCACATAACCCTTTTTTGTTTTTGTGTCTTGATAATGCCTGAATAGGCGAAACGTCGACTGGTAGTGTATTACTGGATTTGAAACATAAGGCTTTGCATTGTGGTTTTTCCTAATTGCATTATAGATAATAAAATACGAACGAACGTAAAGCTTTTCCAAGGGTTGTAATTGATATTTGATCCAAATTTATAAATAAACTTGTCTGTTTTACCTCATATGGAAATAGTATTTTTTCAAAGCTATATAAATATTAAATTAGATAATCAAGGGCGCCGGCGACGGATTAGGGAGAACTGGGCCAATGTCAAAAATAAAAAAATTAATTTAAAAAACAGTTGAAATGACGTGGTCCTCAGTAGGCCAATACGGAAAAAAAAATAAATATTCCAGACATTGTTGCTTTTATTTATTTAAAGCTTCAGATTAAAGTTAACATTGAATAGTAATTAAAATTCAGATGTTAAAATATTATTTTTTAATAATCCTAATTAAATAAACAAAAATAGTTAAATACGATAATTTGACTACAATATATGTAGTTTTTGACTTTAGACATCAGGCATTCTATTTTTTTTTTTATTAAGCATTTTAGTAATGTTTTCACATTTACTAAACATTTTCTTATTTGTGTATATAAGTGTTTGTAAGTAGAGGTTTCACTACCGTTAATGGGAAAACGTTTATTTTTTTCCACACTGTGTCACTAGAACATTTGGTTTTCGAAAACGGAAGTTGCAGATACAAGCTATTGCTGCACGGACCGGTTTGAGACTCTGCAAGAATTTTGCTATGTCAAGTCGATTTCCTTTTCTTCTCTAAATTTGAACTTACAAAACTATAGATACTTTTTATTTATGGAAATTGTAACTGTATTATGATTATACAACAAGCAAATAGAATGAATGATGCATTATGACACGAGACAAAGCTAAGTAGAGAGTCACTTGTGGGTAGTAACTAGTAGTACTCGAATAACAAATTCAACGTAAGTCACGAAGCCATCTTCTTTTCAGACGCCTCGGAGGATTATCGGGGGAATTGAAGAAGTAGCTAGGTTTGAAACTAGTGTGTTTGAGTGGGAATAAAGTTTGTCATTAAAAGACTAGTATCGTGTTCGGGCCAAATCAGTAACAAATTTGACATTGAGGTCATTATGGATGACTTTATTCCTTACTAAAGAAGGAGCATTGAGGATTTTAGTTAGGATTTTGGATTGTAAGGATGGATAAGGGAGGACTTCGATGGCTTAGTGGAGCCTTAAAGCTTTACTCAATAAGTCTTAATAGGTGATAGTAGTCATGTATATGAGTATTTTTAATTAATTGGGAGCTTAGAGCGTTTGTCTATTAAGTGTTGAAGTAGCCTGAAACGGTGAGCCTATAAAATACTATATGTTATTATAATATTATTGCCAACTTACAACTGCCGCGTTATCAATTCTGGCCTCACACTAATGCTATCTAGCGGATTTCGTACTTACTTATTATTTTGAATTCAAATTTATAATTCGTAATCATTGGAATTGTCCTAATTATTACTACTTAAATTTAAAATTATGATCGCAGCTGATTACGGCAAGAGATAAACAAAACATAACATTTTAGTAATACACATATATGGCATATACACGGCTTCTACACATTCCAATTTTCCTGTTTTCATAAGTAGTTACAGTAAAACCTCTACTAACGGACACCCCTAAATAGCGGTCACTCCCCATTACCGGACGATTTTTTTTGCACCAACATTTTAATACAATTTTTTAGGCATTTTAACCTCTATTTAACGAAACCTCTTATTAACGGTCACGGACAGGCTGTGTTGGTTAGAAATCGATTAAAAAAACCTCTAAAAGACGGACAGTGTGACTTTATCCCTTTACCGTTTCTCGGAAACAATTAGTTGTTTTCGGTCTAAGAAAACAGGGACAGCTGTGTTTACTTTTGAGTAAAGGTTTTCCGCATAAATACTTTTTTTTTATTCTCGAACTTGCTTTATTAAAATTTAGTTCTGTTCTAACCCTCGTGGCAGGCGGCTGAAAATGTTTCCCTCGCGTAAGAGACTCACTTTAGAACAAAAAATAAATGTAATCGACTTTTATGACCTTGAAAAGTTAAGGGTACGTGCGCTAGCGGAAAGACTCAATATCGGTAGGACACAAGTTTCGGGAACACTCAAAAACCGTGCGATGTTTTTTTTTTATTCTACTTACCTTTTAAACACATGGGAAATTGAATAAGAGAGAATTAATTTGTACAAATACATATTTATAAAAAAATAAAACCTCCCTTTAAAGGACACCTCTAAATAACGGACAAAAATATTTGCACCAGGGCTGTCCGTTAATTCGAAGTTTTACTGTAGTATGCACACAAGTTTAGCCATGCTTCAAATTTAAATCTTACAATACAAGAAACTGCTCGACGTTTTCGCCTACTTCAACATTTACTGGACAAACGCTCTAAGCTCCCAATTAATTACAACAGAATCATTTACATGACAGTTATCAGGCCTATTTGGACATACGGAGTTGAGCTTTGGGGCTCTACTAAACCATCCAATTCATCTCGTATCCAATCCTTACAATCCAAAATCCTCAATACTCCTTATTAAGTCACAAACAAACTCATCCATCATGATCTTAATATCCCATATGTTGCTGATTTGATCCAAACTAGATACCTATCCTTCCATGACAAGCTCCATACACACTTGAATCCGCTAGTCTCTCAACTTGTTTCCCATACTATTCCTGATAACCCTCCGAGGCGTCTGGCCTCGAGACCTTCTACTATAGAACATGGAGTGCTACCGATGGGTAGTTTCTCCACAAGTATTTTTTTCATGTCATTAGTTCATATAGCTGATTTACTTGTTGTAATATTAATAAAGTTATAAATATCAATAAATTAATCTAAGAAAAAAAATCCTATAAAGCAAGAATCTATCCTCATTCAAAGCCAATAACTTCCTCTTAGCTTCCAGATAATCCAAATAATGAAAAGAAGGTGGCCTTGTGACCTTCTAACTTGAATCTCTTATTTGAGTACTACCAGTTGATAGTTTCTCTACTAGCCTTTTTCATGCCATTATTCCATTCATAACATGTACTTATGTATTTTGATAGTACAGTTGTAAATTAAATAAACTTTTTTTTTAAATAGGCTTATAAAGTTAGTTGTCCACATTATATTTTATTTACTTCATAGCTAAATCTTAATATAGTCGAGGAAAAGTGTACACTGAAGACAATGAAAATTACTTCGACAGGGTAGCGTGGCCACTTACACACCTGAAGACCGGACGACCAATAATAACTAAGCCTCTTTCGTTCAATTAGTTATCTCTGTATTGTAACATCACATTACTATTTCCGTTCGTAAGAATAGTTTCGTAAAATTTCCACATATAAAAAAGGAAACTATCTTACGGAAGATATGTCCTAACTAAATGTAGAAAGCGTGAAAGCCAAAGAATAAGAAAAATTTTGAAAATATGTAGAAACTTGTTTTATAAATAATAACGTCTAACATATCCTGTATCGTGTCCAGACGTTTTGGCCTAGCCTTCGGATCATTATCAGGGCTGAGAAAAAACAACAGTGAATCACCAAATACAGCTACAGTTAGTTAATTAACAGTGGCTGGAATGACAAAATAATGAAATATATATATAAACCTGTACCAATATAACTCCTAAAGATTCTTGGGTACAGTACGTGGTAGAGACTATACTGTTTAACGGTTGTGCAGGGAGGTGAATTATTCTAGAACACGAACAACCGCCAAGTTTTCCCCCTATTTCGGGTATCCATTTTATAAAGGCTGGGTGAGCCACAAGAAGGTCCTAGATCCTGTGATGCACTGCAACTCAGCGCTCTGACTGAGCCACTCCCGCTCCCAATGATTGATGAATATATATATATATATATATATATATATATATATATATATATATATATATATATATATACATATATATATATATATAAAATAATAAAAATACATAAGTACATGTTATGAATGGAATAATGGCATGAAAAAAAGCTAGTAGAGAAACTATCTACTGGTAACTCAAATAAGAGATTTAAGTTAGAAGGTCGCAGGGCCAGCTTCTTTTCATTATTTGGATTATCTGGAAGCTAAGAGGAAGTTATTGGGTTGAAATGAGGATAGATTCTTTCTTTATAAGATTGGTTTTTCTTAGATTAATTTATTGATATTTACAACTGTAATAATATTACAACAAATAAATCTGCTATATGAACAAATGACATGAAAAAAAAAACACTTGTGGAGAAACTACCCATCGGTAGCACTCCAATAAAGTTCTGTAGTAGAAGGTCTCGAGGCCATCTTCTTTTCAGACGCCTCGGAGGGTTATCAGGAATAGTATGGGAAGCAAGTTGAGAGACTAGCGGATTCAAGTGTGGAGCTTGTCATGGAAGGATAGGTATCTAGTTTGGGTCAAATCAGCAGCATATGAGATATTAAGATCATGATGGAGAGTTAGTTTGTGACATAATAAGGAGCATTGAGGATTTTGGACTGTAAGGATTGGATACGAGATGAATTGGATGGTTTAGTAGAGCCTCAAAGCTCAACTCCCTATGTCCATATAGTTTTGGGCTAAGACAACAACGGATTGGTACCCAATACACCGCACTAGAAGAGGGATACCAGCTATGAGATGGCAGGACGACATACAAAACTTCGGAGTATTATGGCACCGTTCTGCTTGGAACAGACGCAGCTGGGGTAAATTGGGAGAGGCTTATGCCCAAAGAAGGGCCTTTTATTCTTTTTAAAACCATTTAAATATAAAAACCATGTAAAAATGTACATAGAAGAAAGAGAAAAAAAATAAAGCTTATTATTATTATTGTTAATATATAGTTATTACAATTTAGGCTCATTTTTCAATAGTCCTTGCTTCTCTCAATTTTCTTCGAGAGAATTCTTTCCTTCTTCCACCTACTTTGTTCCTTGTATCTTCAGAAATTCGTTCCCTGACATCGCATTATACTTTTTTACTTTGTTTCTAAAGACTTTTCTCTCTTCAATATCAGCAGCTTCTATCAGCGTCAATTGTAAGTCTACTTTTACTTGCTGATTCATGTTATTTTTGATTTTATCTCTTAGTATGAATATGTTGGACTCGCCAGTCTCGTTCGGAAAAATCTACCGATTTTTGCTAAGAATTTCAACCTTTTCTCATATCTGCTACTAAATTAGTCTCCTTATTTGTGTTTTCTATGGTCCTTCTTGCGTTTAGTCAGTATCCTCCTTGTTTCTAAAGATTTTCCGCATCTCTTTTATTGATTTTGTCAATACTAGTTTTTTTTAGAGTATGATTGTCTCACATGAATAAAATTCAGTACTACTGGTTTAATTAATGTGCAGTAATGCCGTCTTCAATTATATTAGTCATCAATTTGGCATGGTTACTAAAACCAGTTTGGACATATGCTTTACAAATCTACGGCGTCACTAAACAGACTCACAGAAAACGACTACTAACTTTTCAGTCAAAAGTACTCAGTACTTATCACTAATGCACCAGGGTACGTCAATAACAAAACTCTGCATAGTGACTTAAAAATAAAAACAGTTGACGAACACATACGAACGTACTACAAACGCTTTCAAGAAAAACTACACGGACACCCAAACCCATTGATACAACAAATGGCCACTACTCTATGCCTGAGAACACTAGGAGGAGATTAAAAAGGACGTGGATGAGGGATCTATTACAGTAGGAAATTAAAGCAAGCCAATGGAGAGGTATTTTGTATTTTTTTCTTCAGTCAGCCAATCTGCTGATTGTCAATTACTTGTATTTGACAGGTGTGGATGGAAATATAGATTAAAAAAAATTGGCTTGGTAATGAGACCAACATAGTCTTGAGACGTTACTAAAAAAAAGCTAAAAGAATTGACTCAATCTCGAGAACCATAAGTAAATATTATTTATAACAATCAATAAAAGTAGACACCAATAAAGATTGTGGTTTTCGCGGTATATTTTTCCAGGTAGTATAGAAATAGAATTTACGAGTGATTAAATAATAAAAATATAATTAAATATTGTAAAAACAGTCCTTGAAATAACCACAGAAAACAGGATGTATCCTATGGACTCCTGTTTTGTGCTTAAAGTAATTAACTAACAATCGCCTGGAGATAGATCCAACCCGATGTCGAAATAATGACTCTCCTCTTCGTGTTTAATTGCACTCTCATAATAACAAAGCCACTTATAATAATAGTCACGGAATGCAAAATACTTAGTAGGGACGATTTCCGTCTAACTCCACACCGCATTAGGGCGTCTTTCTAATCTCAACGAATGTTGTTCAATAGAACAAATGTCAATTGAATAACAGTTTGAATCCATCAATGGGTAGACAGCTATGAGATTAGAGACAAGCAGATTGATTAAAGCGGAAATTTAACACACGAGATGTAATTAACTCAAGAAGAAACATAATAAACCTGGTACAGCAAAGATTTATTAAAATTTACAACGGTATAATAATAATAATAATAATACAGCAAATAAATTTAATAAATGATACACAATGACATGAAATAAATGCAAGTAGAGAAACTTCCCATTTGTAGTACTCAAATAACAGATTTAAGTTAAAGGGTCACGAGGCCATCTTCATTTCAGACGCCTCGGAGGATTATCGGGAAAAGAAGAAATAGCTAGGTTTGAAACTAGGGGACTTGAGTGGGAATATAGTTTGTCATGAAAAGATTGTAATCGGGTTCGGGCCAAATCAGCAACAAATGGGACATTAAGGTCATTATGGATGAATATATTCGTAACGAAATAAGGAGCATTGAGGGTTTAAGAAGGATTTTGGATTTTAAGGATTGGATACATGACCATCATACGACCTATTTGGACTTACGGAGTAGAGCTATGGGGCTCCACTAAGCCATCGAATTCCTCTCGTATCCAATCCCTACAATCCAAAATCCTTCGGAAAATCCTCAATGCTCCTTATTTTGTTAAGAATAAAGTCATCCATAACGACCTTAATGTCCCTTTTGTTGCTGATTTGGCCCGAACCCGGTATGTATCCTTTCATAGCAAACTTCATTCCCACTCAAACCCTCTAGTTTCAAACCTAGCTTCCTCTTCAATTCCCGATAATCCTCCGAGGCGTCTGAAAAGAGGATGGCCACGTGACCTTCTTATTTGAACTTTGATTTGAGTACTACCAGTGGGTAGTTTCTCTACTTGTCATTCTCATGTCATTATGTAACACGCATTATATTTACTTGTTGTATAATGTTAATACAGTTGTAAATATCAATAAATGAATTAAAAAAAAAAAAAAGGATTGGATACGAGAGGAATTGGTCCAGATGGGTCCACAATATCCTTAGCGAACGTGAAAACTCCAGGAATATTGAGGGTTTTATGATGTTACAACCACGTACTCTTAAGTGGACTTTCTATAACAATTTTTAAAAAAATAATCCCTGCTAAGAAACCATTAGTCACTTTTCCCCTTAAAAAAAACAAAAAAATCCTACAAATCGAAGAGAAAAGATCATTGTTGTCAAATTTGTCTGATGTCTTATTACGCAAATGCAAATATAAAATAAAATAATTATAAAAAATATACAATATAAATATTAATAAAGTAATTATTAATAATTAATATTATTATTTTTTTATATATGTTGTAATCAATAATCTGCTTTAGATAAGATAATTTAAAAATAATCGATTCAGTACACGTGGATATTAATTTCATTTAAGTGTTTTTTTATGTATTTAATAGATACCTATAGAAATAATTAAAGAGTCAAAAAACATTTTAAGTAAGAAGAACTGACACTCAAGAGATAGGAGACTTGACTAGCAGTAAATATTGAACCTCTTGAGGTGGACGAGATTATTTGTGCATTACATTAGAAAACTCGAGACTGTTGCGACCCTTGTTCGAATCCGGCTTGTGCAGGTTAAATTTACTGCGTGGAAGCATCGTGAATTGAATCCTTGCCACCTTGCCATTACGGCTATAGTGTACCGTGGAGCGTCGATTATCCGAACTAATGTTGTCAGGGGTGGTTCGGATAATCGAAATATATATATATATATATATATATATATATATATATATATATATGTATATATACATACATACAAGCGTGAAAGGAAAAGTTTATAAAAAGCATGATTAATTATTTACGTAAAAATATATGTATAGTGAAAATAGAACGAATAAAAAATGCAACACAATGCAAAGAACGAAAATATGTAGGTACATATGTATATGTAGTCACATGTATGTAAAACAAAATGTATGCAAAGATTTATCACAATTAATTCTGTGGCTTAAAGAAGGTTTTAATACTTGTCTGCTTCAATGTTCTTCCTCTTCATGGCAGCTAGATCTCTAATTATTTTTAGTAGCAATAAATTAAAATTACATTTGAAAAAAAAAACAGTTCCGTTAATTGAACGTTCGGATAACTGACGCTCCACTGTATTAGTAATTAGTAGGAATACACATTTTCTTTACATTTACAGAAATGGCATAAAATGGGACATTAAAGTCATTATGAATGACTATATTCGTAACAAATAAGGAGTATTGAATATTTTACGAAGGATTTTGGATTATAAGGATTGAATACGAGAGGAATTCGATGGCTTAGTGGAACCCCAAAGCTATTGATAATACTCTGTAAGTCCAGATGGACTAGTAGTTCTGGACTACAGATCTTCACTTGACTTGAGGAACAAACGACTTATCTATAACAGTACACTAAAACCTATTTGGACATGTGGAGCAGAACTTTGGGGTTCAGCAAAACAAGTCCACATACACAAGATACAAACAACACAGTCCAAAATTCTCAGAAAAATTGTTAATGCACCATGGTATATTTCGAATCAAACCATACATAACGACATGAACATACCCTCTATAAAATCATATATTCATAACAAATACATAACATTCCACTCATTGATACAAAACCACCCAAACCCACACGTTCTTCCGCTTTCCTACTCTACTCCCTGTTGCATAGACTTGATAAGAAAAGATTAAAAAGATATTGGCCAAGAGACTTCCTTATCTATTGATATTTTTATTTCAAAACTCGATGTTCCTATACAAAAGCAAAGAGAAAAACACTTGGATCAAATTTGCTGGATGCACTATAGCGCAGGTGCAAATGAAAATTAAATATTAATGTTAAGACCGTGGAAAAAAATTCCAACGAAAAGCCCTTAGTCTCCAAAGTAAAACAGAACTTGAAATTATCTGTCCAGTATTTTGCCCATTCAGGCATCTTCAGGGTAGATAGAGAAAAAAAACAAAAAAAAAACATGAATAATGCACCCAAGAAACATCCCACCACCTCCAAGGCTCAAATGCAATTAATGAATCATAAGGAAGGTTACTTGAACCCGGCTGGGTAAGGTTAGATAAAAACAGCTGATAAATACTGGAGAATTTGAAAATTCAACATACACTCACCAAACTACAAAAAGCATAACAGGAAAAAATAAGTAACGATTAGTTGCATTTGAGCCTTGGAGGTGGTGGGATGGTTCTTGGGTGCATTATTCAGGTTTTGTTTTCAACTCAAAGCGACAACCTGCGGAACAAATACTTTATTTTTATTTAATTTGATTTATTTAATTGGAAAAAATACATGAAATATAGTTTTGTTTTTTGTTCTTTTGTTTTTTTTCTCTATCTACCCTGAAGATTCCTGAATGGGCGAAATATTGGACAGATAATTTCAATTTCTGTTTTAGTTTGGAGACTAAGAGCTTTTCGTTGGAATTTTTTTCACGGTCTTAACATTTATTTAAGGTCTCTTTTTATTTTTCAATATTTAAATATTAATTTTTAAATTAATGTAAACTGGACTGTAAATATCAATCATTTAAAAACAATTTGTCTGCATCGTTACAATAATTAGCCATAAAAAAAATGTTACGTAAGTAATATTAATAACTTGACCATGGAAGGAGGATATATCCCCAAGAAAATGTTTAATAAATATGCATTTATGAGATTTATAGACGAATAATTTTGTTAAAATTATGTATAATTATTGTAACGATGCAGACAAATTGTTTTTAAATGATTGATAATGACATATAGTTGTCGAAACGTTTTAAAGAATTAAACAATTTAAGAAGACTAGATGACTGGATGATGGTTTTTATTCCCAAAATATAAACAAAATTAATTATTAAATAATAATCCAATAACAAGAGCTATTCCTGTTACATAAAATACAATGTTAGAAATAACATTAAGGCATTACAGATTATTTTGACTATTAAAAAAAAAATACCTTTGTATAAAAATGTATCCTTTATTTTGGGTACTCACATTATAGAGGCTGGGTGAGCCCCAGGAGGGTCCTAGATCCCATAGGATCCATCTCCGGCAGATTAAATAAATGTTTGCGAGTGGGATTTGAACCCAGGACCTTCGGCATAGCAACTATTATTTTTTAAATTCACTAATATATTATGTACCCTCTCTTCACGATGACCATTATTACAACTAACTTGTAATTTTTAGTAAAGTTAATTATTTACTCAGTTATTACTAAAGCCGAATATTGAAGAATGTTATGGAGATAGAATATGCGGAAATATGAACGAATTGAGGCCATATTAGTGGCAGTTTGGGGTTAACGACAAATCGAAACGTGATAAGATTAGATAAGGGACAAAATCGATCTTGTGTACTTATCAATTAATTAAAGGGCTCTCTTATCTCTAATAATTGTCGGTACAATTCTCATCACTGAATCCATCAATGGATATAATTCATCGATTCGCTATAACTAATGTTGGTAATTATTCCACAGGTTGTCGCTTCGAGTTGAGTCAACTTTTCATTCGTTTCTCTTTTAATATTTTCCAAAAATACAAGTTATCATGAGCTTTAATATGGAAAAGTGAATGTAATTATGGGAAATGTGTTTACTTTGGTAATCATTTCATCTAGAAATGAACGTTTCAACAAACATATATCATCTATATTTGTATTTCGAAGAGAAAAGATTTGTCCTGACCGGGTTTTGAACCCGGGTCGTCTGTCTCTCCGTGACAGCGCTCTACCATTTGAGCTACCAGGGGTCGCTTCACAGTCAAATGAAACGAATAAACAGTTAATAAAACTTGCTGTAACTCAACCTAAGGCTACCTGCGGAACAGGCGCCATAATGTTTCTTCGATTACCTAACTTAATCATGAATAAAAGAAAAATATAATTTAGTTTCCATAAAAAAAAAATGCTATACATCTCTCAACCTCTTTGCCATTGATAAATGATATCACAATTAATACTTTATAATTAATTGAAGTCGCTTGACTAATTATGAAATGTTATAAAAAAGAGTTGGAGTTTGATTAATTATATCGTAATTTGCAAGACAAAGTGTCAGCGACGAAAGTTGTTTATTAAATAATTCCACATTAATTTGGATTACTTTGTATTTAAATTTTATTAAATAAATAAATATTTAAAGCCGTTTAAAATCAAAATTTTAATATGATATTTCGCTTCATTTTTCAAAAATATAATTTTTCAATAAAGCTATCTGAAAGTTCCATTTGATTAAAAAAAATAAAAATTTGGGAATTGGTAAAGCAAAGCATTCCAATTGCAATGATGCTATTGAAATTATTTTAATTATTAAATGACAAACTATTTTAAAAGTATGAAACTTTTTTGATTATAACTTTTGTATTATTCCCATAAAACTTCAAGTTCAAACATATTACAACTCAAAATATGAGTTTATTAAGAAAAACATGTTGGGAATGGAATATCAGATATGAAATTCCTGAATTAAGATGCTTCAACCATTACAATTTCTACAGAAGGCTTAATTCAAAAATGCCAATTTTTCGTGCAAACTCTCCTTATTTAAGTCTCATTTAAGTTATTTGTGTATGCATTATTCAATTGTTTTCAGTATTGTTTTTGTCTTTTTAATTTTGTTTATTGTATATTAAAATTTCTATTTATAATTTTTGGTCAACTGTTTTGATTTTTAAAAATAAAAATATCTAAAATTTCTATATTTTTTATTAATTTTAATTTGTGTCTTTATCTTATTCCTTTTATTATTGCATATTTAAAATGAACGTAATAACACTATAGGAATTGCCACCTTGAAAAGAAGAAGCTGTGACATACTTTCAGAAATTCGAAATAATTCCGAACACGAAATTTTGTGATTAAGGTCATAAAACTGACTTTGACAAGGATAGAAATTTAGGGGATATTTTCGTCAAAAATTTAGGCAATACATTTATATAATAAAAGGAACATGGCTGGAGAGCTCTAGAATTAGCATTTTATTGTAAAATTTTGTATATTTCAATTATCATTAGTATGAATAAGAAGTTAGGTGTTAACAGTATCAGAATTATCAGGGTTCAGGTTATAACCGGATAACAGTCCCTGCAGACCGACAAATACACAAGTACCCATTCTTAAAATAATAATGCAGTTTTGAATAAAAAATACATAGCTTGCTTATATAACTTATATATCAATATTCTGTAATAATATCATTCAAGTTAGTAACAAAGCCTTCCACAAGATGAATCGAAATGGCAGTATTTCCCACGATTGGCAATGCGATCGATCGTGTAAATAGTGTTTACGCGATCAAAGAGTTAGTTTCTAAACTTAGCGGTGAACTCATGGACAGCATCGTACATCTAAACCCATCGATAGAAACGACCTGACTGTCTCTTAATTCATTGTTTAAATTACTCATAATTTATCGATTCCATTAACTGTTAGGATATATCGCTCCTTCAAAAGAACCATTTCAGAAGCGAAAAAAAAACTATTTTTTTCAATAGATCTATTTGAAAATTCCATGTATTGACAAAATTAAATTAGATGGTTAAATAAAAATTTGGGTATTATTAAAGCAAAGCATTCCTATTGTAATGATGCTATTGAAATCATTTTATAAACCATAAGAAAAATTTTAAAAGCTTGAAACTTTTTTTATTTTAACTTGTATTATTATTCCCATGAAAGAAACTCTTAAGTTTAAGAATGATACAACCCAAAATATGACTATTGAAAAACAAAACAAAGGTAACCTACCTCTTCCGCAGGTTGTCGATTCCAGTTGAGTTACAAGTGTTAGCTATTTATAAGTTTCATTTTTAATATTCTCCAAAAATACAATTTATCGTGAACTTTAGTATGGAAAAGAGAATGTAATTATGGGTAACGAGTAAATTTCGGTAATCATTTCATGAAGAAATAAAACTTTCAACTAAAATTTCGAAGTATAGATGATACAATAATGGATTGAATTGGTCAGGGGGTGCAGTCAGAGATAACACAAAATAAGTGAAACGTATATTAGTACTTGTCTGTTTTGATGCCCGTTGACCCCAGCTCGCTCAGGTGTCACTTACCTCAACTATTTGGACCGTGCCAGGTTTTACTGCCTACAATTTACTTCGAATAGTATTGCCTTTCATTATCGTCTAAAACATTTTTATGAAATCAAATAAATGAGAAACATGTGAAGACAAACTAAAACTATAAAAAATTAAACATTTATTAGAAGCAATGTTCATTAAAAAGAACAATATCTAACTGAAATATGATATTTTAGTTAGATATCATAATTTCTCTTTAAAATATAAATATTTAAAATATGATAATATGAGAAACAATGAAACATTTATTACAAGCAATGTTCATTAAAAACAACAATATCTTCAGGAACTTTAACTATGAAACATGCTGAGCTGTTCATCACAAAACTTTATGGAAGTCAGTTCCCCCTGAAGAAATAGGAGAGCTGAATTTTCATCAGTCATCGCGCGAAAAATCTTCATTAAATTCCAACTCATGTTGCCAAAATAATATGAAAACACATCCACGTTCACTTGACACAAACAAATAACAAAGGACTAAGAAAGGTCATGGTAACAGTAGGAGGTAGTTAAGAAAAGTGACACTTGGGGCGCTGGGGTCGACGGGCATCAAAACAGACAAGTACTCTTATTTTTTAATAGTGTCAACGTCTTGGCCTATGATGTAGGCCAAATTCAGGGCTAAAAAAAGAAACAGAAAATGACGAAGATGCCTGGTCTGTGGGTGCCTAGTTTGTGGTGTCTCTTTAAACAAAAGTTCTGATCTGTTTAATTCTTAGCCCTTAAGATGGCCTACATCATAGACCTAATTGTTGGCACAATTAAAAAATAAGTTTCACTTATTGTGTGTTATCGCTTACTGCACCCTCTGACCAATTCAATCCATCATTAGAATTATCCAACCGACTATTTTCCATTCAAATATAGATGACATATGTTTGTTGAAATGATTACCGAAGTACACACATTTCCCATAATTACATTCTCTTTTAGATACTAAAGCTCACTATAACTTGCATTTTTGGGAAAGATTAAAGGAAACGAACAAAAAGTTAAAACTTGTTGTAGCTCAACTCAAAGCAACAACCTACGGAACAGATACTGAAAATGCTATGATATGGCTTAACTCGAAAATACCAATTTTTTAGTTATGCCGTTGTTCATTTGAAGGAGCGATAAGTATAGATTTGTATGTAGAACCTCATCAAATTTTCATGTTGTCATTTATAATCTTTTTAAACCAATTCTTAAATGAGAGTGATGACCTACCGTTTGTACCGAATCTGTCGTGTCTAATTTCAGTGCACATCGTTGCCCTTTGGCACATTTATTAAATCCAATGTTTCCATACATTGTGAATTATCACCCTGAAAGTAATTATTTTTTTCTATTCAAGGATAAACTATCTCATATCTACACGAGGCAAACATAAACTATAATTTAATTCAAGGCAAATAGGTAGGATAGGCTACATGCAATGCAAACTGTACCTATATTGATTAAGTTCATAAAACATTAATCGTATTCGCCATCAAGATTATATAATAGTTAATAATCAATCATTTGTAACATTTTCCAAATTAAGAGGTGATTATAGACAATAACCAGTAGTTAAGCAAAATCACCGTATTGACCACATTTAAAGCAAATATAAACACCTTACAACATTAAAACTGATGATGATCAATTACCTTAATGAGATGACTCAAGATAATAACAACATGGCAGCAATCCATCACCTCTAAGTTAGGTTTTAATCTCATTAATAGAATTTTATACCAAAAAAAGCTAGGATAAGGTTAATTACTTTCATAAATTAAGCGATGCAATTTAAGATTTAATTATTTATTTATTGATTGATTATTAATTATTATATATTGCAGAGAAAAAGAACCTTAATCCACTTATTAATTCACTTAAGTAAATATACAAATCCATACAATTAAAACCTCCATAATTAAAAAAACTTATAATGAAAAATTGCTACCTTAAGAGCAGGAATGTCAATATAAAAAAAATTACCGCTATATAAATAAACGCTATACCAATAGTTTTCTAATATATATATATATATATATATATATATATACATAAAAAATAAAAACTGTACCACTATAACCCATGAAGGGTCTTGGGTTCAGTACATGGTAGAGACTGTTTCTTAGGCAACGGTTGTGCAGGGAGGTGATTTGTCCTAGATCATACTCAAACGCCAGTCTTTTCTGCCTATTTATGGTACCCACTTTGTAGAGACTGGGTAAGCCCAGGAGGGTCTTAGATCCCATAGGATCTATCTAATCAAATGAATAAATAAAAGTCTGCCAACATCGTGATATATAACCAGCGCCTCCGGCACGGCAACTTAGCCGGTATTCCTTTCTAATACATAAACCAAAATAAAAGTGCCATTAAATCAGGCCTCTATATTCATTCTTTTTTTTTTTAATTAAAAAAAATTTAAGCCACTAAAATCAAAGGGTTCAGTAAATGGTAGAAATAGTACAACAAATGAAGGTTATTTGTCCCAGAACACCCTCGACAGCCAATTTTTCGCCCAAATAAAGGTACCCGCATTAGAGGCTGTGGAGGAGAAGACGCTGAGAAGGAGTGTCTTCAGAAACCACAGACTGTTAATAGACTAAATATAATTTCTTCCACATCCAGATTCAAACCCAGAGTCCACAGAAAGCAACTAAATTTTTGAAAACCCTCTTTTAAAATACTTAGAGGTTTAAAAAATATTGAAATTCTAAAGGAGATATATCGACATTTTCGACTAATTGCATAACTCAATAATACAATTTATAAAATATAATCCAATAGTTTTCTTTTTTCTTTCCAATAGATCCAATGGATTTCTCCTCAAAGAATTAAAAAAGAAAAGAATAAAGTTATAAAGGATTCATTCATTATTAAGTCATTCATTTGATTATTCTCAATTACCAAAAATATGTTTCCTAACATTCATAACAAGCACATTGCCAAAAACATTAATACTTATTATCTTAACTTGAAATAAAATATATTACTTTAAATATAAATAAGACAGAGGAAAACAAAATTCACAAGAAAGATGCTACAAAATGAGACCAATGAACTCTCCCTCTGAAATAGATGTTAGATTGTAAACCATATTTCAGTCTCAAGTCAAAACAAAACTCATACTACCCGTTTTCCGCATCTTACAGAACTCTTTTTCTTATAAATTATTCAACTTTAAATAAATATTATGCTTATATATCCTTCTATAATTATTCATTTTAAAAATAAAATGTATTTAAATAAAACTTATAAATTTAGTGTAAAACTGTTCTAAAGAGGCCAGAAGGAAGTGTCCTAAGTAAACAGTCTTTGTATATTGTAACCTAAAGTAGACCAAGTTATTGCAATTTTAACTGCTTCAAAGAAGGCAGATGTAACCAGTTAACCTACTTAAGCAAGTTGTTTTAAACCAGTTATTAATACAGGAATTAAAAGTATTCATTTCCTCACAAAAAGAGATCATTAATAGGTGTCAAAATAACCAACCAGCTTTAAGGGAACTGCTTACATTAAACAAGATATATAGAAGAGATAGAGTTTATGTATAAGAAAAAATACCTAATACCTAATCCTTACTATTCAGATGATACAATATAACAGCTTACATAATATATTTTTTTGCACTAAGTTCTTTTTTTTTTAGTTCATTTTCCCCTTTCCAAATTTAAAATGTAGTTAATAATTATAAACAAAATGGGAGAAAAATCAGATCATGAAAATATTTAGAGTACAAGGATATATAAGAATAAATTTCATAAATACCTACCAAATGAAACATTATTAACACTAGAACTATGAAGATTTACCACATACCTATTTCTACTATAGTAGAGTTCAAGAAATAAAACTATAAATTCATAAGATAATTTAATTTTAAATAAAATAAAATATATTTCATTCAAATATTGTAATTGCATAATATAACGAGTTGTATCAACATAGCATTAAGAGTAGTGCGTGTTGCAACTTGCAACTATACACGGCAAGCAAGAATACTAAATTGAAATTTTATATATTACATATACATAAATTTAAACATAATAAATTGAAAACATAAATTTTTTTTAATTCTGGGAATTTCCCGGAATTATAGATGTATAAAAATTCCGGGAAAACACAACATGTATTCATGATATTTTCATGACCGGTTCGTATATTTAGGTATAACACATAGATATCTCTGAAAATTAGTAGCGTAAGAACAAAATAATTTATAATATTATTGTTTACACAAATTAAATAAAAATCATGACATTATCGTAAAATATTAAATAAGACTTAAAGAGGAAATGTTATAAATAAATGATGCAACCGATCATTTTGACCAGTTCGTAGTTCTAGTGTTAAAAGTAAAAAACATTGAAATTCAAGATATGATTTCTTATTATTTTATGTTATAATAAGAAATAGAAAACCCGGCAGGTGGTCCTAGGATTTTTTTAAGTGAGTAAAAAATCTTTAGTTACGCCGTCCTTCGGAATGGACGTTAAACGGGGGTGCCGAGCCTGTACGATGTCAGGTACTCGTTAAAAATCCCTATTCTAATTAAATCTGGATAGGCAAAATTTAGAGCTCCCACTGTAGGATCATCCGATTAGCCATAGTAGCATAAAGTGATGTTAAATGAACAAACAAACAGAAATAGAAAAAAAATTAAACAATTAAAATATGTAAACTTGTGATTATTACCATATGAATGATTGTCATTTGTTACTGATTGTGAGTAGCGGTATAAAATATTAGAATGTTCAAAATGACTATTAATCAAATGCTTTGGTACTGATTAATATAATATATCTTAGATATCTACAGCCCTGGTGAATAAGCAGTCAAGTCTAATTTTCTCCAAAATGAGTTTCTGGTATCATTTAATAGTATATATTAACAAACTTAATCAAGTTATCGTTTGGTTTTAGCAATTGATCAAAACTTATATTTGATGAAAATATTAGAAATATAAAAATAAATAAATATCCACAGTATAAATATAAGAATTGCTTAAAGCATATTAAAACATTTACTCGCTCGCTCATTGAAATTTAAACATACTAAAAGTTGTATAAATTAAAATGGGGAAAATAAATCAAACAACTAAAATAGTTAAAGTGTAAAAATAAATATTATCAAACATAAATGATTTACAAAAAGATTCCAATGAAATAATTATTTATAACATTGTTTTTTCTATAACCAGTGGTACCTCTCCAGTGGCTTGATTCATTTTCCTATGATAACAAATCCCTCATCCACGTTCTGGTTTATAACATTTAAAAAAATGAAAATTAAACAAAATATTTGTGTACATTATTAAACATCAATAAGAATTTAAATATAGGAAAATCAAAAATATAAAAAGAATTTTGTTGAAAGATGGAGGCACTAGTTTCTGTAAAAGTTAACAGAGTGTAGCATCATCATAATCAATTTACTAATTCAGAATGAACCCTAAAGGATTTCACACTCATTTTACAACAACCTTCATTTGATTTGTAAAACTCAAGTTAAAAAGAAAATTTATTTTCCACTCCACTCCAGTGGTAACTATTTCCAAACAGCCTTGTTTTGAAGAGATAAGACCCGCCCTGACCAGGATTATTATTTTTAACTTAAATTATTAGAAAATAATTTTTAACTAACTTTCAAGATCTGTTGTTGCAGGACTGATCTCAGTGGCAGGGCACATGCCGGATTCAAAAGATCCAGAATGGAATAGATATCTTGTCTTTGCACCTTTAGCGAGATCAGCATCCGATCTCGCTCTAGTGTTGAGGTGTGCTGCACCGAAGGAAACAGAGAATCTAAGGCTAGAAGAACCGGTAAATAATTAAATATAACTATATAACATATAACTATTCAATGTTATAATTAAAATGTATTGCACAGTAATTCCTTGAGTTACAATCCAATAAAAAATAAATTATCTTTATTGACAAGAATTAATAATATTTCTCAATAGGCTTCCTTTTTTAAGTTGTAAAATGCTTGCAAAGGGAAGCTGAAAGAATGGTGCTATCCATAAACGAAGATAAAACAAAAGTTATGGTGCTTAGAAAGAAACCGCCTTTAAATATGTTGTGGGACAGTATGCATTCCAATGCGTTTCCAGTTTTAAATACCTTGGCTCCATAGTAAATAATCAGGTGGATGAAGAAGAAGAAATTCAAAATCGCATAAAGGGGGCTAACAAAGCATTTTTTCCCCTAAGAAGTTTACTTTGTAGTAAACTACTAAGTCGGAGTACCAAAATAAAGCAATCATCCGACCTGTACTGACCTATGCCTGTGCAACCTGGACCCTACGAAAGATCCTGGATGAAAAGATTGACAGATTTGAAAGGAAAGTGTTGAGGGGCATCTTGGGGCCTGTTAGAGAAAATGGTGTATACCGTTTAAGGAAGAACAAAGAGATCTACGACTTATACGACGATCTCCGAGGTACCCATTTCGTGCGAATTCAGCGCTTCAAATGGCTGGAACACCTTGGCAGAATAGATGATGGGAGAGCAGCGAAGAAATTATATTATAGAACTCCGCATGGAGCCAGGCCACATGGAAGACCGAAAGGAAGATGGAAGGAAGCAGTGACTGAGGACTTGAGGATGATCGGAGTAAACAGCAGACATGCTGCACACCGAAATGAGTGGGAAAAGGCGGTTGAGAGAGCCAAGGGCAGCTTCAGGCGCCTGTCGAGCCGATAAATAAAATTAAAAAATGCTTTCAAAAGTTTTGAACTAAGCCTGAAACTTGAGGAATATTTGTAACATTTGAACTATAATTTGTTTCTATTTTAATTTTTTCAGAGGCAAGTTCACATTAATTGTACAATATAAGTAAATTTAATTATAATATTTAGATAAGTAAACTATCGGATGGAGCAGCTCAATGTGTTGAGTACTGAGTTGCAACGCTTAAGGTTCCAGGTTAAAATCTGGCTGTAGCAGATAAATTATTAAATATGTTTTAATAACAGCCACTGAAGAATGTGTGGGATCTACAGACCCTCCTGGGGCTCACCCAGCTTTTATAAAGTGGGTACCCTAACTTGAGGGAAAAATCTAGCAGTCTTGGACAAATCAAACCCCTGAACAACCATTAGTCATGGAAAGAGTAGAGTCTCTAACAAGTACTGAACTCAAGGCCCTCCAAGGGTTGTAGTGGTTCAGGTATTTTCTCTTTAAACAATTTAAGATTAAAGATGAGACATAAACTTAAACGATAAAATAAAATTTAAGCTGTGTAATTTTATCTTTTTCTAAACCTGGGACTGTTTTGAAAAAGCAAACTTTTTTAAGTTAGAGATACAATGTAAACATAGGCGTAATGAGGGTGGATTATTGGGTATATAACCCCCCCCCCCCCATTGCTTAGAAGAAATTAATAAAAAAATTTAAGTAACAATTTAAAAAAAATAAAAATTTGAAGGATTTTACTTTTTCAAAGTTATTATTGTGGGATTAGAGAAGTAAGGGTCAATAATGCCAAAATCACAACAAAGAAAGTTTAAACACAGTTATTTTAATGAATAAAAGGTACACTAAAATGACAAACCAAAACATAATATGTACTGTTTATTTACAATTAATTATATCATTAGAGCTGCAGTAATGGCATCTAGCGGCAACAATAAGATCGCAAATGTAAGAAGAACAGTTTAGATAATTCTTAGAATCTTGAAGTAAAGTCTGGATGGGTCTAGAAAGTTCCCTACACAATTAAGTATAGTAAGTTATTGCAACCAATAAATAGGGTTACTTGTACTTAAAAGCTATTTCATGATTGCCCTTCCAAAAATAACATTTATAAAAATAATCTATTTATTTTATTTGAAGCTACATAATTATAGTATAATACATATATATTATACCTATATTATGAGACATCTTTTTTGAAGTGAGTAATATGTTGGAGTGGTTGACTGGTGGGGTTAACCCCCCATGAGTCAACTCTAGTTATGCCACTGAATGTAAATGCCTTTGGGTGAAGTAGAGAGTGTAAACCTGTACCACTACAACCCGTGAACAAGTCTGGGGTTCAGTACATGGTAGAGACTGTACTGTTTCATGGACAACGGTTCTGCAGGGAGGTGATTTGTCCTAGATCACGCTCAACTGCCAGATTTTTCCTTCTTCATTTTGGGTACCATATTTTTATTGCATTTCATATTTTTGTGTGCTGGGTGAGCCCCAGGAAAGGTCCTAGATTCTATATGATCCATCTTCGGCTGCAAACAGACTAAATAAAGTCTTTCCTGCAGCGGGATTTGAACCAGGGTTTTCAGCATCTACCACGGAGGCACTCCGCTCCCTGGAGTAGTGATAACACTTAGTGCTGATTCCTCACGCTAAAGTTCTAACTAATTTTAGCCTCAACATTTAGTACTAATGAAGATCTGTAATATGGGTCAAAAAATTTGTTTTTATAAATATTTTGTTAGTATTGGAGAATTTATTTCGATCTCCACCTCGACTATTCCTCCTCCAATATTTTCTCTAACTACATATTTCATAAATAGCTAGTGAAAGTAAACAATAAAATATAATCACACATTACATACTTTTCTGTACTAAGAAATAATATTAATAAAAATGAATATTTACAGGTCGATCTAACAACACTAAAAATATTCTACACTGAAGAAATTGTAGCACCTTTGCTTGAAAAAGTTGACGATGAAATCAAAACTGCTGTGAGGAAAGCTGCAATGCATTTCAGGAAATATGGAATTGAAGCACAAAAAGTGGGTATACATCAATATCTTGTAACTTTAATCTACAACTTAGGTACAATACAAAGAGTTGTTGTTTTGTATCGTTAAGATGAAATAGTTCAAATCACTACTGAGTTAGAGAACATAACGATGTAAAACCACAATAAATAATCAACAAAAAATATTTTGTAGCTTATTTGTTTTTCACTAAATTGAATAAAGTTATATAGCAAATGACTGCCTATAAAGTATGCCTACATCATTTGGAGCTTAATTCAAAATCTTAGTGAATAAAAGTCATCAAACAACAAAAGTATCTTCTTCAATTTATGATTATCTTTTCTTTTCAGGTAACAATAAAAGATTTTGACCAGTCTCTACAGGCGACAATGACTCTCATGCTCAATCTGGAATGCCCGCACATTGTCTTCCAAAGATCAGAGGACACCAATGTAAGTAGAGGAAATACAAAAGTGTTTAAAGAGATTATCTAGGGACCAATATAACTCAACATTTATGGCACTGAGTTACTGATTTATAGTTCATGAGTTTAAGACCAGCTGAAACAGATAAACAATTGACAATCGTGTGAATTAACCTGTAGAATCCAAAGTTAGTTCTATGGTTCACTCGACCTCTGTAAAGGGGGTACCCTTAATTAGGAGAAAATGCCCTTATAGATGGCCATGTTTTAAGTCAAATTACATGGTCACCTCTGGTCTAGTGGTTAGCATAACAACCTAATATGCCCAAGAACACGGGTTCATTTTTAAGGGTTTTTTAAAGGGGAAAAATCCTTTGATTATGCCGTCTTTTGGAAGAAATTAAAATGGGGATCCTAAGCCTGTGCGATGCCAGGTGCTCGTTAAAAATCCCTATGCTAATTAAACTTCGAGAGACAAAATTTGTCTCCCACTGTAGCAATGTACAATTACCCATAGCAACATAAAATGACGTTAAACGAAACAAACATCAAAAACAACAACAAACAAGTCAAATCACTTCCTTGCACAACCATTTGCTTTGAAACAGTATAGTACAATGTTCTGAGCCCAAGGTCATTCAAGAGTTGCAGTGGTACAGATTTTTTTTAATAGACTAATTGCAGTATTATTTTTTTTAAACTATTACAATACAAAATGGCTCTACAACCCTTTGTGGGTCTTAGCCTCCTCAAGGAGCCTTCGCTAGGTGGCTCTATCTAATGCAGCTGCTCTCCAGTTACGGACGTTTAAGATGCGCCTGGCATCCTGTGCCACTCTTCCCATCGGAGCCTTGGTCTTCCTCTTCACCTGGCACGGTCCAACTTTCTCTCCAGCAGCTTCTTCGCAGGTCAATGGTGAATGGAGCACCATTCACATAAATAGATCCGAAAACTCTGCTGAGCAGCATTCTCTCGAAAACAACCAGCTCATTTTCCTTGGCCTTAGATAAAGTCCATGTTTCAGAGGCGTAGGTCAGGACTAGGTCTTTAACAGCATGATTTTTGTTTTCCGTGTTAGTAGTGAGCTCCTTAGATGCTTCCTCAGCCCAAAATAACATCTATTAGCGTTGATGAATCTCTCTCTTTTATTTCCTGAGAAATATCGTTTGACAAGGTAACAACACTTCCAAGATAAGTAAAGCTATCAACCTTCTGGAACTTGTAAGGACCTATTTCTACAAACTCCTGTACTGCATTGCTTGGAGATTCACCTGTCCTCATATATATTTTAAACTAATATACAAGTTAAATTAATATTGTTAATAAGTTTTTCATCTTTTTCATACTGCTTAATTAATAGGCAACAAAGACGATTAACTAGCGGTTATAACATACTTTATTACATTATAATTTTATACATATATTTTATAAATACATTATTCTGGTATACTTATGTTTCAAATTGTGAGCAAAAATAAAATAATCTTATCTTCTGGCAGGATTGGACGATCTGGACAGTTCTAGGCGAATTACTTAGAAAAGGTGTAGGCTTCGGAAGAGTAGCCCTTTATTCCATTATGTTCGGAATTTTGAAGAAATACTTCCAGAATGTACCAGAATCAGACAAGCAGGAATGCAGAGAATATAAAGAACAATTTACTAGATATTTTGAGGTAATAAAATAATTTCATGATTCTATGAAACAATAATGGTAATAATATATCATATTTTATAAATGATATATGTATACATATATTACATAATAATATAATGAAATAATGAACTAAAGTAATGATTGTCCATTGATCGAAATATTATTTTATCAGCAAAGTGTAAAACTGCCTAATTCAAAAATCATTTCATTCAGAGTAAATAAAATATATTTATATACTTTTTTTTAATATATTTATTTCTAATATAATTTGCTACAATTCACAAAAGTAATATGTAGTACCAAACAGACCAGTCTCAAACTTCAAAAACTTGGACAAATTTAAATGTATCTATAAAGAATCACATATACAATGAAAGAAAAAAATTATACAAAAAACTTTCAACAAATATTTATATACATATTATAGAAAGAAATACAGGAATATTTGAAAGCAATTAACATAAATATAGTGATATTAGCAGTCTCAATAGCCCAATAGTAGTAATTTGAGTAAATAAATTGTTCATAATTATGGATATCAGTTATATTTTGAAGATCATTAACTTTATGGTACCCTAGTATAAATTTCTAGTGGTTAGCATAACAACGTACTATGCCCAATATCAGGGGCCCCGAGACTGTACGATGTAAGGTACTCATTGAAAATCGCTATCCTATTAAACTGAGATAGGCAAAATTTAGGGCTTCCACTGTAGCGTCATCCGATTAGCCGTAACAGCATAAAATGACTAAATGAACAAACAAACAATACTCGTATTGCCTTACAAGTAACGGTAGGGTAGCAAATAATATACATTAAAAAAAGATTTACATCTTGATCTTTATTTGGTCTATTGGTGACTTTTGACGATGAATTTTTACAAATATGTATCCTCCAAAGTTGTTAATGGATATTTTTATGTAATACCATTAGCCATTCAAACATCCTTTACTTCCATCATCCACTTGTTTCCTAGTTTGCAAGTCATGTTCCATATATTCTTATTGGTTTAATTATGTTTACAATGTCTATCAATTTTTTTTTTTTCGTTTATCAATATTTTGAGAATTACAGGATTCTTCTACAAGGAAAAGTATAAAACAATCATGTTATAACAACAACCAAAAAATTAAGTAGAATAAAAAATTATTAATAACAAAATGTTTTTATATAATATATTTTGATTAAATAATATTGCTTTTTTCTTTTTAAGGAGCTTCTTGGTGATAACGGAGTATTAATACTGCCAGTATTTACAAAGCCTGCGCACCATCACTATAAGATGTACAAAAGATTTTTGAATTCTCTCTATCTTTGCGCTTTCAATTTATTAGAAATGCCCGCAACAGCTTGCCCGACTGGTTTCAATAAGAAAGGAATGCCAATTGGAGTCCAGGTATTTCTTAGTTTTAATTCAGTCAACGATCATTTAACAAATTAACATATTCAGTATACATCAAAAAACACTTTCTTTAAAAATTTAAAACGCATTTATTATTATCTCTTTTATGAAAAATATAAAACATCAATTTATAAAATAATTGTTCTGCGTAACCTAGCAACAGATCGAGGAACTACTTTCTACTAGTCTTTTCTCATTCTCGATCAGAAAATTATAAATATTTCAATAGGGTCAATCAAAAGGGGTACAAATAAGTACTAAATTTTTCTACATTAATATTGGGTTACTTCTACTAAAAGGAATTGCGAAGCATGCAACCGGTAATTATTATTAAATATTATGCATCACAAAGATTAAGATGAGCCTGTAAATTTGCTGGAATTAGTAACGAAAGAATTTCTAAGATGTTAATAAGAGCTGAGCCGACTGGGAAGCGTCTGAGGGGTATGTGGGAGAATTGCATTAAGAGTGATCTGGCGGATTTGGGTTTGGGAAGTGGTTCGTGGACAGAAGTTTGTAAGAAGAGATTGATGGTATCGGCATCGAGCCTTCAGCTTCGCTAAGCCTTATTATTATTACCTTTACTAAAATATTAAGTCGCTAAATAATAATTAGTATAATTAGATGAAAAGATGTAAAATGGAGGTTCGTCTGCTATATTGTTAGAAAAAAATATTTATTCACAAGATTTCATTATATCGTCTCTGCCATCGCAAAGTATTGAATGTAAAAAACACGGTTTTCGTTTTCTACTTATAACAGTAGCTTTAGGATTGATAATTGATATAAAATTCATATAGAGGCATCTACCAGTCACAAGAACAATGTAAAACGAATGTCATTGGTTTGATTATAGGCACTAATTTTTATTGAACCTTGAAACTGTTGTTTTTTTTAAATTCTCCTCAAAAGTACCAATTTCACATTCGATAGTTGGAAATGGCAGGGATGATATCGTCTAAATAACTCTAGTAAATCACTTGTGCAGTTTCTGCAGAAAAGTTTGTATGTTAAAAGTACTGTATGTTCACCATTCATACAATTAAAGTTTGACTAAACACACACTTTTAAGTTAGATTGCATATACTGCCTCCTATCTGCTGTTCTGACTGAGCTGCAGAACAAAATAAAATCCATACTATGGTCCAATTTCTCATATATTCCTGTCTGTGCTCATTCTTTTCTTCCCTTATTTTGCTATAAAAAGAGCAGTTAATACTTTGAACAGTATATTTAATTGAAAATAATCATAACATTTAAACATGAAGACGAAGTAAAGGTTATAAATAACAGAAGAAAATCTAACAACAGCTGGAATCTTCTGGCCAGGTGTTTTCAGTAGTTGCCATGGATACATCCAGAGTGTACCGTATATTTAAGGAATATGATATCACTCCAACCATGACTTAAGAACAATCATTCAAACATAATTTTTATTTTCTGTTTCAGATTGTAGCTTTCAAAAATCAGGATCGATTGACGATAGCAGTCGCCAAAGAACTCGAAGAGGCTTATGGTGGTTGGGTTCCTCCTTCGAGCGAACCAAATCATAACATGGTATAATTTTTACTTTAGGAAATTTTGAAACATGCAAGTGCATTTTGCATGAGTGATTGTTGCTCTCTTAAGCATGAAAGTGATACACAGGATAATTGTTGGGGGGGGGGATTGGTAGAAATAAGGCTACTATCAGCGTTATATATATATAAGATATATGTAAAAAGCACATCTGTGGAGAGAATTTTATTGTAGCATCTTAGTTTTTGTTCATAAAATTATAACTAACGTATTACGTGCAGAATTAATATACTTGTTTACTACTTATTAGAGATGTAGAAATTTATATTTATATTATAGTTATGTGTATTTTTTTATTTTTTTTAGAAACTCGTTTTTGTATACTTTTTTAAAAATAATTTTAAGTTATTATATTAAATGCCTTGCAAGATTTTGTTTCTGGTAGGAGGAATATTATGCAGGGATAGGATCTGATTCATAAAAAGAATTCCTTAGTTTATTTAGGAAGAAATTTCAACAGAATAAGTGTGTATATCGAATAAATACTTTCACAGCCTGTATGTAAATAGTTAATAGTAAGGTTAAAAAAATCAAATAATCAAAATATACAAGCCATATATATTTTTAAAGCATTTATACATCACATGATTAAACTTAAAACAAATTTAAAAAATAAGAGAATATAAATAATATATTGGATTCGGAGTTTGTAATCTAGGAATCAAAATAAAATAAAAAATTGGTAGACAGCAAGGTTGCATTTTTATTAAATTTTCATCTATGGTCATTAACTTCTTTAATTTCAAACAATAAATCAGGAAATCAGGAAAAACCTAAATCACCCAATTTAAACATGTATTTTTAGAACCTGAATGAATGACAGAAGAAAAAAATTAATAAATTTATGAATATCATTGCTCCAAGCTGAAGATGTGTAACTAAAAATTGGAAAAGTACTAAGTAACTAAATAACTAATTTGTAAAAATTTGGAAAGGATTCGCATTAGTAAGACATCTAAAAAATTTAAAAACCAAGTATAGCAACATACATCCAATTGTAAAAACATTAAAAATGCCAATATAAAAGTCTCACCCACCATAGTATTCAAATGTAGCATAAATTCGAATATAAAAACCCACAGTATTGGAAATTGCACATATTTAAAAAAAAAATAGAAAATTAAAAGTAGCAATTGCAAAAAATAATAAAGTAGCTGTCAACTATAAAATTAAATAAATTAAAAAATTAGATAGATTATCGTATAACAATTAAATTATTAAAAATAAAATATTTTTACACTATTTGAATGCATTTATTTAGAATAGTTATGTTAACTATAATTTATATTATCCGAGTGAATAAGCCTTATTAGTATTTAATTTAGAATAATGACAGTTATGAGCTACTAAGGATACAAATGATTAAGGTAATGAGATAAAAATAACTAATTAATTAATTTAATAAAATTTTATCACAGACATAGACGTGATAAAATTATTTCAACTGTAATTGTCTTAAGTATCTAAAATAATGACGTTAGGTATGTTGATATAGTTCAATATTTTTAATTGGTTTTTGAAATCTGTTTGAAGGTTTTAGAAAATTGCATGATGTTGGGGGATGCTTCCGAAACGTATTTTCAAGACTTGTAAGGCAAACAAAAGAAACACTGTTTAACACTGGAAGGTCTAAATTGCTCTACGGTTATAATTACACAAAGAATTCCTAATAAATTGGAAAAGAAGAATTAAAAGAGAACACAAACCAAACATTTTCACACACAAATTTTTAAAAATTATATAATGCATTCGTAACAAAATAAATAACCTTAAGTTAAAGATATAGTATCTGTTTATCATGAGTGTGTGATACAGTTACAAAAACTCAACGATACATCACCTTTCTATTATTCTTATTTTTTTTTCTATTTTTTTTGTTATTATTTTTTATAATTCTATTCTCTGTTTATATATTTTGTAAGTAGATTTCTTTAAAGGAAGCTAGACAATGTTTGACTAAAAGATAATTTTTTTTAAAGGAGTACATCTTTTTTAAGGATTCTGAACTTATTAAGCTGGAATTGAGAATTTTTACTTGATATTTCCACTAGATTTTTTTTTTTTTTTTTTTTTTTGTGATGGAGCACTTATAATGAATTTCACCTTTTAATTTTATTTTTAGTCATGCCAAAAATAAATATAAATTGTATCTTGTATTTCCTTCTAGTATTGTTAGAAATTTGATAAAAATAATTTATCTTTTAGCATGTTTTAACTTAAAATTTTGTTATTAAAATCTAGTTACTGGTTCAAACAAAGAATGCTGTTATATAACAAAAACAGAACAGATTTATTTTTAAATATGAAATATTGTACTAAAAGAAATCACTAGCGCTTTACACTCATTATTGGAAAAATATTTTCCTTTTGCAAGGAACATTTTGGTAAATTAGTTGGCTATTTTTGGTAATAGATTGTTGAGATTAATTGTAACAGATTGTAAAATGGTAATAATTTATTTTGAAAATGTAATACTTCCCAGTACAGTGTGCTTCCTATTATTTTTTTTTTCTTTTGAATATTACGAGAAACATATTTCTAAAAAGAAATTACTTGTATTTTTATTTTATTCTTTTACTAGAATTTTATTTTTATTTTTTATTTAGTATTTTTTTAAACAAACAAAAACAAAGGTTATGTATTAAAAAAATACATATTCAAAATTATATAATATAAATTAATAATTATTGAAATTAATAAAATTCTCCAATATAGTTAGTGAACCACATCTTGCACTTTCTTACAACAATTTAGCACACATTACACAACACTATGTTTCGGGGTTTTGCCAACTTTTCAAGAAATTAATATTTTCTACATCTTTTACAAATTAGGTCCTGTAAAAAGGTTTTTATAACTTTTTTATTTTTTCTTATAGTAGCAGAAGACACGGGTTCTATATCTTTAATTCATAAAAATTTATTAAATTTTTTTTAAATATTTAATATGCTCGACAAAATATTATTTTTTCCGTGAGGAGAAAGATGATAACAAAAATATTTCCTTAATGCATGAGAAAAAAATTGGTATATTTATATTATGCTTCCATTTCTAAATATTCAGGATAATATCAAATTAAATTTCATTTAAAGTAATAGACGTCAAACGATTTCTTCAAAAGTTATTTTAAAATTATGAATGTGTTTATCCTAAATGGACCCCATGGTATGAATGCACGAGTTAATGAATGATTAAAAATTTATTTTTATTCTGGGACAAGTCCATTAAATATAACAAATGTAGAATTATATTAAAATTTGTCTGCATGATTGATTGAGCATATATCTACAGCCCTGGTGAATAAGTCGTTAAGTCTAATTTTACCCTAAATGAGTTTCTTGTACTTAAGTAAGCAGAATCGAGTTATTCTCGTAGTGAATAATGGACTAAGTAAGGCATTGGGTTGAAAAGGAGTATTTATTACAACTCCATTTCAAGTCAAAAACAGCGAGAATGATACGATTCCGTTATCTGAAAGCAGTTAACTCTCTCTGGACAAAATTTGACTTAACCGCTTATTTTAGAGGGGCTATAGATATAATAATTGCATTAAATAATAAAATTTAAAATAAACAATAGTGAGCCAGCTAAATGATAAAGAAAATAAATAAAACTTGTAAGAAATTTTTATAAAAAAGTTTTTGATACACAGATTTCGAATATATGTATTGGTGTTTAACTATATTAATAATATATCTGTATTTAAGATTTATTAAGAATCACTCTATTTAATAATTTGTAAATATTTAGGTTCATATTTTTAATTTCCGTAGTTCAAAAGACTGCTTGTCTTGAGGTTTTGGCAAACTGTGATGTAATGTATTTTTTTAGTTATGTAAATATAATTAACATTTTTAAATTATAATTTGCTATTTTACTAGTTTATAAGAAAGAACATTAAAAATAATTTTACAAATCAAAATTTTTTTAAAATGTTAATCACAGAATTTTAATTATGGTTATGTCAAATGTGGTTACCATCAGTAGAAAAATTGTATACAATTTAATATTGCTACTTCAAGTCATAACTTAAAACCAAACACAAAGCCTAAAGCCTTGTAATATGAAGGAAAAAACATAAGCCCATTGTTTTGCCATAATCATGATATACGCCGAAAATTCACATCAATATAGATCAAATATAGCACATCTCGTACCAACAGCCAAACAGATCCATCGTTGAGGGACAGTAATATCACTCAAAAAGATCCAATCAAGTACTCAACTCAATCATTATTTTTGAGAATGATGATGTCTCTGACTGATGAGTCTGTTAGGATTACTGATTTGAGATATGCTATATGTGATATGTTTGATTATCATTAATGTGAATTCTTCATCCATGTCCTGATGATGCTCAAAATGGTGGAACGTTGAATGGTTAGTTATTGTCCAGTATTTAGGCTTAGTGTTTGGATTTTTCTAAATGTATTCCCGTATTTATTTAAAATCGCTGGTGTTTTTTGTATTTTTTATTGAAGTATTTTAATGATGTTAATAGTTTCATTTTATAAGGTGATCTGTATAATATAGTAAAATGTAAACATCAAACATGACATATTGAGTAAGAAAAATATTTTTAGATAAATAAAAAAGTTTAAAAATTAATGTGTAGTTCATATTCTTCCTCTAACAAAAACTAAGAATATTTTGCTGTACCAAAAACAAAACTAACTTTTACAAATATAAACTTATTTTAGAATATAAATGGAAAATTCCAACTCAAACATAGTATCTCTAAAATAAAGGATAAAAACTAAACTGTGTGTGTATATGCATCTTGAAATATATTGTTTATTTATTTGATGCCACTTTATGCTGCTATGGCTAATCGGACGATGCTACATTGGGAGCTCTAAATTTTGCCTATCTAGGTTTAATTAGAATCGGAATTTTTAATGAATACCTGACATCATACAGGCTCGTTACCCCAGTTTCCCCCTTCCGAAGAACCACTAATTCTAGAGCCATCTGCTGGGCTAAGAATCCGCAATCATGGGCTTAATAGTTTATTTGATTGTTTGTTGATATGCTGTCTTTGAATTCTGCCTGTGAGACGTCCTGCATTTTGTAATGTATTTTTTTATTTGATCTTCTTTTCTGTTGCCACCGTGAAGCTTGTGAAGATGCATGCCTTTATTGGGAGGTTCGTCGGCGTATGATAGAAATCCAGGTGCTGGCATTGGATAAATAAAAAAATAAATAAAAATTGGTATGCTTGAATTGAAAAAATATTGACAGGTTAGTTTTTCTCTTCTTTGTCTTGAAGTCTCAAGGTTTCATGTGTGGAACATCCATTTATACCCTAAGAAAATATTTTGTTTGTTCTTCAAATTATTTCTCTTTTCTATAATAAAAATAGGTTAATATATATATAAATATTTATTAATATATATAAATAAATTAATAAATAAAGTTTAGCTAACATTTTCCCAAAAAATAAAAATAAAACTACCAAAAATAAAGAGCTAATAATTACTTCTATTTTATGAATTATATTTATTTGAAAATTTATAAATATATTTCATGACCTCTTTCTACTGTATTATATGCATTAAATTAATAGTGTTTTGAAAAAAAATATGATTTATTTTCAGGTCCAGGCTATTTTTGGTAAAATATTTTTCATTTTTCAAATTATAATAATTTCCTTTAAAAAACAAGTAAAAAGGGACAGTATATTGAGAAAAGATAAAAGAACAGAAATAAAATAAATATGTATTCACACGACAGGCACCTAGAATTTCGCATGGAATTCTCGACAGCTTACAACCACCAAATTTGGAGAAATCTAAGTTGTATAAAAACAAAAATAGAGATTTTTGATTGGTAAAAATCCTTCACTATATCATCACTCCATCGAAACTTTGCATATGTCATCCACTAACTTTTTATACGCTCTTTCATATAAATATTTAGAATTTAAAAGTGTAGTTCATAATAGATCATATACGAATAGTATAAGTTATAATTTTATTATTAAATGACTTAGAATAAAAATAACAATATTTTGATATTTTATAATGAATAGAAATTTGTAATGTGTTACTTTTAAAAGAGAAATATTGAAATTGTCATTAAAGCAATCCTAATGTTGTTGTTAGAAAAACCTAAATGTAATTTTTTAAAGAAAAAGGTACTGATTAATAAAAAGACTGATTTGAAACAAATATTTCTGTAATAAGTGAAAGAAAAATAAATTACGATTAAGTAATCTTGTGTATTTTATTTCCAAAAAAAATTTATTTTTTCTGTTTGTTGATAAGAAACAACTGTTTGACTAAATATAACCCTCTAGGTTTCCAATATAACAACTGTTTTGGTTTCTTTTTTGTTTTCAATCAAATCATCTGGAAGATATAGTGAAAAAAAAGGCATGAAATGGTTTGGAAATTTGACAAGAACGCCGGAAGGAAGTGGTCCAACAATCAAAGTTGCGGGATCGAGAAGGCGAGGAAGACCAAGGAGGGTCTGGGATAACGAAGTGGAGGAATCCATTATGGGTCATGGTCTACTGGAAGAATGGATCTTGGATAGGACATTATGGAAGGAAGCAATCGAATCACTAGGTTAAGGAAACTCACTATTAGTGTTAACTCCTTGGAAAAAATAAAATATAAAATTAAATCAACTGTTTTGATTTTTAAATATTTTTTATTTTAAAGAGAAAAGATAGGCCCTCGGCCGGGATTCGAACCCGGATCCTCTGTCTCTCCGTGACAGCGCTCCATCCATTTAAGCCACCAAGGCCGTCTGCTGGCAGAGGACAAATGGACATGGGATCGGATAAGAGAAAAGATTTGTCCTCTGCCGGCAGGCAGCCTTGGTGGCTTAAATGGATACTGGCAGAGGGGGGGTGCCCAATTGCACCCTCCCATAAATCCGCGCTTGCTATAGCCTATGTGTTATTCTGATGTATAACCTATATTACTGTAAAGTTTCATCCAAATCCGTCCAGTAGTTTTTGCGTGAAAGAGAGACAAACATTCACATTTATAATATTAGTAAGATATAAATTTTTTTTTTTTAACTGGATTTAATTCTTCTTTTTTAGGGTAAGAGAAATAAAAACCATTTTCCAGTCATTGTTTATTCTCAATTTTCACTCTATTCGAGACGTTTCGACACTATGGTGTCATTTTCAATCTTTTTTTCCTGCATCTTTTAAAAAATTCCTTTAAATTTTTTTTTTTTTACATAATAAGTCTAAAAAAATTTTGCAAAAAAAAATAAATTTACATTACTATACATAATTTAACATAAAATGTCCAAAAATAACTCACTATAAGCATAGATACCTGGAAAGTCATATATAAGTCAAGTAATAGTTCAAAGATCAAGATTTGGTCTTTTAATGTAATATTATTTTATTGACCATGGAGGACTAATGATCTCCCAAGCATTTTAAAAAATATGACTTTGCAGGTATCTATGCTTATAGTGGGTTATTTTTGGACATTTTTTTTACACAATTTTTTTAGACTTATTGACTATGTAAAAAAAAAAATTTAAATGAATTTTTTAAAAGATGCAGGAAAAAAAAGATTGAAAATAAAACCATAGTGTCGAAACGTCTTGAATAAAGTGAAAATTGAGAATAAACAATGACTGGAAAATGGTTTTTATTTCTCTTGCCCTAAAAAACTAATATAAATTTACGATAACAGTATTTCAAATATTTATACCTAGGCTTATTTAATTACTAAAATAATATAAGATATTACTAATACTAAATAGCTTAACTATTTACATAAACTTGTACAAATACAATAAAATTCCCCTAGAGCTTATAACTACAAATTAAAACACTTACAGTTCACTAATTAAAGTCCACCGACCGTAAGGTTCTCCAAATATACAGAAACGGTTTATTACACTCGCGATACTGTCACAGTTCACTGATACACTTCTTACACTGGCCTGTTCACCACTGAATAGTTTATCACACTGACACTCACTTATTACAAGTTCATCACAGTCCCTGGTCTACTCTCTGATTGACTCACTCGAGGCGAGGGGGGTATTTAAATAGGCAAGGCCGAACATTCTAGAACAAGGAAGTAGGAGGGAGACTGTTCTGGGATTGTCGAGAACCTTCTTAATCTCTTCCGACAAAGGAGAGGCAGCCCTAGTTATGTTCGAGAAGTTCTTATCCAATCCAATCTTAACTTCTCCCGCCTATGGGCTAAGACGTTAATCCCTTGTTTCCGTCTTTCTCTCTGTGACCATAACAATATTGACCTGAATTTTAGTTGATTTTCAACAAGAAAAAACACGTTTTACACACTAAAATTATTCATTGTATCGAATGTTTTCTCAATGGGTGCATCTAAAATTGGCGATTCCGAACCCTTTTATGTTTTTCATTCACATATAGATAGCTACCGCTTTGATTATGGAGCTTATTTTATCTATGTGATTGTTTTCTGGCCTCAGTTGTCTTAAATTAAAAAATGATATTTTATGTATCTTCATTGATAACAAATTCACATTGACCCATAGCACCCCTCCCCTGAAAATTCTCCTAGATCCGCCAGTGATAACCATCTAACAATGCAAATGGAATTAATGTCATTTGGAAGTTATTCGTTCTTTAATTCTTCAAGGAAATTTTTGAATTGTCGAAGATTTTTTGCAATGCATAACACTTTTTTCAATTCATTAGGATATTTTAAATATTTTGTAATGGGATGTCCTTTATGATCGTTACATACTCAGAAACAAATTTAGTTAACTTACCAAAAATTCCAGATTACAAATTATATCCGTAGGAAGAATGATACAAATTGTTTCCTCTAGAGCACAATGTCAACTGTCTGTTGCAATGGAAGTTTACAAATTCAAAATTACAGACGATTACGCCACTGTTTATGTCCGTTTGCGCAGTTTTCGACGAGTCTTATCATTCTTAACTTGGACGGAAATGAAATTTGCTACAAAAAGTTGCACTTAGTCTTTCATATTTGTTGTTAGTAATTTTTAAAGACATTTTGAAACACATATGGAATGATAATGATTTTTTAAAATATAATAGCTCAAAAATGAAAAGGAAACTCGAGTACATTTATGGAGAGCCACAAATAATCCTTCACAGAGGTTGGCCACCCTTGGTATATTATTTAATCTAGCTGTAGCTACTTCAGAAGTTCTAGTTAATTATAATAAACTTTTAGTTTTTTTTGTTTTCTACAAGTTTCTTGGATTTTTCTTACTTGTTGTTTTTGGTACCTGTAACAGCTATCTTACTGGTCTTATTACAACTGTTTAGAGAAAAACAGTTTGACAAATTGTAACCTTCTAACAACAGTTACCAATCCGCCACCTGTTTTTGTTTCTATTCTGTTTTGTGTTGTATTGAAAGCATAACCAAATACTTTAATAGAACACTTTAATTTGTTTATTCAAATTATTTAATTTTATTTTTATTTTAAAGAGAAAGGTAGGCCCTCGACCGGGATTCGAACCCGGATCCTCTGTCTCTCCGTGACAGCGCTCCATCCATTTAAGCCACCAAGGCTGCCTGCCGGCAGAGGACAAATCTTTTCTCTTATCCGATCCCATGTCCATTTGTCCTCTGCCAGCAGGCGGCCTTGGTGGCTTAAATGGATGGAGCGCTGTCACGGAGAGACAGAGGATCCGGGTTCGAATCCCGGTCGAGGGCCTACCTTTCTCTTTAAAATAAAAATAAAATTAAATAATTTGAATAAACAAATTAAAGTGTTCTATTAAAGTATTTGGTTATGCTTTCAATACAACACAAAACAGAATAGAAACAAAAACAGGTGGCGGATTGGTAACTGTTGTTAGAAGGTTACAATTTGTCAAACTGTTTTTCTCTAAACAGTTGTAATAAGACCAGTAAGATAGCTGTTACAGGTACCAAAAACAACAAGTAAGAAAAATCCAAGAAACTTGTAGAAAACAAAAAAAACTAAAAGTTTATTATAATTAACTAGAACTTCTGAAGTAGCTACAGCTAGATTAAATAATATACCAAGGGTGGCCAACCTCTGTGAAGGATTATTTGTGGCTCTCCATAAATGTACTCGAGTTTCCTTTTCATTTTTGAGCTATTATATTTTAAAAAATCATTATCATTCCATATGTGTTTCAAAATGTCTTTAAAAATTACTAACAACAAATATGAAAGACTAAGTGCAACTTTTTGTAGCAAATTTCATTTCCGTCCAAGTTAAGAATGATAAGACTCGTCGAAAACTGCGCAAACGGACATAAACAGTGGCGTAATCGTCTGTAATTTTGAATTTGTAAACTTCCATTGCAACAGACAGTTGACATTGTGCTCTAGAGGAAACAATTTGTATCATTCTTCCTACGGATATAATTTGTAATCTGGAATTTTTGGTAAGTTAACTAAATTTGTTTCTGAGTATGTAACGATCATAAAGGACATCCCATTACAAAATATTTAAAATATCCTAATGAATTGAAAAAAGTGTTATGCATTGCAAAAAATCTTCGACAATTCAAAAATTTCCTTGAAGAATTAAAGAACGAATAACTTCCAAATGACATTAATTCCATTTGCATTGTTAGATGGTTATCACTGGCGGATCTAGGAGAATTTTCAGGGGAGGGGTGCTATGGGTCAATGTGAATTTGTTATCAATGAAGATACATAAAATATCATTTTTTAATTTAAGACAACTGAGGCCAGAAAACAATCACATAGATAAAATAAGCTCCATAATCAAAGCGGTAGCTATCTATATGTGAATGAAAAACATAAAAGGGTTCGGAATCGCCAATTTTAGATGCACCCATTGAGAAAACATTCGATACAATGAATAATTTTAGTGTGTAAAACGTGTTTTTTCTTGTTGAAAATCAACTAAAATTCAGGTCAATATTGTTATGGTCACAGAGAGAAAGACGGAAACAAGGGATTAACGTCTTAGCCCATAGGCGGGAGAAGTTAAGATTGGATTGGATAAGAACTTCTCGAACATAACTAGGGCTGCCTCTCCTTTGTCGGAAGAGATTAAGAAGGTTCTCGACAATCCCAGAACAGTCTCCCTCCTACTTCCTTGTTCTAGAATGTTCGGCCTTGCCTATTTAAATACCCCCCTCGCCTCGAGTGAGTCAATCAGAGAGTAGACCAGGGACTGTGATGAACTTGTAATAAGTGAGTGTCAGTGTGATAAACTATTCAGTGGTGAACAGGCCAGTGTAAGAAGTGTATCAGTGAACTGTGACAGTATCGCGAGTGTAATAAACCGTTTCTGTATATTTGGAGAACCTTACGGTCGGTGGACTTTAATTAGTGAACTGTAAGTGTTTTAATTTGTAGTTATAAGCTCTAGGGGAATTTTATTGTATTTGTACAAGTTTATGTAAATAGTTAAGCTATTTAGTATTAGTAATATCTTATATTATTTTAGTAATTAAATAAGCCTAGGTATAAATATTTGAAATACTGTTATCGTAAATTTATATTAGTTTTTTAGGGCAAGAGAAATAAAAACCATTTTCCAGTCATTGTTTATTCTCAATTTTCACTTTATTCAAGACGTTTCGACACTATGGTTTTATTTTCAATCTTTTTTTTCCTGCATCTTTTAAAAAATTCATTTAAATTTTTTTTTTTACATAGTCAATAAGTCTAAAAAAATTGTGTAAAAAAAATGTCCAAAAATAACCCACTATAAGCATAGATACCTGCAAAGTCATATTTTTTAAAATGCTTGGGAGATCATTAGTCCTCCATGGTCAATAAAATAATATTACATTAAAAGACCAAATCTTGATCTTTGAACTATTACTTGACTTATATATGACTTTCCAGGTATCTATGCTTATAGTGAGTTATTTTTGGACATTTTATGTTAAATTATGTATAGTAATGTAAATTTATTTTTTTTTGCAAAATTTTTTTAGACTTATTATGTAAAAAAAAAAAAATTTAAAGGAATTTTTTAAAAGATGCAGGAAAAAAAGATTGAAAATGACACCATAGTGTCGAAACGTCTCGAATAGAGTGAAAATTGAGAATAAACAATGACTGGAAAATGGTTTTTATTTCTCTTACCCTAAAAAAGAAGAATTAAATCCAGTTAAAAAAAAAAAATTTATATCTTACTAATATTATAAATGTGAATGTTTGTCTCTCTTTCACGCAAAAACTACTGGACGGATTTGGATGAAACTTTACAGTAATATAGGTTATACATCAGAATAACACATAGGCTATAGCAAGCGCGGATTTATGGGAGGGTGCAATTGGGCACCCCCCCTCTGCCAGTATTTTAGGTACTGTGGAGAATCCATTATTGTACATAAATAAAGGCAAATCACATGATAATAGTTGTTAAAGTAACAGAAAGAACATGAGTGAAACTATTTGTTTTGATACCCTATCCATGATCTATGTGGGGGCATGTGCCCCTCCCGTTATAGTACATAATTTAAGGTAAATCAGGAACTTAGCATCTTGAAATTTGTAGTTAGGTTCTGTGTATAAGAAAGAAATTCGGATAATTCCACCCCAAGGGTTTCCCCTTTAATATAATAGGAGTTCAAAGGTTGTATAGAATCCGTCAGTTTTGAAGTTAGACATCTGAAATTTCGGATGTTCGAGTAACTTATATTTTAAAAAAATAATTAAATTATTTATATAAAATGATCTTTCACGAAACTTTTCGTGGCAGACCAAATTCCACGCGTGCGAAGCCGCGGGCATAAGCTAGTGAATTTATATTAGTTTAATAATTTAATTGATTTCTTTTCATCGTTTTATTAATAAACATAGTATCTTTATGACGAACAGAGATAGTTGGGGGGTGCAGTAAAAAAAAAAAAACACCAAATAAGTACCAGACTTATATTTAGTTAGTGCAGACGTTTCGACCTACAGTGTAGGCCATCTTCAGGGCTATGGGAGAGGAGCGGCTGGGTGAACCGGCTAACCAACATTCAATTGATTGTTGGTTAGCCGGTTAACCAGCCGCCCTGAAGATGGCGGACATTGTAGGTCGAAACGTCGGCACTAACTAAATATAAGTCTGGTACTTATAACCCCCCAACTATCTCCGTTCTCCATTTTATCATCCAGTCAACTATTTTCCTCTCATACATTAGTATCTTTAATTTAGTAGTAGTTTAATTCATTTTAAAACCCAGTAGCCCGTAACAATATCAACTAATGAGAACTCTAGGGGGGCTATGACCTCCCCCCCTCAAATCCGCCAATGATGGTTATCTAGCTACAACGTATTAATTAAATATAATTAATGAAAAAAAAATATTCTTAAGGTACTGCAAGGTAAGAGAAGGCTTCTAGTTTGTATAGAAGCATTGCAGTTATTGATATCTGTAATTGTACATAATTGTAAATTAAATTCTAGGAGGAATAGAAAAATGAAAAAATTGTTTTTAAATACGTATTTAATTGCGGCTTGCGAAAAATTACAAATTCTGAAAAATGGCTCGGACTATGAAGCAGCTTGGCCACCTCAGTAATATACAATTCCTAACATTAACTATAAATCTTGAATCTGAATAATTACAACTATCAGAAACGTAGCAGTTACTTGAACCATAATAAGCATAAGGTGTGGCATAAATTGTAACCGTTACACTAGTTAACAATTACAAAGTTGTAATTACACTAGCTGATAAACATTGAGTGATTAAGATTTATGAATCCCCGTAGGGATTTCCAAAAATTGCCGATAGGCTTGGTATTTCACAAGCCCATGGCGGGGTATTGGTAAAAGTTTTCAACTAGCAATAATCGCACCTCAGTAGACCTTCATTGGTTACGATATTGCCTCTGCGCAAGGTTAGCTTCACACTCGGCAGGGCGGTATAGTCAATCCGTCATAACCGTAATCCATTCCGAGAATCGACCTCGCTAATCCTGCTACGAAAAGTCACTTATAACATAGATTTATCTACACTAATACTTCCGAAATAGCAATATATGTTTTTAATACACTTTAATTATAAATTTAAGTGAATTTGAAATAAAAAAATGCCAATAAAACACAAACGTTCGATAATTGGATTAAGAGAAGGAAGCGACAGTGTCATACCCTGGTGGTTAAAGTAGGAACTACTTGCGCGCTCTTTTAGACCTAGTTAGTTAAACTTTCTACAACATGAGAAAATATTATCCCCTAGTTTACATAAACAACTTTTATTTTAATAACAAATGATTTAATAATTTAAACCACATAGAATTATTACTTTTATATAAACATGTCAGTTTAAAAAAAATTATTCCTGAATATCAGTCCTATTTTTCAAGTACTACTAATTGAATTTTTTTTTCAATGTTTCTTAAAAAATGACAGCGATATTCAGAAATCACTTTTGGTTACATGGTTTAAGCTTTCTAGAACTAAGGAAACTATTATCCCCTAAACTTCATACTAAACTTTTATTTTAAAAACAAACCAGTCCTTACTTACAATGCAATTATTAAATAATATAAATGCACCAAATAGAAGTATTACTTTTAAAAAAACATGTATTTTTTAAAAAAAAGTATTCTTGAATATCAATCCTGTTTTTTCAAATAATAAAAATAAAAATTAATTAAATAACATAGATACATTGAACAGAACAATTACATTAACATGTCTTTTTAAAATAAATTATTTTTTAATATCAATGCTATTTTTCAAGCAATAAAAATAAAACTTAATTAAATAATATAAAGGTGTCAAATAGAAATATTATTTTTATATAAACATAATTTTAAAAGAAATCATCGATGCGGTTTTTCAAATAACAAAAATTAAAATAAAAATAAATTAAATAATATAAATGCATCAAATAGAAGTATTAATTTTATATAAGCATGCCCTTTAAAAATAAATTATTCCAGAATATCAATGCTATTTTACAAGTAATACAAATTTTATTTTTGTACACATGATCCCCCAAAAAAATATTGATATACAGATATATTGATTTACAGAAGTTACTTCTGGTTTTATGGTTCAAACTTTTTTCAACACAGGAAAATATTATCCCTAAACTCTCATAATAACGTTAATTTTAAAAACAAACAACACCTTCATTATGCTACATTTATTAAATAATAAAATTGCATCAAATAGAAGAATTATTTATATAAAAATATGTCTTTTTAAAAGAAATTATTCCTGAATATTAATGCAGTTTTTCGAGAAATAAAAATAAAAATAAATTAAATAAATAGAACAGAAGTATTATTTTTATATAAATACTAGCTTATGCCCGCGACTTCGCTCGCTTGGAATTTGGTCTGTAACATAAAGTTTCGTGAAAGATCATTTTAAATAAATGATCGTACACCCAAAATTTCAGATATCTAACTTCAAAACTGACGGATTCCATAAAATTTTTGAACCCCTATGACATTAAGGGGGAAGCCCTTGGGATGGAATTATCCAAATTTCTTTCTTAAACTATACAAAGAACCTATCTACATAAGCAACCCCCCTAAATCCGCGGTTGCTATAGCCTATGTGTTATTCTGATATATAACGATATATAACCTATATTAGTGTAAAGTTTCATCCAAATCTGTTCAGTAGTTTTTGCGTGAAAGAGAGACAAAACATACAAACTTTCAAATTTATAATATTATAGTAATTTTAGTAGGATATCAAAACACATAGTTTCACTCATGTTCTTTCTGTTATTTTAACAAATATTATCATGTGATTCGCCTTTAATTATGTACTAAAATGGATTCTCCACAGTACCTAAAAAACTGTCGTGGGGAGGGGGGGCACGTGCCCCCGTGCACCCCCATATATCTGCGCTTGCTATAGCCTACGTGTTATTCTGATGTATGACCTATATTACTGTAAAGTTTCATCCAAATCTGTCCAGTAGTTTTGCGTGAAAGAGAGAAAAACATGCAAACTTTCACATTTATAATATTAGTAAGATAATACTACTATGTATATTATATATTGTAATACTCTATACATGTATTTTTAAAAGATATTATTCCTAAGTATCATTGCTATTTTTCAAGTAGTAAAAATTTCATTATTGTACAGAAACCTTATAAAATGACATTGATACACAGAAGTAACTTCTAGCTATATCACATTTGAAAATTTAAACAAATATATAATTCATATAGAAGAAAACATTAAAATGAATGGATGGTAGAGGAGTCTCAGTCATAATTTTTTGTGACGATATTCTTATTAGTAAAAAGAATGTTATGTACAATTTTCAGTTGTTTTCATTCAGCCCCTTTTCAGATATTGCCAGATGAAAATTGGCATTGATGTGCTTTTAGTAATTTTTGAAAATCTTTAGAAAAAAAAAGGAGTTCATTCTCAAGACTAAAACTTACGCTGCTGGTAGTATTATGAGTCCTTAACTCGGAAATAAAATATTATTAATGAGTCTCTTTTCCTTCCTAAAGATTTATGGTCTTAACAATTAATGTAAAGGAGAAACGTCGGCACATAATATAAGTACTTCACTTATTCTGTGTTCTTATTGACTGCACCCCCCAACTATCTCCTTTACATTAGATCATCCAGTCAACTATTTTCATCTCATACTTAACAATTAATGATTGTTAAATTTGTTTCGAAGTTTTTAGAGAAAGAGTTTGACTGACTTTCTTGCATAATAGGGAAATTAAAATAATGTATTTTTGAAGGTCTTTTTATGTTGAACACACTAGTTTATAAAATATTCTGATACCTTTAAAAATGACTTTGCAATTAAATTTTCAGCAAACCCCATTTTTTTCATTAAATTCACTTAAACATCATTTTAAAAATGGCTGCCAAATAAAAAATATCGCTCACAAAATAATTTTCAAATGGATTTTTGTGAATGTCTACCCACAAGGAAACTATGACAAAATAATCAAGAAAATTAAAAATGTTCAGCAAAAAAATATATTTATGGAGGATGGAAATAGTTGGGGAGTGCAGTCATAAATAAACACCAAATAAGTGAAAACTTATTTTTTATTTATTAAAAAATAAGTCTTCACTGGGCCGCATCATTATTTTTTTAAATGATCGCTAATAGCTGACAAGCCACAAAGATAATAAACACAACTCAGCTAGAATATTAATATTTTTGAATGGGTTTTTAATTAGAAAATGGGTTATATTTTTTTATGTCCTGACTGTACTGATTTTAAAACTGTTTACGTTTTATTTTTATCATTGCAAATGACAGAGTTATAGGCGTATCGAATCTCTTATCACCCGCCATATTGAAAACGAACAGGCAGATGTTTATGAGGAGTTCTAAGTATCATAAGATAATTTAACTGAATAGCATAATAACAAGTATTAAAGATGCAGTTATTGAAATGTAACTGGTCTTGCTATTATATATTTAGAAAATAATGTATTTTAAAATTTGAGTACTACCAGTGGGTAGTTTCTCTACTTGTCATTCTCATGTCATTATGTAACACGCATTCTATTTACTTGTTGTATAATTGTAATACAGTTGTAAATATCAATAAATAAATTTTTAAAAAAATGTATTTTAACAATGTAAGTTATATGCGAAATAATATTACTGGATTTTGCACATATCCAAAATATCTATATAATAAATATATTTCTCTACAGTTTTAATTATTTACTTGTTTAAGAGCCTGAATATTTACTTAAGGAAGAGGGATAGCTTAATATATCAGTTACTTAGGTAACCAATCTGTGGTTTTGGTTAGTGATATGTGTTATTTCCTGACTCGATACCGGATTTGACCTAATGGGAAGAATTACAAAAAATAAGTCTCCACTTATTTGGCGTTTATTTATCCTCCAACCCCCCCTCCTCCCCCCCAACTACTTCCATCCTCCATTAGATCTTCCAGCCAACTATTTTCCTCTCTAATAAATTATATTTATATTACCCAATATAAATATAATTTGTTATATTTATAAATATATCAGTTACTTATATCACCACCCGATTTATAATGGATTGACCCGTAAATGTTCATTTAATTTTACCACATACAGTACATTTTAATAGTGGCACCCCAATATTATTTTAAGAAATTGAAGCGCAGCAATTATTTTTTACCCTCAATAATACAATTAAAATATAAGTACCCAATTAGTAAAGTGTTTAGATATTGTTTATTTAGTCTATTATGGGCTGTAATAAAACTTTTACTAGTCCTGCTTAACTAAAGAAGAATTTTGTCCTTTTCCAGGAGACGTTACTGGAATGAAACTTTTTATTTTTATTTTTTATTATTTGCTTTTCCTGACCATGACACATATATCAAGTTCAATCTTGTCAGTCTTTTTTGAAGAAATCTTCAGTAATTTATTGAATTACTGTTTACAAAAAAATGAATATCTATATATATGGACAAACACTCATCGTCTACAAATATGTGTTACTTTTTTATATTTTCCAGTAATATAAATTCTTTGAGTGTGGAATTCTTTATAACAAGCACATGTGGATCTAAAAATATTGAACTATTATCTAATGAAAATATCAAAGGAATAATTTTCCTTCTTGTTTTTAAAGAAATCTTGTTTTTATTACAAAAGTTTTTATTGCAAAATAGAAGTTAAATATTTGTGTTCATACACAATCAAGAAAAAAATATTTTTTTAAAATTATTTGTAAGTCAATGTGATTTCAAAAGCATTAAATGAGTCTGGGGACGACAAGATTTCTTTAGCTATTTATTAGTCAAAACTGTCATTATTTGTTAATTGTATAATTATTTTTTTAAAGAAAAAATATGTATTTTCGATACAAAAGCAATAATTTAGAGCATTCCTTATAAAATCTGCTTCTATCTAGACTGAGATAAACTCCATGCCTTATGATAACTTAGTGGCTTGTAGCGGATGACTTTGCGATGTGGAAGCAGGATTAGTAATGCAAACAAGATGGGGGTCACTTATGGTATAGTGGTTAGCATATCAACCTTCTAAGTCCGAGCTCCCGGGTTCACAGCCTGCCAGGTGGTCTTACGATTTTTTAAAAGGGAGAAAAAACTCCTTGGTTATGTCGTCATTTGAAATGAATGTAAAATGTAAGAATGGCATCAGGTACTCGTTAGAGATACCTCTACTAATTATACCTGTATTAGCAAAATTTAGGGCTCCTGCTGTAGCAGTGTATGATCTGTCATAGCAACATAAAGTAATGTTAAATGAATAAATAAACGAACATAACAGAACCAATGAAACAATTGCCGAACATAGACTACATATATATTTCTTAAAAATGTATTAACTTGCTCAATTAATCTTTTAAGCAGCTTGCATTACATCAATATGTCACAGTAATATCACACATAACAGGACAATATCACTTCATTTGAAGTATGTTAGATTATAATACCTTCAGCAGTGGATTGAGAGACATAGCTCCTGTAACAATAAAATGGCACCAGGACAGCAATTTTATTGTTATAGGAGCTTGTAGATAAAGATTTTGTAGAGGATAGCAAAATTCGGGTGAAAAAATATGTTTTAATTCAAGGGAATTCAAGTCCTACTAATATTTTAAATGCGAATGTTTATATGTATGTTTGTTACTCTTTCACGCAAAAACTGCTGAACGGATTTGGATGAACTTTACAGTAATATAGGTTATACTGCTAAATTACAACACATTGATAAGTTACCTACACATGTACATTATACTAATCCTTTCAGTTTTAATTTTTCGCTGCTGCCATACGACAAGTGAAACTGTTATACTAAGTAATCCTTTTCAATAAAATCACATACTAATCCTTTACTGACCCGAACAACAGTAAACGAAGGTAACTTCTGTCTGTCCCATTCATTAATCAGTGTCAATGTATGTTTCACGGCTGTGCTGATCCATTTGTGATGAAATTTGATATGGATAATCTCAAGCCTGGGGGGAAGAACATAAGCTACTTTTTATCAACACATTACCCAGGCAAAGTTTATATAAAACTGTAATCTGATTGACTAACACACCCAGCAGTCAACACACAGCACAAACCACTGAGGTTAGCATCTTGAAATTCGCAGATAGGTTCGTTGTATAGATTAAATTAGCACTGCTATGTACTGATGCAGGGGGCAAACATGAAAGGGAATATGTTTGAACAAAGAACAGACCTTTGGGAACCTTATGGTCAGGTTCCTGAGAAGGGAGGAGAGGGGGGAGAAGAAAAACCCTTGAGATAGACACAGAGAAGGAAGGAGGACTCTTGAGACGAAGGCGGAGCAAGAAGGAGGTACTTGGAAAACGAGGCCAGAGAGAAGAAGGACGGAGACCCCGAGAGAGGAGAGCGGCCGAAGAACAATGCGGACGGAGAAGATGTCAAAGGCGAAGACCAACCTGTAACCCAATCTACCCCTGTTCATAGATAAGTTAAATTAATTTCCTGTAAGGCATTTTTTGGCAATCCTTTCTATATATTTAAAATCTGAATCATTAACCTTGTTTGAAACTGAATAAATAAACGATCTTTATTGCAATTCTATTGGTGCTTACATACCCCAGATACACTATTTATTTATAAATAATATATTGAAGGTAAAATAGATGAGTAAATTGGTAAACACAAGAACAGACCTTTGGAAAGGAACCCAATTAAGATAAAGGCATATAAATAATAATTTGAGTACTCATCCTAAATGAGACTCTGGCATCCCAAATATCAATATATATATTCAAAATATATTTAAGAGTAGAAACATAGCAGCACTAAGAAAGGAATTTGGACAGCTCCACCCCCAAGGGTTTCCCCCTTAATATAATAGGAATTAAAGATTGTATGGAATCCATCAGTTTTGAAGTTAGACATCTGAAATTTAGGATGTACGAGTAACTTACAGTTACAAAAAATTAAATTATTTATTTAAAATGATCTATCATGAAACTTTATATGGCAGACCAAATTCCACGCCATGGGAAAAAGCCAGTATAATATATAACTCATTCAAAGACACATATATATTAAAATCATCTTCAGTTGGTTTTGTACTAAATCAATAATTATTTTGAAGATAGAAGCAGCTGCAGAGAGCAGCATAATCTAGCATACCTAAGGATGGAAACTAAACAAATCTATAACTGAATACCTCTGCATACAATAAAATATTAGTACATCATAGAACAGAAGTATATTAAAAAGTAAGATAGCAAAAGTGAAGATCTGAAAAGATAGTAACGTCTACCTATCGGAGTAACAATAATAAAAATTATCAGTTGTGATAGAGAATTAGTTTAATGATTTCAATATTCCTCTGCTGATAATAAATAAATCTTAAGAGCAGACCATAAAAAGATAGCTAAAAGGATCTTCGACTCTTGCCACAACAAGAAAGCCAAACTAAACTAGTTTAATTATTTTTGTTTTGAAGAGAAAAGATTTGCCCTGGCCGGGATTCGAACCTGGGTCATCTGTATATTATTGTTTATACTTTATTTTTGATGGTATTTTATTCTCCTTTATTGGCTGGTCATTGTTTAGTTAGTTAATTATTATATGTTAATTATTTTTAAATATTTAAAAATAATTACCATAAAAATAACAATTAAGGTACTATAAAAAATAAATTATAAATTAGTTTAAGGATACTGAGAAAAAAATACAGGAGTTGCAATTATAGAACCATGGTTTGCTTGGATCCACAAAGCATAAAACCAAAATCAAGAGATTATAGTTCAGGGTATAGACCAAATGATTATATAAAATCTCTGAGGGAGATCTGAAAGAATAAAGAAATACTGGGCAGACAGGAAAATGTAATACATTGAACATTGATCAGTCCATCATCCCCCAAAGCGGGTCAAACAAACTTTAAAAATGCCCAATTAAATAGAAAAATTTAATAGTAATTATTAATTATTGATTAATGTTTGTTCATTCAGAATAATGTATAAAAAATACAGAAAAGAATAAGATGATAAGAAGAATAAGATTAAGCCATAAAAAAAATTCATAAATATAGATATTGAAGTTATATACTGTTAATATTATTACAGTTAGTCGAGTGTCAAGTGGGATCCTACTAATAGCCCTGAAGAAGATCTGCAATGTGTGTCAAAACGTCGGCTTCCAAATAAACATTTCTCTTAACTTAAAAGAAATTTTTGGACCTCCACCCGGACCATTTTCTTCCTCTTAATAATTATGACTTCGTTTTTCCACACATTTGTGGGTTAAAAAATGAGATGGCCGACAAATCTAACCTTCTGCAATTGTTAGTACTTAAAAGCGTCTAGAAACAGTTTCATTATCCTGGCTGTGCCCATGAACATAAAACATTGTTGAGCCTCCCATAAGACATTACGCAGAAGTCCCAGACTCTCAGTAACCTCCGATGTCAATTTAGGGATCAGTCAGTTTATGGATATTATAATTGGTAGCACCACCATGCTTACGGTATAGTTCTCTCTCTTTTACGATATCAGCCGATAATATTATTGTTAGGGATCGCAATATCAATAAGATATATTATCGAGTCTAGTGTCAACTCCCGATCTTACCAGTCCTGAAGAAGACCTGCAATGTGGGTCGAAACCAATAAACAGTTCTCCCTATATAGAGAATTTTCTTAACCTCTACCCTGACCATTTTCTTCCCCATATACACAAGGTCAACTAATATTATTCAAAATAGATATAATTTCATTATTTTCTTATTACTAGTACAATTAATGATACAGAGTGCATAATGGTACCACATCAAATACCTTAAATAATAACACTGTTCTGCACCAAAATCTGCCCTGGAAAAATAATGGTGTTTCCTTATGTTTTTTGGTGTGCTGAACACAAATCTGATGTCTAAAATTGTTTAACACGTACAGTTTTTTATAAAAATCACAATTTTTTTCAGGAAAATGAGGATTTTGGATGATTTTAACCTATGCATAATGACAGATTTTATTTTTATTTTTTTATAGAAACCAATGTATTAAGTTAGGTAGAAGGATGTAGTTAAATTTTAAATTAAAAAAAAAAAAAAAAATGTTAGATGTTAAATTTATAGTTGTTAAATTAGTTAATTTTGTTAATTATGTTAAGTTGTAACAGCATGTATATAATAATGTCTTTTGCATATATTTTAGAATTGTCCAACTGTAGTTAACTATTTGTAAAATGAATTTATAAGGCACATAGTATACTCACGTATGGAATGTGCTAACAAATAAACGGTCCTTTCAAAGGGTTACTTTGAAAGGGAAAAAAAAAAAAAAAAAAGGATGTAGTTGATGGTATGACAGTCGAAATATTTTATTTTGCTCATATAATTAATAATCTAATCCCATTTAAATGTAACTGCCTACTTCGCTGACCAGGAAGGCTTGACAAAACTACCTGCTAGACCCCTCATGACTTAGAAGGGCACAATTAGCAGATAATTATTGATAATTATATAATTAGAATGTGCCCGGTCAGAAAAAACATTGCTTATCCTGCTTTGATTGACAAATCAAAAAATTTCTACTAACGCTTCATATTAAACCGGGCCTACTGAAAAATTTTGTTAAAGCCATGGTCAAAGATGGGGAAGGACTTGCTCACCTTAAAATTAGGTTTCCTAAATTTAGTGATGCAAAAATTAAAGAGGGAATTTTCGTTGGTCCACAGATACGATCACTAGTAAAAAAGACCAGGAGTTCTTTGAAAAATTGGACACTCCAGAAAGAGTTTCATTTAAAGAAGTATGCAGCAACTTTTTGGGAAATGTGAGGTCGGATGACTATGAACAAATTGTGATTAAACTGTTACAAGCTTACCAAGTACTTGGCTGTAACAATCCATTTTCTCCATTTCCACTTAAACTTTTTTTCCCACAATCTTGGAGCTGTATTTGATGAACACGGAGAACGGTTCCATCAGGATATTGCCGAAATGGAAAGGAGGTATAGTGGAAAATGGAATGAAAAAATGCTCGTGGACTACTGCTGGAGTCTACAGCGAGAAACACTTCAAGGTTCTAATATAAGTTACACTAAAATGAAATAGGCAGTTTAAATTAAGTCAATTTAAATAAAAGTCAAATATATTGGGCATTTAGTTTTCATCTAAAAATATTACTGTATAAAAACTTTAAATTGTATTTTTTTTTTAAATAGAAGTTTATAAAATAAGACAAACATTTAATGTTTTTATCATTTACACTTACAATCAGTTACTACTGCGTTTCACAACTAATTGTACTCACTTGTTAGAGAGATATGTCCTGAAGTAGTCATGTAATTAATAGAAGTCGGGATTCCCAATCGGGTTTCAACCAGTGCACAATTGGTTGCCTCAGCAATAGTATTATATTTACAAACAATAGTATACAAAAAGTATAGGTACAAACAATAGTATTATATTTGAATATATATTTACATAAAACATGAATAATATTAATAAATAGTTTATTATTATAAAAAAATGGGATGATTTAATAAAAAATTCATTTAATTTTCCGATATGCTTTCATTTTAAGTTTGATTTCATAAGGTCGTTTTAATTTATCGAACAAATAAAGAAAATTCATTGATTTTATATTTAAACAATATCAAATCCTAAATGTTTTTCTTTATTGTTAAAATCATTTTTAAGTTTTATTTATACTCCTTATTTTGTTAATGCTCCTTATTTTGTTAAAAATAAAGTCATCCATAACGACCTTAATGTCCCATTTGTCGCTGATTTGACCTGAACCCGGTATCTATCCTTTCATAACAATTTCATTCCCACTCAAACCCTCTAGTTTCAAACCTAGACTTCCTCTTCAATTCCCGATAATCCTCCGAGCGCTCTGAAAAGAAGATGGCCTCATAGTTGAACTTGTGATTTGAGTACTACCAGTGGGTAGTTTCTCTACTTATCACGTATCACTTAGCCTATTTACTTGTTGTATTATTGTAATAGAGTTGTAAATATCAATAAATATACGGAAAAAGTTGTATTTATACTATCAAACCAAAATCTACAATTATTGCACACCTTTGTGCAATATTGAGAATAAATAATTTAAAAAATCAAGATCACTTATTCCACAGGTTGTCGCATTGAGTTGAGTCACAAGTATTCGTTTTCCATTTAATATTGTCCCAAAATACAAGTTATTGTGAGCTTAAGTATGGAATTATGTATTATTCGGTAATCATTTCAAATAGAAATGAACGTTTCAACAAATATATATCATCTATAATTCAAAAAGTTAGTTGAAACATTTATTTCTTGATGAAATTTAAATAATTTAAATTTTAAAATTATTATCCATAATTACAATCTCTTTTGTGTACTAAAGCTTACAATAACTTGTATTTTTGGAGATTATTAAAAATGAAATAAATAAACAGTTAAAACTTGTTGTAATTCAACTCGAAGCGACAACCTGTAGATCAATTGCCATTAATTGTATATGGAAAGTAGTAAGTTCTTAATACTTAATATAATAAGTATAATAAGTATACAGAACAAGTAGTAGTGGTAAGTTCAAGTTTTAAAAGTGCAATGCTTTTAATGGTCTTTTCAAATAAATTAAAGGAATAAATACAATAATTTTAATTTGGTTTTGAAGTAGTTACTAGTTACAGAATAACTGAACTTGAAAATGTACCAACAATCAACTGGTGGCATTTCAACTAATTTGTATATTAGATCCATGAAATGGTATAATTGTAAAATCTTAGCACCTGGTAAAGTTTTTACATTTTATAAAAGGAATTAAAATCTGTTTTATGGTAAGCATTACATAACTCTACTAATCTTTTGGTATCTGTTCCGCAGGTTGTTGCTTTGAGTTGAGTTACGACAAGTTTCAACTTTTTATCAATTTTATTTTAAATATTTTCCAAAAATGCAAGTTATCTTCCGCTTTAGTATGAAAAAGAGAATGTAATTATGGGTAATGTGTAGATTTCGGTAATCATTTGATCAAGAAATAAAAGTTTCAACTAATATTTCGAAGTATAGATGATATATGTTTGTTGAAACATTCATTTCTAGATGAAATGATTACCAAAAAATACACATTTCTCATAATTAAATAATCTTTACCACACTTAAGCTCATGATGGCTTATATTTGTGCAAAATATTAAAACGGATACAAATGAAAAGTTAAATCTCGTCACTCAAATCAAAGCAACAACCTGCGGAATAATTGCCAATCTTTTATACTCACTATAATTGAGGTTATATCCTATAAATGATTTTAAAAGACCAAAGCAATATACCTATATAATTTCTGACTTCCTTAGTTCTTCTTATGTTCATTATTCTCTTATTGAAGTTCACTATGTTCTAAATGGTTTTAAACTATTGTTTTTGCATTTACGGTACAATATTATTCAAAACTAGACCAATCAAGGTCTAAAATTGTTATATATAATAAATGAGGAGTATGAAACTCTGACTAGTTAACATACTAGTGCAGAGAGGTTTCACATAAGTTGGAGTAATTTTTAATATGACATAGAACACAAAACAGCAAAACTTTCATTGCAATATAAATATTACTTAAAATTCATATTAATAATAACTATAATTGGAAATTACCCAAGTGAATATAATTTACCTGAACATTCCATAACTTACATTGTACTAACTAATTACTGAGAAATTGGCGGTAACTCTTAATTACTATGGAGATGATTTAGTTTATAAATATTTCAAGTAATTCTATTAGCTTTATAATTTTTTTTAAAATAATATTTTTATACATTATTTCATTATATACTAATAAATAATAAAAGCAAAATAACCTTCCTTGAACCCCCCCCCCATTTTCATACCTTGAAACATAAGGTTTGCATTTTAAGTAATATTTTCGCAATAAAAAACAAAAAACGCTAAGCCTCACCCGACTTGACTAAGCATTAAAGCTTATTTGGCGACTGTAGATAGTTGTGATAATGTGGGTTCTTCTTATCAAACTCCTCCAGAATAAAAATGGGCACAGCTCTAGAGTTAAGTTGCTTTATCAATTCAGACACCACATTTAGTGGTTTTTAGTGGCATTTATGGTAATTAACTACTTTTAACAATAGTTAACAATGTTCAATCATAAAATATAAGGAGGAATCGTCACTGTCATTTATAGAAATTAAGTGTGATGAGTATTTTCTCTAAAATTTGATATCCTAGAATTATCACTTAAACCAGGAAAGGTATACCCGTGAGCATTTCCCTCACACAGATTATTTAACTATAAATATCGACAAAATCATCCTATTCCGTTGAGATTTCGTCGAGTTTGACCTGAACAGCCATGCAATGGACATGTTCAAACCGGCCATATTCGCACAACGGCCGGGAGATATGACTTGCAAGATCTGTGTGGGAATAAGTAAAGCGGGATTTCTTAATATTCGGCATCAGTTCCGCAGGTTGTTGCTTCGAGCTAATAAGTCACAACAAGTTTCAAATTATCATTTTTAATATTCTGAAAAATAAAAATAATTTTAGGTAATTATTCCGCAGGTTATCGCTTCCAGGTAAGTTACAATAAATTTTAACTATTTATTCTTTTCATTTTTAATATTTTCCAAAAATATGAATTGTCGTGAGATTTAATATGGAAAAGAGAATGAAATTATAGGTAATGAGTAGATTTCAGTAATTATTCGATCAAGAAATAAAAGTTTGAACTAACATTTCGAAGTATTCATGATACATACATATATCTTTTAGTGTTCGAGCCCCGGTCCTGGTCATTTCTTTTCTTTTCAAACAAAATATTGATGATATATGTTTGTTGGGTACTTGAGCATAGGCGGAAGCCGGGGGGGGGGGCGCGTGCCCCCCCTCAGACGGCTGTGGAGAATCCATTACAGTACATACTTATAGCCAAATCATGTAATGATAGTTATTAAAATATATGGATAAAATAACAGAAATAACATGAGTGAAACTATTGTTTAGATATTTTAATAAACCTTTCTATAAACACTACAAGTTATTGTTGATTTTTTTGCCCGTCTGCCCGTTGTGCCCCCCCTCAGAAAAAAATCCTGGATCCGCCCTTGCACTTAAGTGTTAACGCAGCCGCAGTTATTTTTGCGTAAAGGACAATCTTGTTCGCATGCGCAAGCAGTTATATTTTATAATAGTTATGTTTCTAACAGATGATTATATTATACATTATATTTCTAACACTGACCACCCCTAACCCCAATAAATATATTTAAAAACGTCATGCAAGAAAGCTGTTATAAAATATAACTGTTACAAAATATAACTGCTCGCGCATGCGAACAAGCAAGCAAAAATAACTGTGGCTCCGATAACACACAAGTACAGTTGAATAATTACGGATGTATACGCATTTCCCATGACTATCCTCTTTTTCACACTAAAACGAATTTCGAAAACGAATGAAAAGTAAAAACTTGTTGTGACTTGACTCGAAGCGACAGCTGCGAAACTGGTATTTCTTTTTTTTTGTTTAATTACAATATCGTTCCTATTAAATAATAGTTGTAAATGAATTTAAATATATGAATCACACGATGTTTCCCTCTATCTGTATAGTATTTAATAGCTATTAAAAATATATACCAAATTTATAATTAACTAAATCACCAAAATATTGAAAAAATATGCCTGCATAATCCTTTTGAGTAAATGTCCATGCTTAAATAATAATCTGAATTGCCAATGGTGTAGAAATATAACTTTCAAATATTCCAAAATAAACCTTTTTCTTTACTTTTTAAAAGTGGTAGCTAAATAAAAAGTTGAAATATTCATGATGAAAGGGCGAATAAAGGAAAAGTTTGGAAGCTTGCTTTATCTCCATTTGAGGGGACCAACTTTTCTGACTCGAATATAAAAGTTGGGTTATTTATTTTAATTGTGTTGTCAAACCGTTCCAATTTTTTGTTGTTACTTATTGAAACAATAAAACTGTTTTTTTTTCCCTTCTCTCTCATTCACGGCACGTCTTCTCTTTCAATATGTAATTTGGAAATTATGCTTTTCTACTCTGTTATTCTATTTTTCTTTTTATGACAGAAAACTGCAGCGTTTTCAGTTAACAGCATCGCCCTGATGATATATAGCAGAATATTTGTTGGACCCATACAATGAATAATAAGGCTTAGCGAACCCAAGGGAGTATGTTGGAGTGGTTGACTGGTGGGGGTTAACCCCCCCCCCCCATGAGCCAACTCTAGTTACATTAATGTACAAGAATAAAGGGGGCGACCAATGGGATAGTCTTTAACATAACTAAATATGCCAAGATCGCGGGTTTGTAGCCAGGAAGATAGCCTGAGGTTTTGTTTTTTTTAAATATCGCTATTTTGCTTTTAATTGATTTGAACAATATATTCCAATTTTAATTGTTTATTATTTTTAAAATAAAAATACGAAACAAGCGTAAATTTTACATATCTTAAAGAAAATATAGTACTGATTAAGGAATAAATAAGGCAGTAGGCTAGCATAGTTCAAAGAAGACGATGTTTTTAGTTGAGTTAGTAGCATTTCATTTTTAGCGCCACTTGTAACAGTAAAGTTCATTATATATAGGTATATTTATTTTTTAGAATACAGATGATTAACAGGACTAATCTAGGATTGTTCAATTGGATGAAGATCTTTTTAGAGTAAGGATATTATTTTACAGAGGAATAAAATATATCTATATATTTGTTTATTATGGAAATGCATTTTTATGTAAGTGCTTATTAATCCTTTCTTTAAGTTATTAACAAGCAAAGATTATGTGGAATAAGCTAAAATCATTAAATCAAAAGAAGATCTAGAATTATATTAACAAGTGGTTTTCTCTCAAACTGTTTTTGTTTTCCAGCTCTATACCTTTCTTCTAGGTCTATGTGCTGCTATTTCTTTTCAAAAGAAATTATCTCTTACAAATTACAAATTGATTTGAGCATTTTTGTTTTGTTTTTAAATGTGGTATTATATGAGATAGTTACAATTAAAAATATATAAATACTCTTTTAGGTTTCCATGGCCACTATTATTACAAAAGACTTTATTGGAATCTTCTGGTTTAGACCGTGTTGATAAATTTTTCACTAACGTTTCGCCAGCCCTGAAGAAGTCAGCAGCATGACTGGCGAAACGTTGGTGAAAAATTTATCAACACTGTCTAAACCAGAAGTTACTAATAAAGTCTTTTGTAAAAATATATACTTAAATAACATAAGGGTGACAATATTTCAATGTTCGTGGATTTTTTGATAAGGTTTAGGAGTTATATTGATGAGGAAATGGTTAACTGAATGTATCTTGAACCATGTTTAAAATGGTCAGCGAGTTGAATTGTATGCATGTATATGAATATGTATATTTATATCATGATTACGTTCAATTCCTCTGTCAAAAACCTATGTATAATTTTCGGCCAATCCCTTTCCTGGAATCCTCACATCGCTCAGATCTCTCGCCGACCAATAAGCTCCCTAAAGTTATTCCATCTTCTAACACTTCCTATCCGTAAGCTTCTCATTACCTCTTTCATCTTAACCATACTTTGACTAAGGCTGTGTGGTATATGGTGCCTCTCGATCAAGCTCGAGGAAAGATTGAGGAGAATTATGAATTTCTCACTTCGGTTTGTCTTCGATATTCCAAGAAAGTTTCTTGTGTCCCACCTCTATGATGATTTAGAGTGGCTCTTCCCTTCTATCTGTAGACTCAATTTCCTAGGTTCTTTCTTATACCAAACCATCAACTCACTACGTCCATCTTTTATCTATAGTCTCCTACAATTCAAATCCTCTATCCAATCCCAAGGCACAAGATCTCACCTTTCCGATCTTTATACCCATTCCCACACAACCAAAACATTTGAGAGTTCCTTTCTCGCCTGTTCTTCCTCTCTTTGGAACTCACTTCCACCTGATATCCATCATGGGTCTTCTTTATCCATATTCATATCCAAACTTTTCCTGCATCTTCTAAATTCCCAAACAGATGCTCTCTAATCAATAAAAGATAATAGCTGTATTCAACATAATCGATTGATGACTTACTGTAAATATTCCTCACTCATAATGATATAATTTTTTCAATTGTTAGATGCTATTATTTATTTTTCTATTAGCCTATTTCTTTTTTTAATTCTCTATCAGAACATACCATTTAGTTTATATTTATTTTCATGTTATTATGCAAATATTGTATTATTCTAATGATGTAGCCATTTGGCCAGATATATTTTTATTAAATTTTGTCCACTTCTGCTATTCTTAAGGGACCTGGTCCCAAAATAAAATTATTTTTCTATTCTATTCTATATCTATGAATCGTACACAAAAACAAACTTAACATTTTTGTTTTTTTGGCCTAATTTTTAGGGGGTGCTTAGAATAAAACAAAAAAGAATAACTGTTATAATTTCTTTGGTATTCCATTGTTGGACCAAAGAAAATATAACAGTTTTACAGACAAAAATGATAGAGATGAAATAAATCATGAGAATTAAAGTATTGTAGAAGTTATGAATTTAAATGAGGTAATTCGCATCATTTCCCAAAACCCAAAGTCACATTAGTTTAAACACCCCTTGAGGAAGATATGTTGCCTAAAATGTATTTATGTTTCTGGTTAAAACGCAAAATTAAAAAAATATTCAAAGATTCTAATAAAAAGCCACCTCGTCTGTCTTTAAAACTGATTATTGGTGTTTGTCGGTCAATTTTGGACTCTATGATGGACTAATCATTGTGGAGAATGATTAGTCGGTTTAATACATAATATTCTGAAACATGTTTCGGCCTTAAAGTTGGTTAGCTGAGTGGTTGAGCCAGTAAAACCATTTATTCATTCCGTAAAAATTGATTAATGTATAATAATTTAAAGTAAAATAGGTCTCTTTATACTGATATTATAAGATTGAACCAGCCTTTAAAATTAATGAAAGGCAAAAAATAATGTTTACCAAACTTTTTTCTTATCGGAGACATCCTACCATAAGTGTCTATAAGGCATTGTAGGAGACACATTCCAACCACAAGCTAATAACAAGAGATAAACTTTAATCAAGATAGTGAGGTAGCTGAATGATAGAGCACTGAGTTGCTGTGCCGAAGGTCCTGGTTTCAAATCCTGCTGTGGCAAATAAATTATTTAATCCGTCAACAATCAGGGATGGACCCTCCAGGGGCTCATCCAGCCTCTGCAAAGTGGATATTCTTTGTTGGTTGAGCATGACCTTATCACCTTTCTGCAGTGCTAGAAACAGTACAGTTTCTACAACATACTGAACCCAAGACCCTTCATGGGGTGTAGTAGTAGTTTTGTTGTAAATATAATCTGTTCTGATATTGGCTAAATTAAACAGAGGGTGAGGGAAATAAATGATAAATTTAAGCTCTTATTTATTTATAATATGAAAATAAAGCACAAACAGAAATATAATAAATTATCACATTCCCTTTACTTTTTTTAACTATTGGTAAAAAAAAAAATCAACAAATGCGGTAATAAAAATTGTCTCTATAATTATTACTAACAACAGATAAAATAGCATTAAAAAAACAAATCAGTTGCACTTTAAACTGTTTTATTAATTCAAACGTTTTAAATAAAATGGATTATAGTGTTACATTATACTATAGGCAAGAACTTAATTTCTGATCACAATTATGATTTTTGGCATGACACTATATAAACATTACATTAATCAACTTGTGCTCAAAATCACAGATTACATCAGTTTTTCACAGGGATTGTGAAGTCAACCTCACTTAGTCATTAAATTAAAATTTCAAAAAGAGAAACAATAAATTTTTTTTTTTTAAATTTATTTATTGATATCTACAATTGTATTACAATAATACAACAAGTAAATAGGCTAAGTGATATATAATGACATGATAATGACAAGTAGAGAAACTAGCCACTGGTAGTACTCAAATAATAAAAATAAATCATCAAAAGCAAATAATACAAAAACATTATAATCTATTTGAAATATAGTACTTTAACTCAAAATAACACAAGAGAGTAAAATAGTTGACTGGAAGATTTTAATGAAGGATAGAATTGGTCAGGGGTTGCAGTCAGTAATAACACAAAAATAAGGTTATTTATGTAATAGTGCCGACGTTTCAGCCTACAGTGTATGCCATCTTCAGGGCTAAGAAAGAAAACTTTTTTTTATGTTTAAATGTATTTCTTTCTTAGCCCTTAAGATGGCCTACACAGTAGACCGAAACGTTGGCACTATTAAAAAATAAGTTATTCTTATTTTTGAGTTATTATTGACTGCACCTCAAGACCAATTCTATCCTTCATCAAAATAATGAAAATGGTATTTTGTTGTAATATTTTGCCCATTTGTTGTAAAAATGACTTCCAGCCTAAGTTGATTTTAGGTTTAACTTGTTTTAGTATTTGTTATATTTGTCGAAACAGCAGTGTGTATCACATGTAATATACTTACAGTTGTGGAGGAATCGTTAGTGAAATATTTGGGGTCCTGTGTAGTGTCAGTATATCAACCTACTAAGCCCAAGATCACAGTTTCGCACCCCGGCAAATCAACCTAGGAGTTTTTTAAAGGGAGTAAACAATTCTATATCCCAAAAGGAACATAAAACTGGGTTCCCCGAGCCTGTATGATGTCAGGTACTCTTCAAGATCCTAATTAAACTTAGAAAAGGCTAAATTTAGGGCTTCCACTGAATCATCTTCCTATTAGTTATAAAAAAAATAAAGAAAATAAAAAAAAACCATCATTAGAACCCATGAAGAATCATAGGTTCAGTACGTGATAGAGAATGTACTGTTTCTTGGACAACGGTTGGGCTGGGAAGTGATTTGATTTAACTATTAATTTTAAAAATAAGGCATACAATTATGCAGAATGGATTTGTATTATACCATCAACTACCTGTTAGGCTTTCTTTTATCAAAAAACCCTGGCAGCAAATAAACTAAATTTCATAAAATAAAAATTACCTTTTAATAAAAATAAGATCTCGGGAAAAAAAATACAAGAATTAAAATATGTTGACCAACACAGTAGTTTAATAAATTCTAGTTGAACCATGATAGACAAAATTTAAGGGATCCCACCGTAGCAACGTCCGATTAGACATAGCAGTAAAAAGTGACGCTATATGAATTAAGAGCAACAAAGAAGACCTAAAATACATACAAAAGTTTTTAGCGAATTCTATGGTTTAATAATTTGCTCGTGTAAACTGTCCAAAAATCAAGAACAATTTAGTTTATAACCTTGAAATGCCTGATATTACTTATATTATTCAAAGAAAGTTTTTAATAAATAATTGATCAAAGAACGGAAATTTCCAGGTTTCGACCAAAATTACTAGTCTTCAGTACACCCTCTGTATAATAAGGCTGTTTGAAAGGCCACTTATAG
>CM073760.1:133145666-133249254 GCA_037127475.1 Arma custos | reverse complement strand
TATGTAATAAATAAAGTGAGTAATAAATTTATAAAAAGTAAGTAATTTTAAAAATGTTTAATAAAATTTTATTACTTGATTTATTTATTACATACTGTATTTTTTCATTACTTACTGTATTATTTATTTTCATTACCTCCGAATTTTTATATTTATTTCTTACTTATTTTTAATTATTTCCTATTTTTAATTTTATTTTACTACTGATACCGGATACCTAAGATATCTGATACTTATGTATTTTAACTTTAATATTTACCCATTTTAATATTTAATTTTTAACTTTATTACCTTATTCTTTAATTTTTAACACTTTCTGTTTTATTCTTTATTATGTATTTGACTACCTTCCTGGCACTTGGTTGTTAATACTATACACTCATACATTTTAACCTTTATATTTACCATGCTGAGCAATTTTTACTATTTTTTAATTTTTATTTGCCTGTATTTACCATGCTTTTATTATTTATATTTACCATGCTTAGAAATTTTCTTATTATTTTTAATTCTCAATTGCCTGTATTTTGCATATTTAGCCCTGAAGAAGACCTGCAAAGCTAGTCGAAACGTTGGCTACTTAATAAACATTTCTCCAATTCTAAGAGAAATTCATTGACCTCTACCCAGACCATTTTCTTCCACAAAAATATTTAAAACATTAGTTTAATATTTATTTGAATAGTAATTGTTAGGAGCAACTACCACTAACATAAACTTTACTATATATTATAAACTTACTATATAAATAGTAAAAATTTCAGGCATATAAAATTTCTAAGTGATAAACTAAAATAAATACAAATAAAGATATCACTCCTTCAAAAGAACATCATAACTCAAAAAATCTATTTTTTCAATTGAGCAATTTGAATGTTCTTTTTGAGTTATAAAAATAAAAATTTGGGTACTGATAAAGCGAAGCATTCCTATCGCAGTGATGGTATTGAAATTATTTTATTAACCATTGAAAAACCTGTACTACTACAACCCATAAAGGGTCAAGGGTTCAGTATGTGGTTGAAACTAAGCTGTTCCCAGAACAATGGTTATGGATTTTTCTCACTAAGCCCCCCCAACTAAGAGCGTCAACTTTATAGAGGCTGGGTGAGCCCCAGGACGGTATTCAGTTCCACAGAGACCATCCCCAGCGGTTAACAGATGAAATAAATTATCTGCTACAGCAGGATTTGAACCCGGGGGCTTAGGCACAGCAATCTGGTTCTACCACAGAGCTACTACCCTGCTCCCAAAATGAGTGTTCATATAACATTACTTTTTTTACCTAAGAAAATGAGGGAATTAAAATAAATCCTAACAAATCCCATCAAATTACCTTCACCCTTCGTCGTAAACCTACAAATTCCTGCCCTACTGTACCCTTTAATAATATTCCACTCATCCTTGTCGAACAGATACGTTACTTAGGACTCCATCTGGACAAACGTCTCACTTGAAATCCTCATACAAGACTGAAAAGACAAGAAACTGCTCCACGTTTTTCCAATTAATTACAAAAGATTCATTCACATGAGTTATCAGACCTATTTGGACATTCGGAGTTGAGCTTTGGGACACTACTAAACCATCCAATTCATCTCGTATCCAATCCTTTCAATCCAAAATCCTTCGTAAAATCCTCAATGCTCCTTATTATGTCACAAACAAACTCATCCATCATGATCTTAATATCCCATATGTTGCTGATTTGGCCCAAACTAGATACCTTCCATGACAAGCTCCATTCACACTTGAATCCGCTAGTCTCTCAACTTCCTTCCCATACTATTCCTGATAACCCTCCGAGGCGTCTAAAAAGAAGATGGCCTCGAGACCATCTACTATAGAACTATAGAAAAGAGAGGAAGACCGAGGAAGACATGGATGAATATGTAAGAGAAGGAATGGCAGCGAGAGGGCTGCGGGAGGAAGAAGAATGGGCCGATAGGAAGGATTGGCGGGAAAAGATTTTGGGTAGGTGATACATTAAATATGCATTTAGTAAAAAATTCGAAAAAAAAAAATATATAGCTTCTATACATATATAAAACAAAGGCCTCGGTCGCGTTTGTTCGCGGTTAACTCAATAACTACAGCACGGATTTTCATGCGGTTTTCACCAATAGATAGAGTGATTGACCAGGAAGGTTTAGGTATATAATTTGTAGCGGTTTTGTGTAAATGGGTTGGAATATAACGACAATTGTCGCAAATGTTGGACAAAGTATAGCCTCCAGGGAGGTTTCATCGAAGGCGCTGCCTAATCTTCTCCTTTCTCTTCCTCTTGTGCCTTTCAGCGTCGAGGTACCGCATCAACCCGGGATCTCCATCTATCTCCATCTCTCGCTATAATCCTCAGATCCTGCATGTTCTTCCCTCTTGCTTGTCCCAAACTTGGAAATGTAGTTGGAGTACGTCTGTCTTGGCCTCCTTCTAGGTCTAGTGCCCACGGGTTTGGCTTCCATTAACTTTCTTAGATCCCTGTCTTGGCTCATTCTGTTGGTATGCCCAATCTATTTGAGCTGAAGCTTCTCCAGGGTTTCTTACTCCTCTCTAATAGTATCATTTCGGATCCTATCTCCTCTTGTCCTGGAAGTTACTCGTCTGAAAAATTTCATTTCGACAGCTGTTAAACGACTCTAGTCTTTATCCAGGGTTATCCAACTCTCAGCCCCATAGAACTGGCAAATATACACTTTTGAATATATGGAGTTTCACGTCCTTTCCTACTTCTCTTTTGGCTACAATAGTGTTGCAGATCTGGTAGTAAACATTTATTAATTTTATTAATTAAATATTAATACCTTTGTCATAAAATTAAACAATGCCTGGTGGAATACTCATCTTTTATTGATTTACAATAAAATCATTGATAGCATATATCAATCTTTTAAGGATAGCTTACTGTACCTATTTTATCTTCTAAAAAATTGATAACGTACAATGGGGTATTTGGAAAGCTATTTAGACGAGTACAGTTTTAATCCTTATCAACTTAGATACTTTAGTTACCTTAAGCATTTCATGCGCATAATTAGAATGTTTTATATAATTTAAATAAGTATATTCTGGGTTATCGCAAAAACGCGCAAGAAAATAAATTCGTATATAAAGAAATATTTTGTTTTGTTTTTATGTTTATAACATCTACATAATAAAATACATTAGACAGACAAAACATGTGGGCATAATATGTACGGACCCGTTTCGCCGTAGGGAAAGCCGAGGCGGGTCGCGATTTTAGTGATCGAATACTTCCAGTAGCTTCCGCTCTTGAAACTATTGAACACTGAAGAAGAATTATAACGTGGGTCGAAACATAGTTTTCTAAAAAATTTGTAACTAAAAATATAAACTACTTACTATTTACAATTTAATTTTGACTTCTCCCACTCCACCATTCAGCAATGCCATCGTGTGGTGGATGTGGTCTCCTCTGCATTAGAACGTGGATCATATTGTTCGGGAGTCTTTCTTGAAGTGGAAAAGGTTTTGACCGAGTCTGGTATCCGGACTTGCTCTACAAACTCTGCAAATTCCTACCCTCTACATACTTTCTCATCCTACAATCCTATATCACAAATAGAACTTTCCAAGTAAACCATGACAATGTCTATTCGTCCCTCTTTTCCCAATCTGCTGGTGTTCCTCAAGGTAGTATCCTTTGTCCAATCCTATATACAGTTTATACAGCTGACACCCCAACTCATCCTAATACTATCCTTACCACGTATGCTGATGATACATGTGTATTATCAGTCAACACCAATCCAGTTATTGCATCCCGAAGCCTACAATCCCATATCACTGATCTTGAAGAATGGTGTCAAAACTGGAGAATTAAAATAAATTCTCAAAAATCGCATCAAATCACTTTTACCTTACGTCGTAAACCAATGACTTCCTGCCCTTCAGTATCCTTTAATAATATCCCTCTGGTGCCTGTAGAACAGATCCGATACTTAGGGTTGCCCCTTGACAAACGATTAACCTGGAATCCTCATACAAGACTGAAAAGACAAGAAACCGCACGACGTTTCAGGCTACTTCAACACTTACTAGACAAACGCTCTAAGCTCCCAATTAACTACAAAAGACTCATCTACATGAACATCATACGCCCTATTTGGACTTACGGAGTAGAGCTTTGGGGCTCCAGTAAGCCATCGAATACCTCTCGTATCCAATCCTTACAGTCCAAAATCCTTCGTAAAATCCTCAATGCTCCTTATTTTGTCAAGAATAAACTCATCCATAACGACCTTAATGTCCCTTTTGTTGCTGATTTGGCCCGAAGCCGGTATCTATCCTTTCATAACAAACTTCATTACCACTCAAACCCTCTAGTTTCAAACCTAGCTTCCTCTTCAATTCCCGATAATCCTCCGAGGCGTCTGAAAAGAAGATGGCCACGTGACCTTCTTATTTGAACTTTGATTTGAGTACTACCAGTGGGTAGTTTCTCTACTTGTCATTATCATGTCATTATATATCACTTAGCCTATTTACTTGTTGTATTATTGTAATACAGTTGTAGATATCAGTAAATAAATTAAAAAAAAAAAAATTATTTTTCTCTACTCAGACTTTGAACTACATTTCAATATATTGTTCGGAGCTTATGAAATATCAATGACTCACAACTATAAATTCTATTTATATCGATACCGTCGATTACAGACTAATATTTACATCGATCTAGAAAATTGCTCATTCATTTGACCTCAAACAAGATCACCTCATTTCGATAGCGATCACTATCGATTCTTACTTTACGAAATTCTTCATTATCTCACCTCAACCAGCACCCATAGATTTCTAATTTCCTTCCTCTGCCGAGATAGATAATAAGTTTGACGCGAACCTTGAACCCGCACACGCCCAGTTCTCAGATTGTACATTACCCTCAGTAAACCATCAACCCTCATAACCTAGGTTGAGGCCGCCACTCCTAGATACACTGACCCAATACCGACGCAACCTATTGATCCCAGGTTACTCAATAACCTATTGTTTAGTAGGTATAGGGGTAAGCTTTGGTAGATAATAGGTGAAATGGAATATAAATGAGCAATGGATTTCATTCCAGGTAAGCAGAATATCCGGTATAGTAAAATTATAATATAATAAACTATAAATTAAGCCAGTAAAAAATCCTGGTCTAGAAGTTTAGGTACTAGTATGTTTAAGGGCCTGCAGACATCAGCGCGCTCAGGTGTCACTTTTCTTAACCATCTCCTACTGTTACAGTAACCTTTCTATTGTTTTGTTATTGTTTATGTCAAGTTGAACGTGAATGTGTTTTTGATTATTTTCTTCAAATATGACTTGGAATTGGAAGATTTTTCGCACGTTGAACGATGAAAAATCAGCTGTTAGTTTCTTCAGGACCGGAATGTCATTCCGCTGATAATGCGTAGTGGAAATGGACATGATATGAAACTGCACGTGGGGAATAAAATTAGATGGAGATGCCAGAAAAAAGGATGCAGCAAGACCCTGGGTATTCGATTGAATACGTGGTTGAGGAATAGTCCATTACTTTTGGAGACTATTGTCCATTTTATATAACGAAGTTAGAGGGAAGAGACCCTTTTGATGCAATTTTTGAAGATATTGTTCTTTTTAATGAGCATTGTTTGGAATAAATCTTTCATTGTTTATCATAACATCATATTTTAAATATTTCTATTATAAACATGAAATAACAACTCGTAACTAAAATATGATAATTTTTTTAATTTTTAAATGTTTTTATTTTAAAGAGAAAATATTTGCCCGGGCATTGTATCATAATGAAAGGCAATGCCTTTTTAAAATTCCTGCATAACCTGACAAGGTCCAAATAGTTGAGGTAAGTGACACCTGAGCGCGCTGATGTCAGCAGGCCCTTAAACATACTAGTACCGAAGTTTAAATTAAAAAATAAATTAGAGCAGGTGATGCCTAGGTCAATAAATATTAAGTGCATCTTTATGTAAAGCTCTTAAGTCGGATTTTGCCCAAATAGAGTTAACTGCTTTCAGATAACCGGAATCGTATCATTCTCGTGGTTTTTGGCTTGAAATGGAGTTGTAATATAAGCAATAACTCCTTTTCAAGCCAATGCCTTACTTAGCCCCTTATTCACTAAGAAAATAACTCGATTCCGCTTACTTAAGTACAAAAAACTCATTTTGGAAAAAATTACACTTATTCACTACTTATTAACTGGGGCTGTAGATATTTGGATCAGGGTATTCATTTAAGAATAGCTGATGTGTATAAAGCAAGACTTTCTTGAATGCTTATTAAACTATAAATCGGTGAATAAAGTGATAAATAATTGTAATTTAAACCTTATTGTTAAGAACATAGAGCTGAATTTAATATTTAAAAAAACTTATTTAAAAATATATATTTTGGACTTATGGAGTAGAGCTTTAGGGCTCCACTAAGCCATCGAATTCCTCTCGTATCCAATCCTTAAAATCCAAAATCTTTCGTAAAATCCTTAAAACTCTTACTTATAATGAAAAAAAAAAACTCATCCATAATGACAGCAATATTCCATTTGTTGCTGATTTGACCCGAACCGGATATCAACCATTTCGTGATAAACTTCATTCCCACTCAAACAAAACACTAAACAAGCTGCTAGTCGTTTCAGGCTACTTCAACGTAACCCCAATTAATTACAAAAGACTCATATACATGGCAATCATTAGACCCATCTGCACTTACGGAGTAGATCTTTCGGAGTCCACTAAGGAATCGAATCCTCTCGTATTCAATCCTTACAATCCAAAATCCTCAATGCTCCTTACTTTGTTTCCATAATGACCTTAATGTCCCATTTGTTACTGATTATATGCATATAGGTAGATTATATGCAGTTTTCTAGTTGCATTCTAATATTTTTTATTTCAAGAGTATGTACAACTTTTTTAAAAATCTTAATCATTTAACCCAGAAAAAAACCTGAAATATGAGTCCAAATAGTGGATTTTAATAATTTTTTTTATTATTACCTCAATTTGAGCATTTTTTGCTTAAAACAAATTAAAAATTAGATATAATTTAAGACATCATATATTTCATTTAAGATAAGAGTCTTCTATATTCAATTTCTCGTCAGTTTCGTTCTCGTTGTTCGGTTTGACGGATGTCTGTGGAAGAAGTTGACGGTCGAGTTGGCATTGGGATACCTGAGAGCCAGCCTCGGAGAAAACATCTCACTTCAACCGTGCGATAGCCCGCTCTCGACCGTCTTGTCCTCGAAGTGACTTTAACGGTCGGGACATCTCTTTGCCGATGCTTAAAGAAGGAATGGAGATGGAGTGAGGATTCGATAATGCATATCGATTCTATCTACAAGAGGATTATCGATAGTATCTCGGGATATCCTCTCGCAATTAGTCCCTTATCTGGTATCTAGTGCCAAAGCTTAGCCACGCTCTTAGGTCTTTGCTAACTGCACGGCTCATTTATTTCTACAGCTTTCAATATATTCACTGGGCCCGAAATGTCTAATTCTTATGCTTTAAAACCCTATAAATGTTTAACGTAAAATAGAAAATATATATATATATATATATAACTTAAGCACTTCACCTCACAAAACACAAACAAAAGAATAAGTAGGAAGATAAACAACACACTTGACGGCTGGTTAAACACCGACTTTATTCCATCTTGAACCTCTATTTATCGAACAGCTGTTTACAATGCCAGCTTGATTAGCGACTTTGCGATCATCGTCTTGTCTTAACTCCCCCCTGCCAGTTTACGAACATCCTCGTAAACTCAAAACAAAAATTGCAGAGAAAGAGCACACAAACAAAAGAAATTATCAATTACATGAATCATATTCTACTTACATAAAAATAAAAATAAAATACCTTACTACTAGCTTAATCTACATTACTATCATTCGTAATTAACAAAAAATATTTATATACAAATAAGTTACTTTACAAAAACTATATATAAAAGAAATGAAAATCCCCTGTTCCACTACACCTCCAAAAGTACGAAATAAAGTACATTGTTATGGGCTGGCTTCCCCAGCTGGAATCTTGAGCTGTTCGATATGAACAGTCCTATGTTTTCTTGGCTCAGCCACATTCTGAATAGTGACTAGGTTATGCTCTCTGATAGCAATCACTCTGAATGGACCCTCGTACCTCAGAACCTCCTTTGCACGATTTGATATAATTTTTTTGTACACAATTGTACCGATTTTAATATCTCCCATAATGTCCTTCACGCCCTCGTTTTCCCGCGCCACTCTCCTACTCTTTTCCGCTACCATCCGGCCATGTGCTTTCCCCCACATTTTCTCGAGATCTACTCTATTTATGGCTAGTTGTTCTGCCATGTTTTCATCTACAACCGTATCACTCTCGTCTCTTCTTCGCGCTCGTAAACCAAAAAGGGCCTCGAACGGGGAAAATCCGGTGGCCATGTGTATGGAGTGGTTGTACGCTGCTATGGCTCGGGGCATCGCCTCATCTGCTTCCAACCCTTTATCTGCGTGGAATACTCGGAGATGTTCTCCCAAGGTATTATGGAGCCTTTCGATTCCCCCCCTACTTTTAGGATGTCCGGGTGTATTCCAGTGCCATTTAATTCCTAGCCGTTTCATCTCCTGTCGCAAGTACGCGTTATCGAATTCCCTGCCCCCATCCGAGGAGATCGTATTTGGTACCCCATAGAATTGGAACCATGTTTGAAGGGCGCTATTCACCGCCGCTGCCGATTTCTCCTTCACCGGGTGGGCTATGGCCGTTTTACTAAATGTATCCACTATTGTTACCCATTTAAACCCCCTCCACGTAAAGGTGTCTACTTGAAGATCTGTCAACGGTATTGTAGGCGTCATCGTCTCGGTTTGTAATCCTACGGGAGGATGGCGGTCATACTTAGCCGTATGACAAATGTGGCAGTTCCTTATTATCTCCTCTACCGTCTTCCGCATCCATACCCAGTAATACTTTCTTTTTAGTGCCGCCAACGTCTCATTGATTCCTCGGTGGTTCGTCTTCCCTTGATGGTACGCCATCGTTACATCCTTTTGCTGTTCCCGATCGCGAATGGTCTCTACCATAGATCGGCATCGGATAAACGTCCTGTCTATCCCTATTTTTTCTAATCTCCACAAGTTACGTATCTTGTCCCACACCGTCGCATTGCCAACATACAGATAGTGGGTCGCACCTGCTTTAGAGGCGTCCTTTAACGCTCGGCAGATTTGCTCTTCCTGGACTCCAGGTTGGGACCAAATAGTAACAATATTATGCCTCTCGTATCTGGAAAATTCCGTTTTTAGTAACCCCGTGGTCCTTGTTTTCCATATTATCTGCCGAGTCTTATCGTTTATTACGTCATCCACCTCCTCCATCTCAGTCGATCTCTCGTCTTGTGATTCCTCCTGGTCGGGAGATTCCCCGTTGTCCCGGCGGTCTGTTTCTCCTTCTCCTTCCACATCTGGCGTCCATTCCCGTACGAACCTCTGTAGCTCCCCGGAAGGTCCCCCTTCACCTGATTCGATAGCGTTGACCTGCAGGGCACGAGATAACCAATCTGCCACCACATTATCCTTTCCCGGCTTGTATGCTATTTCGATATTGTACTGGCTCAAGATCTCCTTCCAACGCGTCACCCTAGCCGACGATTCTTTCAAATTACCCACCCACAGAAGTGGCCTGTGATCGGTATGAACTTTGAACCGCTTTCCAAATATATAGGGCCGGAAGTGTTGGACTGCCCATACAATCCCTAATAACTCTCTCTCGAGCGCGCTATATCGGGTCTCCGCGTCTGTAAGCCTTCTGCTTGCGTATGCCACAGGCCGTTCCCCCTTATCATAATCCTGTGACAAAACCGCCCCCAGTGCATATTCACTAGCGTCGGTGGTGATCGCAAATGGTTTTGAAAAATTAGGGAATGCGAGGACCGGTTCCGATTGTAGCCAACACATGCATTTCCTGATGTTCCCCTCGATCTCTGGAGTAATCCGAATTGTGCGTCCCTTCTTTAACAGTGCATTCAGAGGACTCAGATGTTCGGCCATCTCTGGGACGAATCGACGATAATAATTTAGGGTTCCTAGCAATCTCCTGATTCCCTTGATATCGGTTGGCATCGCCATTTTCCCTATGGCTTCCACCTTCTTACCGTCAGGCCGCACCCCTTCTGCCGATATCGAATGCCCGAGGAAGTTGATTTGCTTTTGCCCCAATATTGATTTTTTCGCTGATAATTTTAGACCAAATTGACGTATTCTGTCAAAGACTCGTTTCAAATCCTCTATATGGTCCAACTCCGTCTTACTAAAAACGAGGAGATCATCCATATAGACCTGGCACATGTTTTCGTCTAAGCCCCTCAAGAACTCGTCCATCAGCCTCTGGAACGTTATCGGCGCATTTTTTAAACCGAATGGCATACGGGTAAACTCGTAATGACCCCTTTCAAACGTAAAGGCTGTTTTACATTGGTCTCTAGGATGCATGCGAATTTGGTGGTATCCAGATTTCAAATCAAGTGTGCTGAACACGGTTGCTCCACCCAGTCTGTCCAAAATGTCCTCTAATCTGGGAATAGGGTATTTCTCATCCAACGTATTTTCGTTGAGTTGCCGGAAATCTACCACCACCCTGTAGCGCTCCCTTGGATCCCCGTTAACAGGTTTCTTCTTGACCGCCCATAGAGGACTGTTAAAGGGTGATGTGCTGTCAACGATAATACCTTGCCGTTTTAGCTCCGCGATCTCCTCCCTAATGTGTTCCCGCAACGCCTGTGGGTACCGCCGCTCCTTCACGTAAGTACTCTTCTCAGATTTCAGATGAATTTCATGAACCGTTTCTCCCGTCACGCTCAGTGGATCCCCCTCGCGAAAAAAAATATCCCCGTATTCTTCCCTTATGCCCATCCTCCAATCCTTGCCTTGGGTAATTGCACCGACGCACCTCACATCCCTTTTCGCGTTCTCCATCGTTCTATATGTCTTCCTCCCAATTCTAATCACCCATTGACCTTCTACATTACTGAGTTTCGCCCCCAGTTTCCCGAGCACGTCACACCCCAAAATCCCACTATACTCGCGCGGCATGGTCTCTACCACATGCAGAGTTGCTACGTCGTCCTTTTTGCCCCATTTACTTAATGCCAGTTCCACTTCCCCATCCACCGTACAGGGACCACTCAAAGTGACTAGCTGACATAAACACTTTCTAACTTCAGGGTCACACTTTCCTTTAAATAAAGGGTGTAGACTATCTCTACCTACTAGAGTACACGAGCTCCCTGTGTCCACAAGACACCTCCACCCCTTGCAAAACTCGATAATAGGCAACCTGTCACACTTCTTTACCACACTATTCACAAAAAATAGGTTGCCCCTCCGTTTACACAATCCTCATTCTTTTCTAATCTGCTCACTACGCCTCCTTGTGCTCCGTTGCTTGCTTCTTCCTCCGGGGGTTCCTCTGCGGCTAGGTTCGCTTCCTTCCGTCTCGGACCCTGAAGCCTCCGAAGATCTAGTCGATTCCGACGATATCCTGTTTCTCCGCCACAATCTTTGAGCATTGATCTCCATAGGTTCGCCTCGATCTTGCTCCCGGCGCCTTATATATGGGCATTGTCTGGCCATATGTCCCTCACTGTGGCATTCGAAACACCGCGCACGTGGGCACTGAGCCACCAAGTGCCCTATCTTGCCACATTCGTGGCACCTCCTTTCCTCTCTTCTCCCATTCTTCCTCTCCACAATTTGTCTTCTTTCTCTAGGTAATTCTTGCCTTTTATCTCTTCTCCCAAACTCTCCATCTCTTCTTCTTCCCATATCCTGTCTCACTTTATTCCTTCCTGCCTCGTTTCTCCGGTACGACACTCTTTTCCACCCTGGTTCGATCTCTTCTCTCTCTTCCTCGTCGCGGGCACTCGCATCTACCATGTCCTGTGCGCATTCCATGAATGACCTATCCCTGGGTAATCCATCTTTCTTTCCAGTATCCCTGGCTAGTTGTACCTTCAGGACTGTTGTCATAAACAACATCCACGCTTCGACTGCACTGGTATCCATTACTTCTCGTAATTTTTCGTTAATCTTATTCAGCTTCACTAGCAGGCCTGCAGCGTACTGACCGTTTGTTTGATTCGAACGTTTCATCTCTCGAAACATCTGCAGCATATCCTCTTCTGGGGCCCATCGCCCCCCTCCATACGCTTTCTTTAGTCTTTCTTTGATCACCTGCCACGAGGTATCCTCATCAGCTTGGATTAGATTCAATACGCTCCTTCTTACCCGTCGTGCTAAGGCTACCCGTAGCCTTTTGGCATCCGCTTCCTCTAAAAAGTCTGCTGCGACCTGGGATTGAATGCTGCTCATAATACCATCCCCGCCCTTGAGGAAATGATTTAGTTCACCAACATCACCGTTAAATTTCTCCAAGTCTGATATCTCCCTTCTTAAATCTTGTGCATTGGCCTTCCTTAACTTCATTTTCTCCAATTCGTTCGTTTCCTGTGCAATTCTGTTTGCTTCCTGGGCAGCTAAGTCTGCCCGCGCCATTGCTAGAGTTGTTGATGGTAATGGCGGAAACTGGGGATTCGCCTGTTCTGGCTGTGAAGGCTCTAACGTTAATGTTGCCGGCCTCAGGATTTCTCGTTGTTCATTCATTATGGCAAGATGTAGTATTTATTGTCCTTGAGAGAAAAAAAATATATTCTCACTGAACTGCTAAAACGTTTTCCCGGGTTTCGGCACCACTTAAGCACTTCACCTCACAAAACACAAACAAAAGAATAAGTAGGAAGATAAACAACACACTTGACGGCTGGTTAAACACCGACTTTATTCCATCTTGAACCTCTATTTATCGAACAGCTGTTTACAATGCCAGCTTGATTAGCGACTTTGCGATCATCGTCTTGTCTTAACTTATATATATATATATATATATATATATATATATATATTAATTATGTTGGGAATAAAATGTATTGTGTGTATTAAATAGAACTCTTGGCTCGATATATATATATATTTCTTTTTTTTTACTGTTTTATAAATTTTATGCTTTATTTTCTTGATTTTTAGTCTTTTCTTTTTTATAAAACTCTTACAGGCGACGTTTTGAGACAAGCATTGTCTCATATTCTTGAAGCCCTAACAGTGAAAAATGAGATCTTTTAAAATAAAAACACTAAACCTACCCAAATAAAATAAAATGACACGTTCCAGATGTAATCAGATAGTGTGCACTTACAATTTTCCAAAGAACAGATCTCCCCATCACACGACTAGCTATCTCCTACTTCATCATAAAATATTTACCCTGTAATGGTCAGCGGTCAAGTAATCCGTTATTCTAGGGAACATCAGCTTTATTTACTTGTTATATTAGATTATTTAAATTATCTAATTATATTATATTATATAAATTATCTATTTACACACTACATTACACTGAACGCTGTTTAGTGTTTTTATTTTAAAAGATCTCATTTTTCACGGTTAGGCCATGAATATGAAACAAATCTGGTCTCAAAACGTCGCCTGTAAGAATTTTATATAAAAGAAAAGACTGAAACTCAAGAAAATAAAACATAATATATATATATATATATATATATATATATATATATATATATATATATATATATATATATATATATATATATATACTAGCCTTTGCCCGCGGCTTCGTTCGCATAGAATTTGGACTACCGCATAAAGTTTCTTGACAGTGCTTTTTAACAATAATTTAAAATAATAAATTATTTAAATAATTTAATTTTTTTCACTATAGGTTACTCGTACAAAATTTCAGATGACTAACTTCAAAACTGACGGATTCCATACAACCTTTGAACCCTTATTATAATAAGGGTGGAATTATCCAAACTTCTTTCTTAAATCATACAAAGGACCTATCTGATGCTAAATTCCTGATTTGCCTTTAATTATGTTCTATAATGGATTCTCCACTGTTCCTATAAAACTGTCGGGGGGAGGAGGGCACGTGCCCCCGTGCGCCCCCCTAAATCCACGCTTGCTATAGCCCATGTGTTATTCTGATGTATAACCTATATTACTGTAAAGTTTCATCCAAATCCGTTTGCGTGAAAGAGAGACAAACATACAAACTTTCACATTTATAATATTAGTAAGATTAGTAGTATATCAAAAAAATTGTTTCACTCTTGTTCTTTCTGATATTTTAACAACTATGATCATGTTATTTTCCTTTAATTATGTACTATAATGGATCCTCCACAGTTCCTATAAAACTGTCGGGGGGGGGGGGCACGTGCCCCCGTGCGCCCCCCTAAATCCGCGCTTGCTATAGCCCATGAGTTATTCTGATGTAGTTTTTACGTGAAAGAGAGACAAACATACAAACTCTCATATATATATATATATATATATATATATATATATATATATATATATATATATATATATATATATATATATACACACATATTTAAATATATTTTTATTATTTGATTTTGAAGGGAAAAGATTACGTCTACATGGTAAGTACAGTGTTAATCTGAGGCAGCGGTTGTGCAAAGAGGTGCTTTGGTCAAGATCAAGCTCAACCACTAAGTTTTTCCTCCCAGTTAAGGGTACTCGCTGCACAGAATCCCAAACATGAACATACTTTCAAATCATAATTATAAGGAGATAGGATTTAGTAAGATGAGAATAAAATTTTATATTAGAGAGGTCTAACTCTGAAGTGTAAATAACGCTTTAAAGTATCCGAAAATAAGAGAATTCAGGAGATTAACAACGCTGGTTTGCCGAGTATGCATCCGTTTAATATTTTTTAAGTAATAGCGTATTTTTAAAATATACGTGGCAAAGATTGAAATGGGCTTGTGAAATTTTGCTAGGAATCAAAAGAATCCTTAAAAAGTTAATAAGCGTTGTGACGACTGATAAACGTCTGAGTGGATGACAGAAGCGTAGGTGAGAATTTGGGTTCAAGTAGTTGTCTGTGGGCGAAAGTTTGTTAGCAGAGATTGCCGTATCGGAATCGAACCTTCGGGATCATTTAAGCTTATTATTTATTTTGTTTATAACGGAATGGAATTGATACTAGATGGAATTAGTCCAAATCAATTGTGCAATAGTTAGAAGGATAATCGGAGTCAAGCATCCTAAATATATAGGCTATCCCAATAAATAACCTTGCATTATAGTTTTAATCGGCATCGATAAAACAAAAGCCATACTAAATGAAATAAGCACATTCAAATGAAATATTTTTTGTTGACAAGAAATAACAACTGTAAATAAGGAAGGTTAAAATAGTTATTAAAAATTTACCACTACAACTAATGAAGAAATTTAGTATTTGGTAGGGGCTGTACTGTTTCTAAGAAAAAAATTGTCCACAGAGGTTATTTGGTCGTGATCAGCCCTAACCGTCTGATTTATCCCATAATTATGAGTACACACTTACAGCTTTGTCACTCAACACCTATCCCACTCCCATCAAAAGAAAATGAACTATTTCAAAGAGAGTTTGAACAAAAGTACTTTGAGAAAGTTACTTCGATAGAAAATTAGTCCATTGCGAGCGAATTGTGTCCGACCAAGGTCAGCTGATTTCAATGGATATTGTGACTCAGTAATTTAGGCTGCATTGAAAAGATTGTTATATAATAACTAGTCTAATGCGGACCAACCACTTTTCTTCTAGCGACAATCAACTTATGCTAAGCCAATGAATTGATTTTGGTCTTCAGGGACAACAGAACGGTCTGTAAATAGGTTTGTCATAATCAGTATTGAATGCACAAGGTCTGCTAGGAAATGGATCATTTAAAAATTAATATATTTACCATATCCATCATACTTTTAAAATAATTCTTAAAAGTTTCAACTAGATGTTTAATTAATTAAAAAATAAAATTGAAAAATAAAGAGACCTTACATAAATGTTAAGATCGTGGAAAAAATTCCAACAAAAAACCCTTAAGTCTCCAAACTAAAACGTTGGAGTTGCATTTGAGCCTTGGAAGTGGTGCGATGCTTCTTGGGTGCACTATTCATGTTTTGTTTTGTTTTTGTACTTTTGTTTTCTTTTTCTCTATCTACCCTGAGGATGCCTGAATAGGCGAAATATTGGACAGATAATATCAATTTCTGTTTTAGTTGGGAGACTTACGGGCTTTTTGTTGGAATTTTTTCCACGGTCTTAAAAATTAAAAAATAGTTATGTATGCATTGTTATACATAGTTACATTGCATAGTACTAGTTTTAGAAAATTTATACAATGAAAAGTGCATCTTATGGAATGGAAAAGTTAGGCATTATAACGTAAAACAGGAATGCCTCTTCGCCAGTTTATACTAGTTAATGTCTCGACAACCTGGAAGTCTTCGAAAGAACAGTTATGAGAAAAATCATGGGGCCCAGTTCAGACGTATCCAAACTGCGAAGTAACAAAAAAATCTACAATACTATAGAAAAAAAAATCATGGATACATAGAAATAAATCATGGATAATATGGGGAAGAGGTGGCATATTCCTCGAACATACGTTCATTGGGTAAAACCAAAGATCGATTAATTAATTACAAAGATTGACTAATGTATTAAAAAATTAAGACCATTACCACTAATGGTGTGGACTGAAGAAATAAAGAAAGATTTTGAAAACTTGAACATTACAGAATCTCACGTGCTAGAAGGAAGTGTATTTCAAAGCAATGGGAAAAATCTGGTATCAGGATGAAGATGGGCACAATGAACGGATGAAAGAATATTGGAGACAGAGAAAACTACAGCAGGAATACTGAATAATTGTAACGTGATCCGAAGTGGTCAATAAAAACAAAATCATGCAAAATAATATTAATAATTCGAATTATTATTAATGTTACCAATTATAAGTATATTAATATTCGAAGTACAAATTTACGAAGGACTTTTACAAAAGGTCAATGTCATTGAATGCAAAACTCAGGCATTATTGCACTGTTGTACGTCCGAATGCCCTATATGCTGCAGAATGCCTAACTATGAATAAGAAAGACATGGTAGAAAAATTGGAGATCAAAGAAAGACAGATCTTAAGGAAAATTCTTGGCCAAATTAAAGGCCAAGGTGAATACAGACGACAGTATATCAGTGAACTGTACACTCATGTTCCAAACATATTTGATGTTTTAAGAATAATTTATTGATATTTACAACTTTAATTATATTACATCAAGTAAATCTGGTGTATGAACAAAGGACATGAAAAAAAAAACACTTGTGGAGAAACTACCCATTGATAGTACTCCAATAAAGTTCTATAGAAGAAGATCTCGAGGTCATCTCCTTTTCAGACGCCTCGGAGGGTTATCAGGAATATTATGGGAAGCAAGTTGAGAGACTAGCGGATTCAAGTGTATATGGAGCTTTTCATGGAAGGTTTGGGCCAAATCAGCTACATATTAAGATCATGATGGATGAGTTATATTTGATGTGTTGTGATGTGAAGTAAACTTGCTGTATGAACAAAGGATATAAAAAAAAAAACACTTGTGGAGAAACTACCCATTGATATCACTCCAATAAAGTTCTATAGTAGAAGGTCTCGAGACCATCTTCTTTTCAGAGCCTCGGTGGGTTAACAGGAATATTGTGGGAAGCAACTTGAGAGACTAGCGGATTCAAGTTTGTATGGAGCTTTTCATGGAAGGATGGGCATCCAGTTTGGGCCAAATCAGCTACATATTAAGATCATGATGGATGAGTTATATTTGATGTTATGAGAAAAAGTAGAATACCATTGTATAGCCACTTATTAAGAATAAAACCCATTAGCCTGATGAACCGGATTTTTACGCAATTTAAAGAAAATAAGACCAAGCCTGCCTGCTTCGAAGGTAGAAGAAAACTTACAAGGGATGAAGAATACCTACGAGGATGCTCTGGAAAGCAACCGTCTCAGGATGTAACTGGATACTAACGTGGATAGATATGGACTGAAGAAAGAAGGGAGAAGCAACGGCGAAGAATGAGGAAGAACTGGGCAAATATCAAGAAGAAAAAGACAGTTGAAATGACATAGTCCTTAGTAATACGGGGAAAAAAATCGAAATATTACCAGGGCGCGGGGTATTCCTCACTTTATATATAGCATTACTATACATATTAGGTTCAATACATGGTAGAGACTGTACTGTTCATAAAACAGAAAAGTCTGGAAGGGTTTCAAGACGTAGAAAGGCCAGAAAATGCTGCACAAATATAGACAAAGGATCAGAAGAAACATGTCAGTGGACACATGAAGAAATATTGGAGACAGAGAAAACTTCAGTAGAAGAAACGTGATGAATACGGAAAAAAAAAGTTTATGCAAAATTTTATTAAGCATAAAAAAGGCGTGGAGTATCTCATACATTACACCATTACTAACCATCTATAAATTAAACAAACATCGCTGGATTCTATCATAATTTACAGCGCATGATTCCAACAGCCTGTGCACTATTCATCTTACCAATAGTCGCTGGGGTCGTTAATCTCCTACTCGCTTAGAAGACTAGTCAAGTTTGGCTTTCACTTGTACGTAAATAAGCTTCTACGTATGGCAGATCTAACAGATTGTCCCAATCACGCAAAAAGCGAATGCATCGTAAGACGAACCAACTATAGGATCAAGTCTTAATTGCTTGCACAACTGCTGCGAGGTGGGCAAAATCTTGCTCAACATTACTTTCAGTACATGTTAAGAAATATTAAAGTAAATTCGATCATCTTTATAATGAGTATTTGAAAGTTTGTTCAGAGATTATATAACATTTAGTAATCATATATTTAAAAAATATCTATTAGCTGTAAAATAAATATGCTGTGTATTTAAGTAGTGTAATGTCTCTAATATAGTGTAAGTTATCTTTAAGTAAGTAAATTTATAAAGTGAGAAAATATGAAAAGAATTCAGATAAATAGATCAGTATTTATATTTACTTTCATTGAATTTATCTGGAATGTTCGTTCCATATTTACACCTTAAATATTTTAGTAATAGAAACGAAATTCCTTTCTTGGCTAATTCAATAATTACTCCATAATGTTTGTTATCTACCAGACAGGTCTACAAGCCAAATTCCAAGCTTTCGTACCGATTGAAGTAATGGCATCTCAAATGTGGTGCTATAAGCATTGATAGATTATATTAATATTGAAAAGTAAAAAGAGACCTTACATAAATGTTAACACCGTGAAAAAAATTCCAACGAAAAGCCCTTAAGTCTCCAAACTAAAACAGAAATTGAAATTACTGTCCAATATTTCGCCTAATCAGGCATCCTCAGGGTAAAGAGAGAATAACAGCAACAAAACATGAATAATGCACCCCAAAAATTAAAATAATAGATAGATTATCTTTGAAAAATATTAAAATACCCTGAGCGGTTTTCCATTTTCAACCTCATCGGGTTTCTAAGGTAGATACTGTTACGGTCACAGGCAGGAAGGCGAAAGCAAGGGATTAGCGGCTTAAATCCGTCGACGGGAGAAGTTAAAATAGGATTAGGACCTTCTCGATCGTCTTCTTTTGTCGGAAAAGGATTAAGAAGATTCCAGAATTATCTCCACCCTTCCGTGTACTAGAATGCCTTGCCTATTTAAATTCTTCAAGTGATGAATTAGAGATTCAAATAGATGATCTGTAAGAAGTGAGTGTCAGTGTGATAAACTAGTCAGTGTTGAACCGGCCAGTGTAATAAGTGTATCAGTGAACTGTGACAGTCTCGCGAGTGTAATAAACTGTTTCTGTTTGTTACTGTGTGTCAGTTTGTCATACTTGGAGAATCTTACGGTCGGTGGACTAGTGAACTGTAAGTGTTAACTATTAGTTATAAATTGTAGTGTAATTTTATAATATTCATAGAAACTATTGTAACTAGTTAAGCTATCTAGAATTAGTAATATCTTATATTATTGTAATAATTAAATAGGCCTAGGTTATAATAAATATTTAGAATATTGTCATTATAAATTTATATTAGTTTAATAATTTAATTGTTAATAGTTTAATTGTATCCTTTGTAGTAATTTAATTGTATCCTTTTTATCACTTTTGTTAATAAATATTAGTATCTTTAATTTAAGAAATTGTTTAATTCATTTTAATACCCAGTAGCCCGTAACAATATTAAAAAACTGCTCGTCGTTTCAGGCTACTTCAACAATTACTAGACAAACGCTTTAAGTTCCCAATTAATTGAAAAAAACCCATATAAATGACAATTATAAGACCTATTTGGACTTACGCAGTAGAGCTATGGGGCTTCACTAAGCATTAGAATTCCTCTCTTGTCCAATTTTTTCTATCCAGTAGAATTCTTAAAATCCTGAATACTCCTTACTTTTTTACGAATATTGTCATCCCCGATACCAATCCTTTTATACGAAACTATTTCCCTTATATAAGGAAGAAATAGTTGGGAATAGAACACCTTAATAAGTGTAACTTATTTATTGTATGCCGACGTTTCGGCCTACAATGTAGGCCATCTTCAGGGCGAATAAAACACGCGGCGGCTAGGCGATCAACGGCCCAAGTCCTTGGGTAGGCCATTCAATGAATCATTGATCGCCTCGCCGCCGCGTGTTTTATTCGCCCTGAAGATGGCCTACATTGTAGGCCGAAACGTCGGCACACAATAAATAAGTTACACTTATTAAGGTGCTTTTATTGACTGCACCCCCAACTATTTCTTCCTTATATTACAAGTTACAGTCAACCAATTCTTCTCTAACATATTTCTTTCCCTTTATATAAACATTAGAACCTTATAGAAGAAACAAACCTTGCTAATTCTTCAATTCCCGAATATCCTACGAAGTATATGGAAAGAAGGCTGATTCTTGACCTTCTAACTTCTGTTATTTGAGTACTAGCTTTCGATAGTTTCTCTGCCTTATTGACATGTCATTGTATATAATTGATAATATTTAATAATTGTAATTATTTATGCAATAAATTTGAGCAGAAACTGAAACGAGCATTTTTCAAATAGAAGAAAAACTTCCTAAAAAAATCATCAAAATAGGATTCTAATATGCCTATTAGATGGATGTGGATGGAAGACAAGAACTGAGTTAGTATTTCAATTAATGAACCATTATTATTAGATTAAAATTTAAGATAAGATAAGAACATGGTTAGATAAGATGATGATAAGATTACAAGTTGATAAGGAGTGGAGTAGCTCACTGTGTCAAGTGCTGTGTTCATATGTTGAAGAATCCGGGTTCAAATCAGGCTATAAGAAAAACAAATTAATCTGTTAAAATGACACTCCAGGTAACCACCCCTCTATAAAATGGGTACCCTTCATTCGGAAGAAAATCTGTTTATTGAGCACGAAGAAATCACCGCTCAAACGTTGTAATAGCAACAGTGCAGTCTCTAATCTGTTCTGAACCCCAGACTCATTCATGGCTTAAAGTGATACATTTTTTTTTTTATTCAAGTTCTTTATTCTGAGTTTTTTTTTTTTTATTCCTGAATACAGTGCTTCAGCGATAATTACAAAAATATAAATGTAGCTTCAGATTAATTTTATTGTAATATAAAATCAACCCTGTGCATAGAATGTTTCGCTCACTGTATTTCCTGTTTAGTAATTTTTGCCGAAAAAACAACAACAAACTAAACAAAAAGCAGCCTATCATTGGATTATGCATAAAATAAGAAGTGGACAGGCGATTGACCTACTTTGCATCTCAGGTGTGACCTCCGAAGGAGCATTTTTGTGAAAGTTGTATCGCAATATATTTATTTATACTTTAAAAAACAAGCGAGTAAACATATTTAACAGTAATATGTATGATATAATATGACATCTAGGTTTTTCCAATTAAGGGTACCCCCTTTTTAGTGGCTTGGTGGGTTACAGCAGGGTTCGTAGATCCCACGAGGTCCATAGATGGCAGTCAACAGATTATATCTGCAGCCCCGGGGAATAAGTCGTTAAGTTGAATTTTGTCCATAGTGAGTAAATCGTATTGAGAAAGGCGATATCGTATTATTCTTGTACTTTAGGACTTGAAATGGAGTTGTAATATAAGCAATAACTCCTTTTCAAGCCAAAGCCTTACTTATAACCCCTTATTCACTACGAAAATAACACGATTTGGCTTACTTAAGTACAAGAAACTTTAAAAAAAAATTCGACTTAACCGCATATATATAATTTATCTGTCACAGCTGGACTTCCAGCATAACAACTAAGCGCTCTACCACTGAGCTCCCCCCTCCCTATTAAATAAATTACTCTCTTGGTCATTGTACTATTACTCATTGAATAATCCCCACTCACTAAAAAAATCAACATTCAATATAGTCTAATGCAGCGGTTCCCAACCTTTTTTGTACCACGCCCCCTTGTTCAAATGAAATTCCCCCAACCTTTCAAGGGCTGATCCAGGATTTTTTTCTGGGGGGACACAACTGGCAGACGGGCAAAAAAATCAACAATAACTTAGAAATACACTAGTAGTATTTATAGAAAGGTTTATTAAAATATCTAAACAATAGTTTCACCCATGTTATTTCTGTTATTTTAACGACTATCATCACACGATTTGCCTATAAGTATGTATTACTATAATGAATTCTCCACAGTAAACAAAACATCGTCTGGGGAAGGCACGTGCCCCCGTGCCTTCCCCTGGATCCGCCTATACCCCCTTTGTATGGATAATAAATTGTATGGTCATATGAAAACAACATTAAATGTTACATTGAGAACGAAACATTTAGTTTTACTGTCACTTGTTACAACATTATATGTTTAATGATGGATTGAATCGGTCAGAAATACAAAGATATATATTTTTTTTAAATTTATTTATTGATATTTACAACTGTATTACAATAATACAAGTAATTAGGATACGTGACATATAATAACAGGAGAATCACTAGTAGAGAAACTACCCACAACTACAGAACGTTTAACTAAGAAGGTCACGTGGCCATCTTCTTTTCAGACGCCTCGGAGGATTATCGGGAATTGAAGAGGAAGCTAGTTTTGAAACTAGAGGGTTTGAGTGGGAATGAAGTTTGCTATGAAAGGATAGATACCGGGTTCGGGCCAAATCAGCAAACAATGGGACTTTAAGGTCGTTATGGATGACTTTATTCTTAACAAAATAAGGAGCATTGAGGATTTTGGATTGTAGGGATTGGATACGAGAGGAATTCGATGGCTTAGTGGAGCCCCAAAGCTCTACACAAAGATATATTAAATCATTACCTCTAATTTAACTATTCCATACTTATTAAGTCTAACCAGTTTTTTACATAATGTAGCTTATTCTTTACTTTTTCTTTGTAGTTATTTCATAATTTATCTTACTCTTTGTATTTGTATTGCTATCAATTCTGTAGATAAATTCTGTTACTCAAACATAATCCTATTACAATTTTATCTTACAGTCTGTATTTCTTTACTTAGCTATGAATTCTGTAATTCTTCCTTGGTACTGCTAGGTACTAAGATTTATATAGTTATTTTCTGTTTCTTTCTTAGCCCTGAAGATGGCCTACACGGTAGGCCAGAACGTTGGCACAATTAAAAAATAAGTTCTGCTTATTTTTTGTTATCTTTGACTGCACCCCCTGGACCAATTCAATCCCTCATTACAATCACCCAGTCAACTATTTTCCAATCAAACATTATATTCTTCAATTTAAGGTTGATAAGTACCGGTTAGAGAAAAATTATTAAAATTAAGTCAGAATTTTTCATTTTCAACTTTTCTCACGCCTCCCTCCCACGGGTTGGGAACCACCAATCTAATGGCTTTTAAGGTTTTTAGATCCAAGAAATTATATCTGTACTTTTCTACATTATCCTCTGGCCGACTTATGAAACTCTAATTGAAGAAGATTGAGCGAGGATGCAACCGGTCGCAGATGCACCACTCCCACGACATTGCATCGGACTGCAATATTGTGCAAGATTAATCAGACCCTCGCTGCATATAATAGTCACCATCCCAACTTTCTCTACAATTATGTTCAATCTTGGAAGATCGCGAACGTCATAGTCATTGATAAGCACTTCATTAGAAGAACATTTCTAGAAGTTGGGTGGAGATGAAACACGTTTCTTGCAAATACTGTACAAGACAGTATTCACTAGAAACATGCTCATAGATTATGGGAATATTTATTAATGTGATTGCAAAATATTTCGCCATCAATTTTGTAAATACATTTTATGCATGATTAATAATCTTTCACCTTTGTCTACTCGTAATGGTGTCAAATGTATTCATTTTTGTAAGCTGTTTTTATTTATCCTTCCCAGTAACCTACCTTGTCATCTTCCTTTTGAATAAGTAGTAGCATTTGTCAGCACTATGTATGTACATGGTAGATGTTTCCTCAGGTTAGTGTCCTGTTGAAATGGACATTTTGAGGTCTTTGGAAAAGGAAGAATAAGTGAGTGCACTGTTTAACGGTTGTTCAAGCAATTTCGGGAAAGATACTTGTGCCTTGAAGACAAAGACGGCCGTGGAAGAAGTTCTGCCAACTTTCAAGCTGATATAGAGTTACCCTGCCAGTTCTCGAACAGATGTTCTTCAAGACTCAAGCCTCCCTCTCGAAATCTCTGTAACCACCGTTGAACAGTGAATTCACTTATACTGCCTTTGCCCTAGACTTCGATGATATTTTTGGCTGTTTAGGCCCCGTTCCGGCCGAGTTTGAGCTCAAACAAAATTATGCTAAAATCATGCTTTCACATGTTAGTAAAGACTGAATTATTTCCAAGGAACAAAATGTTTGTACACTTCTGTACAGAGGATTAGTAAGTGTTTACATTTATTAAATTCTGAAGTCTAACAAACGTTTACTAATTAGAGGAGTATTTAATAGGAAACATAAATTCCTGCATTATTTTCCGGACAACCCAATAGACACTTAAGGCTTTTTGTTTGTAATTTTTCCAGTACCCTCTTGACATGTGTGAGTGGGGCGACCCAACTAGTCTAGTGCTTAGTACAACAACCTACCAAGCCCAAGATCGCGGGTTCCTACCTCCGAAGGTGGCCATAGGATTTTTTAAAGGGAGTGATAAATCTTCGGTTATGCCGTCCTTCGGAAAGGACGTTAAACGGGGGTCCCAAGCCTGTACGATTTAAGGCACGATTAAGAATCCCTATTCAAATTAAACCTGTATAGGCACAATATATAGCTCCCGATATATTTATTAAATATTTAAATTACTTATTTATTAAAGTATTTAAACTTTATGTGTGATATGATTAGCCATAACAGCATAAAGCATTATTTTACTTTTTTCCCCCCCTCTGAAATCAAGTTACCGCTATGCACAAACGTTAGATCAGAAACTAATGTCTGTGCTCAGTCCACTAACCTTCTGGAGTTATATTGATACATTTTTTTTTGTATTTTTATATTCCTGTTTCTTATACGAACTGCTCGTTCTGTTTTGTATATCTCGAAACATACACACACGATATTATATATATATATGATAGAGAAGACGAGACAGTAGGAAGTAGACGAGGACATGGCTTTAGTAACGAAGGCGAGGGATTTACTCCTTTGTGCTCGGAAGACTGAGTACGATTGGATTCGCTCCTAGGTACACACTTTTACTTGATGACGTCACGCAGGGTATCCTCAGGAGCATTTCACTTCTTCCTCATCTGCCTTATCTTCCTTATCTCACTGCTCCGGATATTCTCTCTTAATTGCTATGATACTCTATTTCGAATACTTTTTTTTTTAAGATTAATTTATTGATATTTACAACTGTAATAATATTACAACAAGTAAATTTGCTAATATGAACAAATTAAATGAAAAAAAAAACACTTGTGGAGAAAATACCCATCGGTAGCACTCCTAGCAGTTCTATAGTAGAAGATCTCGAGGCCATCTTCTTTTCAGACGCCTCGGAGGGTTATCAGGAATAGTATGGGAAGCAAGTTGAGAAACTAGCGGATTAGAGTGTGTATGGAGCTTGTCATGGAAGGATAGGTATCTAGTTTGGGCCAAATCAGCAACATATGGGATATTAAGATCATGATGGATGATTATGTTTGTGACATAATAAGGAGCATTGAGGATTTTACGAAAGATTTTGGATTGTAAGGATTGGGTACGAGATGAATTGGATGGTTTAGTAGAGCCCCAAAGCTCAACTTCGAATGTCCAAATAGGTCTGATAACTGTCATGTTAATGAGTCTTTTGTAATTAATTGGGAGGTTAGAGCGTTTGTCCAGTAAATGTTGAAGTAGGCGAAAACGTCGAGCAGTTTCTTCTCTTTTCAGTCTTGTAAGAGGATTCCAAGTGAGACGTTTGTCCAGATGGAGTCCTAGGTAACCTATCTGTTCGACAGGGATCAGTGGAATATTATTAAAGGATACAGTAGGGCAGAAATTCGTAGGTTTAAGACGAAGAGTGAAGGTAATTTAATTTTGACACCATTCTTGAAGGTTTGAGATATGGGATTGAAGAGATTGGGATGCAACAAATGGCTCCTTATTTACTGATAACACACATGTGTCATCAGCCTAGGATACTACCTTTTTTCGAATACTTAAATAATGCCTATACAATACTTCGTGCATATAATAATTATTCGTCATTATCAATGAGCAAACAATAAAAATAAAAGAATGTTAATTGCATAACACCTTAAGTATTTTACTAGTAGACTGAAAAGACAGGAAATGCCTCGTCGTTTCAGGTTACCTATTTGGACTTAGATAGTCCAGCTTTGGGTCTCCATTAAACCATCGTATTCCTCTCGTATCCAATCCTTGCAATCCAAATCCTTCGTAATATCCTCAATGCTCTTTGCTTGTTACGAATAGAGTCATCCATAATGATCTTCATGTCTTATTTGTTGCTGATTTGACCCGTACCCGATACTAGTCATGAAAAACTTTATTCCCTCTCAAACCCACTTGTTTCAAACCTAGCTTCCACTTCAATTTCCGATATATCCGATATTTCCGACCTCATCGAGTTCCCAAGGTACTAAAGAAACTGGTTGTCGTTTCAGGCTACTTCAATACTCAATAGACAAACACCTTAAGCTCCCAATTAATTAAAACAAAACTGATATACATGTCTATAATAAGACCTATTTGGACGTACGGAGTAGAGCTTTGGGCCTCATCATTGTATTTAATAAATACCGGGTTTTAATAATCCGTGGTTCGGCAACCCTGAATGGCACAAGACCTTCTGATTCGGTAGCCACTGGTAGTTAGGTACAGAGGAGTCGTTAGTTCCTTAAATATTACTTTTAAATCTTTCAAATCAAACGCTTTGGAATCCTCAGACCAGACTGAAACAAGAACTCGGCGTTTCAGGCTACTTTAACATTTACTAGACAAACGCTCTAAGCTCCCAATTAATCACAAAAGACTCATATACATGACCTTCATTAGACCCATCTGGAATTAAGGAGGAGAGCTTTGGGGCTCCATTAAGCCGTCGAATTCCTCTCGTATTCAAGCCTTACAATCCAAAATCTAATAAATTACAATCTATTAAATGCTTTCGTAAAATCTTCAATGCTCTTTACTTTATTTCAAACAAAATAATCCATAGTGACCTTAAAATGTCCCATTTCTTGCTGATTTGGCCCTAATCCGATATCATTTTTTTCATGATAAACTTTATTCCAACTCAAACCAATACTTTAAAACTTAGCAAACTCTTCAATTCCTCTCGTATCCAATCCTTACCTTACGTACCAAAAATCCTCAATGCTCCTTACTATGTTACGAATGAAGTCATCCATAATGATCAAATGTCCCATTTGCGGTTGATTTCGCTCTACATCAATCCTTTCATGACAAACTTTATTTTTTTTTTTTTTTTTTTTATTAAGTTCCCCAAATTTGAGGTTTTCTCTGAACTTTAGAGTTGCATTTTTTTCCAGCTTCTTTTATTTTATTGTTTTTTGTTTGTTTTTTTTTATTGCTTTTATTCTAAAATATTATATCTTTTAATATATATTTAATATCTTTTCTTTTCAAATAAAATATTTACAAATATTTAAAAATTATAACATTTAACAATAAAATAAAAGATATAAATTATAATAATATATAATGACGTAAGTCAACAAGATCCAAAAATAAAAGTAATGTTTAATGAACATTCTCCCCGTGTATACATTGCAAATTGTGAGAACACAGAGATATAGGATCAGTGAAAAGAAAGTCTGACTGAGAAGCGAACCAGGATGGCTGAAGTGGCTAAGCACCACGACGGATACGCGGGAGACCCAGTCCTGATCATATCTTTTTTTTCAACTAAGATATTTAAATTTTTTTTCCATGTTTTCCTGTCAAATGCGTCCTCTTCATTAAAGCCATGTCTTCCTGGACTTGGTTCATCCATGAAGTTCGTTGTCGTCCTCTTCTTCTTCCCTCAGGGCACCAGTGCATTGTCATTTTGGGTATTTTATTACTCTCCATACTCAGCAATGTCCAAAAATTTCTAATAGCTTTTTATTTTTTTCGAGCATGGTATTGTTCGTATCCATTATCTCTCGGACTACTGAATTGGATATTCTATCACGCCTAGAAATCCCGGCTGACCTTCTACAGAAGTCCATCTCCGCGAGTAGAAGTTTCTGAAAGTGAATAATATTATTAATATGTTGAGAATAATATTACATGACCTTGTATATATGAGGATGAAAATGGTCTGGGTGGAGGTCAAGAAAATTCTCTGTTTGGATCGTCGAGACGTTTCGGCATACATTGCAGGCCTTCTTCAGGGCTAGTATGATCGGCTGAGGTTGAAACTAGACTGATTTTATTAATGAAATTGATTTATTTAATTTTATTAATAGGATATTTCAGAAGTATTCTTTGACATTTCATGAATTCTGTTGAAAAATATTTTGTTTTATGCTTGTGTGATTATTTAATATTAATTTATTTTTACTTTTGTTGATATTTACGAATTTCAAGCGTTAAAACTGTCTTCAAAGTCTCGACTGACCAAGTAACTGTTATTGAAACAAGCAAATAGATTCGGTTCTTCGAACTAGGTTTCAATCGATTACCAAATGATAATGAGGAGATAGAATTGGGTAAGATTAAGTAAAAACAACAGCATTTAGTAGAAGCCAGTGGAGCCGATAGTAGTTAGACAATCCGTCAAGATCAAATGAAACCCGGGGGAAATAAGTAGAAAAAACAACAGTAAATCCTAGTGCAAGAAGTCGGAGGAACATCTGGGTCAAGGAGCTTTCTGATAAGTGGATATCCGAAGATAAAAACTCGCGATCAAGACTATAAAGGAATAAATAAAAGCCATATGATCGAAATAAAAACGTTCAAAGAAAATCAGACATTTCTCGTTAAGTAAGTGTTCGAGGAAGTAGCATCAGTAAATAAGGAAAGTATGGTTATTAGAAATTTACCACTACTGAGTATCAGGATGAGGGAGCGGAGAGGCTCAGTGGTAGGGCGCTGAGTTGCCATGCCGAAGGCCCTGGGTTCAAATCCCGCTGCTGGCAAGACTTTTATTTAATCCTTTAGCGGCCGGAGATGGATCCTACAGGATACCTGGCCCTCCTGAGGCTCACCCAGCCTCTATAAAGTGTATAACCAAAACAAGGGGAGGAATATGGCGGTCGAGCGTGATCTAGGACAAATCGTTTCCTTGAACAACCGTTGTCCTGGAACAGTACAGTCTCTACCTGGTACTGAACTCCAGACCCTTCACGGGTTTCACCACTACAAACCATGAAAGGTATTGGGTTCAGTAGATATTAGAGACTATAATGTTTCTAAAAGAACGTAGGAGGTTGATTCTATCAGTTAAGGGTTCTCAGTTTATAGAATCTGCGTGAATCCTAAGAGGCTCTGCAGACTCCACGGAGTAGTTTCACAGCTGTTGACCTAATAAAAAATGTATCTGCCACAGCTTGTCTCAAACTCGAGACCAGTTGAGTTCAGCAACCAATCACCCTGCTAAATGAGCCAACTCCCTCCTTTATCGAAAATTTAATCTAATAAAATTGTCGTAGAAAAACTATTTTTATAATTTTTTTTTCAAAATAAATTTAAGCTAAACGAACAAAAAAAATTATTTCAAAAGACGGTTTTTGGATAAATAAAATTATTATTATAGCAAGGGAACCCTAAAATTTAAACTAAAGATAATTAATAGGAATTATATAACTGATGGATGGCCCGCTAGGTGTCGCTAGTCTCTACCATGTTGCTGACGCGTAGGGACAAGTTGGCCTTCTACTAAAAGTCACTAAACGCGGCTAAAGAAATTTTAAATACCATTTTAAAAATAGTAAACAAGGTCACCTGTGGTCTAGTGGTTAGCGTAAAAAACTACTAAGCTCAAGATCGCGGGTTCGTAGCCCGGCAGGTGGCCTTAGCAATTTTTTAAGGGAGTAAAAAACCCTTGGTTACGCCGTCCTTCGGAAGGGACGTTAAACGGGGGTCCCGAGCCTGTACGATGTCATGTACTCGTTAAAAATCCCTATCCTAATTAAACCTGGATAGGCAAAATTTAGAGCTCCCACTGTAGCATCGTCCGATTAGCCATAGCAGCATCAAGTGACGTTAAATGAACAAACAAAAATAGTAAACTTGAACATGAAATATGATTTGATTAAAAAATATTATGAATAGCATGAAGAGACCATCTCTTTGATCAAAAACTCTGTGAGTCTTAAATTGTTATTTTATTGTTATTATTAAGATAATAATAATAACAATAAAATAACAACAGATTTAAGAGATTAATCAGGTTTGAAGATTTTTTTTTTTATAACTTATTCATAAAAGTAAATGGCAGGAATGAAGGCAAGTAGAGAATTTCTACCCAAATTACTTTACTACCCATTGGCAGTACTCAAATATCAAGTTCAACTTAGAAGATCACGAGGCTATCTGCTTTTCAGAGGTCTCGGAGGATTATCAGGAATTAAAGAGTTTTCTAGGTTTTAAAGTATTGGTTTGAGTTGGAATAAAGTTTGTCATGAAAAAAATGATATCGGATTAGGGCAAAATAAGCAAGAAATGGGACATTTTAAGGTCACTATGGATTATTTTGTTTGTAATAAAGTAAAGAGCATTGAAGATTTTAAGAAAGATTTTGGATTGTAAGGATTTAATAGAAGTGGAATTCGATGGTTTACTGGTGCACCAAAGCTCTACTCCGTAAGTCCAGATGGGGCTAATGATTGTCATGTATATGAGTCTTTTGTAATTAATTGAAAGCTTAGAGTGTATGTCTAGTAAATGTTGAAGTAGCCTGAAACGGCGAGCTGTTTCTTGTCGTTTCAGTCTAGCATGAGCATTCCAAGTTAATCATATGGTTTGAGGGAGTTAAAAGGAATGGAAGAAGATATTCTAACGACTCCTCTGTTTTTAACTACCAGTGGCTACCGGGTCAGAAGGTCTTGTGCCAATCAGGGTTGCCGAACCACGGATTATTAAAACCCGGTATTCATTAAATCCAGTGATGAGGCATCAATATTCAGGACGAGCTGTTTCGTGTTGAAACTCAAGAACTCTCGATTTCTGAAGATTCTTCTTAAGGCCGTTATTAAAAATGTCAAGGTCTTGGATATTTTAAATATTTCGTTTTTAATTATAGGATCTTACACTAAACTGTAGAAATTGTGTTTTGATATAATATCTTGAATAGCATGCAAATTCAGAATATTTGATGCATTTACCACGTGATGAAGTTAATCATTAAGAAAGTTTGTGTGTTCATAGATCATTAATATTTATTTATCTCTTATGCGTGGCAGATAGTACATTTTGCTATCAAATAAAAAAAAATTATAACATTATAAAAAAAATCATTAATGAACAAAATAATGGCATTTTTGTAAAAAAAAAAATTGTCAAAGCTTTTTTAAAAACATGTGTCCAAATTATTTATTTTGTGATTTACTACAAGATCAACGGAAGTGCAATTTTACTTGAATGTCATAATAAATTTTTATCAAAACATATAAGTACTGTCGAAAATGGCTATAAATATAAGATAGAAAATAGTCCAGGTGGAGATCAAGATAATTCTCTTTTATAGGGAGAACTGTTTATCGTTAAGCCAACGTTTCGACCCGCAGGTCTTCTTCAGGGCTAAATATACAAGATACAAATAAATGAAATTAATACATAGTACAGAATAACATTGTATGTAGTTTATTGGTAGAATCATCTTATATGTAGTCTTTCTTTCTTTCTTATTCATAAATCTCTTCTACCTTGTGGTGTAAGGAGCGCCACCTGTCTCTCTTCTCTGTATGTCGCACATACAATCCCTTTTTCTCTAAGCATATTTTTGAGATTATTCTTCCACGTCATTTAAGCTATCCTTTCTCGATTATCTGATTAATGAGTTCAATTTTTAGTACAATCCTTATCGTCTTGTTTTGTATTAAAACAAAGACTCAACAAATAAAACAAAGACCCAAACCTGATATCAATATTTTCATGACTAACTTCTTTACCACTCAAACCCTCTAGTTTCAAACCTAGCTTCCTCTTCAATTCCCGATAATCCTCCGAGGCGTCTGAAAAGAAGATGATTATTGTAATACAGTTGTAAATATCAATAAATAAATAAAAAAAACTTTTTTATTATACTTGCGTATATTTCCCTAGAACATAAAACTTGTGCCAGAAGTATAGATGAGGTAATTTTTTTTTTTAGAGAAATCTTCTCTTTCATAAACATAAATAAGTCTGAATATCCGTTATATGGGATTTATATGGCCCGAAAGTCTTGCTCATAAATATTAGGTTATGGAATTAACAATTTTTTTTATTTTTGTTTGATACCCATTGACATATTTTCCGCATGGCAATACAAAGTATCCTATAATAAATAAATCGCTCAGAAGTGAATCTTTATACCCTTATATAATTTTTTATATGATTTTTCGAAAAATATTTTAATTTTTTTCCTTGCGTTTAAAAAGTCAAGAATGTTTGAATTAAACACATTCCTTATCGATATCTAAGATATTATACAACTTTCACTTTGGGTTCAAGTCTGCTTTTAAGGGGAAGATTTGTGATAACGGATGATTTATTTAAATACCAGTCAGATTCTTTTAAGGAATAACCATATTTTTAAAAGAGTATTTAACCATATTTAAATTTTTATTTCTATATTCCTGTAATCTCATCGGTTGCAATGTTAATACTTGAATACTGTTATGGGCTACTGGGTATTAAAATGGATTAAAAAATTCCTTAATTAAAGATACTAATATTTATTTACAAAAGGGATAAAAGAATACAATTAAACTATTAACAATTACTAACAAAGAAACTAAAAACAAGGAAATTACTAACAAATAGATTTTTAACTGCAATAAATTTACAATAACAATATTTTAGATATTTATAATCTAGGCCTAACTTCTATTTAATTATTACAATAATATAAGATATTATTATTACTAAATAGCTTAGCTATTTACATGAGCTTGTACAAAGCACATAAAATTACAACTGCTACTTAACTAATTAATTACTACTAATTAGCACTTACAGTTCACTAATTAAAGTCCACCGACCGTAATAATCTCTGAATATAACAAACTGTCACACAATTACGCTCACAAACTGTCACTGACTTATTACACTGGCTTATCACTGTTTCCGATGTTAACCGTACCGTGTGCTTTAACACTCTCTCTCTCTCTACTCGCGCCGAGATGCTGTTTGAATAGACAGAATGACAGATCTAGATCATACGGGAAGGATCTCGAAGTTTCGCGAAAAGCCCTCTTTCATCTCTGCCGACAAGGGGGCTTTGTTCTCTTCCAGGAATCGCCAATTCCCGCGCTCGTAACAATACATAGATTAAGATGAAGAAATAAATAAAATTAATCATTAAAGAAAGTTTATTTTTAGAAACTGATTTAAAAATGACCATATTCTTATTGTAACTATCGCACTAGTATTCCTGAAGTGATACAAGTCAAAAACCTAGATTTTTGGAAAAACGGGGAAAAAACTGTAGTGAGCTTAGAGGACACAAAAGGCGCGTCCACACAATACCGCGTTTGGCCGTTGGCCTGCCAGGATGGCAAAACCAAAGTGGCAAAGCAGTCTGCTGGCTTGCCGTTTATATTACATATGTTTATATTTGGAATTGAGCCACACAATGTCTGCTGAGGAGAATTTACTTGTTGCTTCGGCTGCGTTCACCGTCATTGAAAATTTTGAAAAAAATACGCAAACTGCGCAAACGACGATTTGGTGGCGCCGAAGCATTCAAAGTAGAGCACAATACGGAACAAGTGAGGATTTATTATTGGATGACGTAGACGAATTGAATCTAGAGCATAGATGTGGATGTGGATTCAAAAACTTTCTTCTATGTAGAGTTGTAACTTTGAAGTTCTTCTGAATAAGATAGCTCATATCATCAAGGAAGTCACATCCTTCAGAAGATCAATTCCTCCAGATGAATGTCTTGCAGTTACTCTGCGATTCTTAACGACGGGAGATTCTTAACGCTAGTTTAATACAACTGAACACGCGTGGAGCCAACGGTCGCGTCACCACTCTCCGGTTTCTGCTATTCATAAATTCTCTCCGTATTATATTATTTTATCATTGTATAAATGAAAAATAAATCATTATTGTAACAAGAATTTATTAAATACGCTCTCAAATAGCCACCAGTCAATATTTATAATCCATTCGCCACGTATTCCTTCTGGTTTCGACCGTGTCGTCCTTAGCTCACGTTTCGCTGATCATATTTCTGCCAGTGTGGAAGAACGGTCTCTGAAAGTCTAACAATAATTCGCTAACCTTCTATCCGAGCGAATTTGCCGGTAGTGAATTCAATAAAAAACCAGATACATAAACTTAATTATTTATATTAATTAATTAATTAAAAACGCAACTACATAAAATTAATGCTAGAAAAGAATTCATCAAGTATCTACAAAATAAATAAATGATAAATGCATAATGTATAAATAGAAAAAGAACAATTACAAAAATATGAATGGAACGAAACCTAGGAAAATACAAAAAAAAATATTTAAAAATTAAGGCAAATTTATGAAAAAGAAAATGCACTAAGCTAGTATCTACAATTAATTAATTACATAAAAAATGAAATTAAATTATTTACTAAAAGGATGATGAGTCTTAAAACATATATTATGTGAATCATTAAGAAACTGAAAAAATAAACTGAGTTATTGAGAAGTGTTGAGCTTAGTTCTTGATAATGATGAGTTGATGCTTCGATATGTTAATGAGTTTGAAATAACTTAATGTCTCTCAAGTCTGGTAAGTCCAAGGTGAGGTTAAAACAAACAAAATGTTTTACTGGTGAGATTCGACTGTGATGATGGTGAGTGTTGTGACAAAATCAAGTGTTGAGTAACAACCTTTCCACACGACAACTGTCTTGAGACTGATCTTGTATTGTTTTTTAAACATCGCATAACTTAATATTGTAACATATGTTTTAATTTCAATGTGAAAATTAAATTACTATCTGAATTCTTTTTCCTATTAACTAGCTCTACAATTGCAAGAAATTTATAAAACTAAAAAATCTGACTTTTAATTAGAATTTAAAATATTAGTTTGGAATAAAAAAATAATTTTAATTTTTTTATTTTGAAGAGATTTTAAAAGATTTGCCCCGGCTGGGATTCGTCCGTTTCTCCGTGACATTGCTCTTACCATTTGAGCTACCAGGGGTCGCTTCACAGTCAGGACGAATGCCTTCTCTTCACCGATCCTATATCCCCATCTTTTCGTAATTTTTGCGATGTATGCACGGGGAAGAATGTTCATTGAACATTATTTTGATTAGGATCTTGTTGACTTAAGTCATTATTTATAATTTAATATAATTTTTAATTAATTGTTTTAATTTATTAAATATTTTTATTTTGAAGAGTAATTCTTACCTTTAAGTAAACTAAAACATTAGAGGTATTTTTATAAAAATTCTTTTTATTATAAATATTGAGGATTATATATTACTTGTATTTTATATATATCCGAAAAAAAAATTCTGTTTAAAATTATTGTATTTAATAGATAGATTTAAGGAGAAGTGTATGGTGTGTTAAACGGTTAAAAGACTTTTATTTAAATTTTATTAATATTTTAATGCATATTAGGGAGCTGATAATTTGTGGGATTTGTTGATTTTTTTATATAAATAACACAAAAAGGAAATATTTTAGAATTTAAAGAAATTAACCACAGAATAGCTCTAGTCAGACTAATTTTTAAGAAGAAAATCCTAAGCATTGTTCAAGTCCACACGCCAACTGCTGATTCGACAGAAGAAGATAAAATAGGACAAGAATTGCTCAAAATAAAGTTAAGTGGCAGAAATTAATGCCGAACTCCATTTCCCAATAGAGCTGATCACTCCGGGAAGTTAGACCATACTCCCATAAGGGAAGGCCTATAAAGAGTTATTATGTAGGAATATGTTTTTGTAAATATTAGTAGTTTATTGTAAACCATCTTGTTTTATAATTCTCTTTATAATAAAGGCTTTATTCATTCATTCATTCATTCATTTTGAAGAGAAACGATTTGACCTGGCCGGGATTTGAACCTGAGTCGTCCGTCAAGATAAAAATATTTAAAAAAATGAATTAAAAATAACAATAAATTATAAATAACATAAAGATGTAAGTCTACAAGATCCTAATTAAAGTAATGTTCGATGAACATTCTTCCCCGTGTATACATCGCAAAAAGTGCGAGAACACGGGGATATCGGATCGGGGAAGAGAACAGATTTGTCCTGACTGTGAAGCGACCCCTGGTAGCTCAAATGGTAACAGTGCTGTCACGGAGAAACAGACGAATCCCAGCCGGGGCAAATCTTTTCTCTTCAAAATAAAAATACTTGAAAAATAACTATCGATACCCGACAGCCAGGTTGCGTATCAGATTGAACCCTGAGGAAGCCTGGTAGCATGGCCAGCGAAGAACTTGACGGCATGGTCCAAATCAGAAGAATGGATTAAATATTTAATTAATTTTAATAGCTAAAGTTCGCTTTGATACTTAATTACTTCTTCAACAACTACTATCTTTTTTCTCATTGTTTTTTTACGACGTAAAAAAATTAATAATAAAATATCGACAGGTATTTCGCTTCCTGTTTTAATTTTTTAGACTAAAGGCTTATTTTTTATTATTATTTTAATTTGTTAATTTATTTATTTTTTTAAGGTTGATTTTCTGTTGATATATTTATTTTTTATTTTACTACTATTATCCAATTTCTGTCCTAAAGATGCCTGAATTGGCTAAATACCATTGTAAATTTGGTTTCCTGTTTTTATTCTAGTAATTCAAGGTTATTTTCAGGGGATTTCCCCACCGATTTGTGGACATTTATTTTATTTATTTAATATTTAATCTATTTTACCCCTTACATATAAATCGTCCTATCTGGACTAACTCCTTCAGCTGCAGACGGCCTACCCTGAGGCCTGCCCCATGCCCGGGCTAGCAGAGTGATAGTCCTAGCTCTACCTTGATCGTGGGGGTGGAGGTCCTGGATGACCTCCCTCCTCCCGGGGGACGGAGTGGGAATTGGGGAGGTGGGGTGATCAGCATTGTCTTTGGTCGCCCAGTGAGTCTCGTAGTGTCAGTGTGTGTACCAGGATCCGCTGACCATGATAAGGTAACAGTAAACATTATGTTTTTTTATTTATGGACATATGCCTATATACGCCTGTATATCATAAAATTTCAGAATAATTTAGAATATTTAAAAAAAAAATTAGTTTCATGATTATTTTATATTTGATTTATATAAAAAAAAAAAGATTTTTAATCTATTTATCACGTATTCCTTCTGGTTCCTACTGTGTCGTCAAATTCTTTGCCTACGTTTTGCTTGCGTACTGCCTAGCTTCCTCAGGGCTTAAACAGAAACTGAATAGGATTACATGAAATATTGAAAAAAAAAAGATCCAAGAAAGTGGTTTGGAATTCGATTTTATATCAAAATGTTTCCCTTCTTCATATTAACTAACACAAATCAATTAATTTAACTTTTTCTTTTTAATTTTTATTTAAAGATTTTTTTTTGCTCTAAGATTTACACTCATGAGGTATTTTGAAAAACTGTTAATAATAATAGTTAAGGATAACACTGATAGTTATTTAAAAAAAAAAAATAATCTGAAATTCTGTGTTATCCTTTGAATCCAAGCTAATATCCCTTAAAATTTAAATAAAGATATGTTTAAAATTATTTTAAAAAGCTTTTATCTTTAAAATTTAAATGCAATAAACACAATCATTCAAAAAATAAATCAATTGTGTAAGGCAGCAAATATTTATGCCATTATGTATTATTAAATTATTAAAATTGGAGCACCAATTTGTTTATAATCCACTATTTATAAACCATATACAATTACTTAACTCATTTAAATGCTTCAAAAATATATTTTCTCATTCTTACAAACCTTTGTATATGGCGTCTAATTTTAAATAAATAAATTAATATTTATTTTGATTCGTTTATCTGTTACATGAGTGTAACAAGCGGGAATCAACACAGACGGAAACGTCTAAATAATAAAAGTGCTTATAATCGTTAAAGGGAGCGGAGTGGCTCAGTTGAGGAGTTCAAATCCCACAGTCGGAGATGGATCATATAGGATCTAGGACCCTCCTGGGGCTCACCCAGCCTCTAAAAGTATTTACCCAAAATAAGGGGGAAAATCTGGCTGTTGAGCTTGATCTAGAACACGCTTCACGGATTGTAGTGGTACATGCAAAAGAAAAAATAATAATACTCGTTAAAGCAGTCAATTACTATGACGTTTAAATAAATAAATTCCCACATATATTTATGAATAACCTGAGACTCATCTACCTAAGTACATTTGTTTTTATATTTTATAAAATAAGAAGAGAATCCTTTTGAATAATTTGATGTTATGTAAAAATTTCGACAATTCCATAAATTCGTAATATTGATTAAATATAATGTGAAAACAAATGAATCTCTCTAATATATAAAAAAAGCTAATAGCAATGTAATATTTTATCGGTGTTGCCTAGCAACGGATCCTGGAACAACTTTTTGTCCAGTATTTTGTCGTGCTAGATCAGTTAAATTATAAATATTTTTTAAAATTGGCAACGCACAAATACAACTGTTTCTGACTTCTTTAAGTCGTTACACAAAATATAGAACTGTTTTCAAATTAAAATAGAAATAATGGAATACATTGATTTAAAAAAATTAAACAAGCTTTATCTTATTCCAACATTTCGATTTAATGACTGTGTTTTTTAACATAGAAATTTTATTGAAATAAGATCTCACACATTTTCCTTAACTACATTTTTAAAAAAATTAAAAACCCTGTTTAAAATAATATAAATATTTTATATTATCTATATAATAAATTTTTTTATGTTTAGTATTATTTTATATTTAATAATATTATTTTAATTTAATTTTTTTTATAATTATTGGTCAACTCTTTTGATTTTTAAATATTTTTATTTTAAAGAGAAAAGATTACGTAATTCAACAAGATGCTAAAATTAAAGTAATGTTTAAAGAACATTCGTTCTCGTGTTTGCATCCCAAAAATTGCGAGAACACGGGGACATGGGATCAGATAGGAGAAAAGATTTGTCTCAAGGCTCAAATGGTTAAAGTGCTGTCACGGAGAGACAGAGGATCCGGGTTCGATTCCGGCCGGGGGCATATCTTTTCTCTTTAGAATAAAAATATTTTAATTTAAGTTTGAGTGTAAAATAGTTGACAGGAATATTCTTATTCATAACTTAATTTATTGTGCTGACGTTTCAGCCTAAGATGTATGTAATTTTCACGGCCAGGAAAGACTTTTTTTCCTAAAGTTTCTTTTATTTTACTGTGACCATTTAGTTATAATACCTGTTTATTATTTACAACTTATTACTTAATCTATAATAATGAAGGCATACTAGGGAGAAAATGAACATCTCTAAAATATATCATATGTAAGCCGTCCGAAGGAGAATGTATTTGTAATATAATTTTTGTTATCTTTGGTTCTCGAGATTCAGGCTAATATTTAACTTCCTTTTGGCAACGTTTCGAGGCTATGTTGGTCGAAATATAAAAACATAAATGGTACTTAAAAATTAACATCTTACACGTGCCAATTTTATATTTTAACTAGTGTGATATTTAATATAATTTACTAAAAATTCATATTCTCACTGTTAGGGCTTGATTATGAGACCTAGTCACCAAAAGGAAGTTAAAATATTAAACTAAACCTCGAGAACCGAAAGTAAAAATTATTTATAACAATGCCAATGTAAATATATGTATATATATATATATATATATATATATATATATATATATATATATATATCACATACACACATGTGAGTGACATATTTTATGAGAGATATTTTCGTTATATCGAAAGAATTTTTTCGCTTCCTCACGGTTGCCCAATACCCTGACCCGATGAATACCAGTTCTGTGACACACGGAAGGGTTCCATGGTTACATATTGGTTCCATCGTCACCTGTCAATTCGACCAATCACGACGAGCGAAACAGTTGACTGCACGAAACACAACAGTGTATAGAGTAGCCCGTGTTACGTAACAAACAATACGCACAGTTTGGGTCCACGCGGTTGTTATGAAACGAGAAAAGTGGACGAAAGTCAAATGTGGGTTGAGAGGATTAAAAGAAACTGTAGGCAGGGCTTTGTGTTATATCGAATGTATTGTATCTATTGTTATAGTGCGTGTGTATAAACTCGCATAACCTCCTTGATAAATACGTGAATGTAACATGGATTTGATATATGCCTCAACTTAAGTGATTAAAACCGCTATTGATAATAATTTGATAAGAACTAAATATTATACAATTAGAGAATTATACAACTTTCAGTTCTCATTAATCAAGATCTCACCCAGCCTCCCCTAAGTGAAAGATGGTACCCTTAATAAGGAGAAAAACCATGCGATTGAACGTGATCTCGGACAAATCATCTTCCTGCACAACCATTTTTCAAGAAACAGTGCAGTCCTTACAATGTACTAATTTCAAGACCCATCATGTTCTTTTTTATAATGTATTAATAAATTATTTGTCTCTCTGGTAAAATATATAAACCTGGACTAGTTGCCTTACTGCAGTTCGATATTCACATACTCACATACAGACACACACTTGAATAATTAATAGTTGAACGTATAAAATAAAATATAATTAATATAAATAAAATATAATATTCCTTTAACAGTGAAACTATTAATTAGACACTGACGTTTCGACCTACGTTGGAAATATTCTTTAAGGCCAAACAAAATAGAAAACTATACAGGATGTTTCGGAATTGCACGGCACTATTTTAGGGATGTGTTCTCTAACACAAAATAAACCAAAAAAGTTCATATTAACATATATCTCAAACTCATTCATTAAACCTATATCAAAGGATTTATTATTTATGTATTATTATTACAACATTTGGAGTAACTATTCAAAGGGGCCATTTTGTTGAATGCAACATTCAGCACGACGAATCCACGCTTCTTTGGCTCTTTGTATAGCATCAGGATGGTGCTTGATAGTTACTGCGGCTTCCATGGTCCGATTTCTTAGCTCTTCTTGCGTGCCAACTGCCGCAGAATAAACCATATACCACAAGATTATAACAAGCATAGAAATTTCTCCCAATTCAACAATGCACTCGCTGATCTTCTTGAACTGCATTTTGGTTACTGATGAATCTTGCTTTCCAAGAAACGGGATTCTTAATTTTCGAAATACCCATACTTGGGGTGAAGAAAGCCCTCACACGACTACTGTTGGACATTACCAACATACCTCTTCTTTAAATGTCTGGTGTGGTCTTCAAGGCGACAACATCATCGGCCACCTAGGCTGTCAGGTATATCTTACTTCCATTTTTTGCAAAATAATCTTCATGAACTCCTAGAAGATATTCCACTAGGCATTAGGCAAAGGCTGTGGTTTATGACAGTTCTCCAGCTCACTTTTATCATAGTGTCACTGATTATTTAAATGCCCACCATCGCCACCACGATCTCCGGATTTTACGCCATTAGATTATTTTGTGTGGGGCTGGATGAAGTCTATGGTTTATTCTGCGGCAGTTGGCTGCGTAGAAGAGATTAGTAATCGGATCGTGGAAGCCGCAGGAACTATCAAGTACCAACACGGAGGCCCCTTTGAACAGTTACTCTAAATTTTGTAATAATAATACATAAATAGTAGTAATAAATAATAAATCTTTAACCTTTGATATCTATTTAATAAATGAGTTTGAGATATATGTTAATATGAACTTTTTTGTTTATTTTGTGTTAGAGAACACATCCCTAAAAAAGTGCCATGCAATTCCGGAACACCCTGTATAGTTTTCTACCTTGTTTAATTGGCCCTAAAGGATATTTCCAACGTAGGTCGAAACTTCAGTGTCTAATTAATAGTTTCACTGTTAAAGGAATTATTTTATGACGTCTAAATCTCCATATTTATACGTTCAACTATTAATTAGTCAAGTGTGTGTCTCTGTGTATATGTGTGTGAATATGTAACTGCAGAAAGGCAATTAGTCCAGGTTTATTTTTATTTTACCAGAGAGACAAACAATTTAGTAATACATTATAAAAAAAAAACATGATGGGTCTTGAAATTAGTACATGGTAAAGACTGCACTGCTTCTTGGAAAATGGTTGTGCAGGAAGAAGATTTGTCCGAGATCACGTTCAATCGCATGGTTTTGGATAAATTATAAACAGTTAAGTAGGATCTAGGATCCTCCTGGAGCTCACCCAGCATCTATAAGTGGGTACCCAAAATAAGGGGGGAAATCTGGCGGTTGAGTGTGATCTAGTACAAATCTCCTCCCTGTACAATCGTTGTCCATGGAACAGTACTTTCTCTACCATGTATTAATTTCAAGACACTCCATGTTTTTTTTTTATAACATATTAATAATAATAATTTGGTCCCTCTGGTAAACTTTAGAAAACCGTTGTCCATGAAACAGTACTGTCTCTACCATGTACTGAACCACAGACCCTTCAAGGGTTTTAGTGGTACAAGTTTTTTTTTTTAAGTGATTTGGTGGATCGGTCTCGAACCTCTGGGTTAGCTCTGCGTTATTATATTTATAATATTATTTCACCAAATTAGTTCTCCAGTTGAGAACAGAAAGACGCATTAAGAACTATTTAGGTCAATCCTGTAAGAGATTGATGAGTCGGCGATGCAAATGATCCAGACTTCTTTAATCAACTTAACATTTACGACTTTCCCGTCACGACAAATCCGATTTGTCAGATTTCTGCCTCGGAGCTAATAACGAACAAAATACCTGTCGTTAAGGAAGGTTTTGGAACTGAATACTGCTACCATATCTTATATCTCTGACATGATACTAATTTTTAAAAATGTTTCTTACAGATAAAACAGCATTACATTATTCGCAACACGTAATAAAAAATAATAAGAATGTCCAGAACGGATTTATATTCATTTTTTTACAATATTCACACCAATTAGTAAAAAACGATTTAAGATTATCTGTCAGATATTTTTGATTTAGTTATTCATGAAACGAAGCCATTGAATTAATTTTATGGACTCGATTTGTAAAACGATTATTTTTACTTTCTGATCTGTAAGATGGTGAATTGTGGCTGCCAATTAGGAAGGAAGAACAACTTTTTAAGGCTATCGAAAATGAGGTACTACATAAATCTCCGAATCGAACGTGCTCCGCTATAAAATTATGAAGCGCCTGCAAGCCTTGGAGGAGCATCGGGAATGTAGGTTTGAAACTTAAGTTCGTCATGAAAGGATAGATATCGGATTCGGATCAAATCAGCAACTAATGGGACATTAAGGTCATTATGGATTACATTGTTCGTAACAAAGTAAGGATCATTGAGGAATTTATGAAGGATTTTGAATTTAAATTTTACTTGGAACCGGCCAAATCTAAGTAAATTGTAAATAACACTACATTTACTTCTAATCGCTCTTTCTTCCTCCAAATTTCCCTCATTCTTTCATTATGAAGGAAATTTCACTTTTCTCTTCTTTGTCCATCCTCCTCACCTGCGCTCTCTGTATTTAAGTTCCAGTTAATTAAGTTCTACAAGAACTTAAATATTTCCTAACTTGTACAGTAACGTAATGTTGAGCAAGCTTAAGCCCATCTTACAAGAGTTAAACTAGTCGTTAAGACATGAGCCTATTGTTGGTTCGTCTTTACGATGCGTTCGCTTTTGGCGTGAGAGGAACGATCCATTCCGATCTGCCATGAGTTACGTAGAAGCTTATTTACGTGCAAGTGAAACTCCTCCAGTCTTCGAAGCGACTAGGAGATTAACGACCCCAGCGACTATTGGTAAGATGAATAGTGCATAGGCTGTTGGAATCATGCGCTGTAAATTATGATTGAATCTAGCAATGTTTGTTTGATTAATAGATGTTTAGTAATGCTCTAATGTAAGGGATACTCTTTGCCCTGTTTATGTATCGGATTATCAATACAATTTTGCATTAACTATTATTTTATTCTGTTTGTTTGTTTGTTTTCTTGGGTTTAGGGGCGTAAAACATTTAGGTCATCAAGGCCCATTGGTTATTAAGTTATGGTAACCCACCTATCTGGGCCCGAGAAAGAACGAAGCGAGAGGCACGCCCAGACCCGAAGGGGCAGGCCGGAGTCCAGAAGGCGCCCAAGTCCCACAAGTCAAGTGGTGGTTATATTGTTATTTATGACACGAAGATTGGTCAGAGGATGTGGATAAAAACCATGTTAACCACCCAGCCACACTAAGCACATTACTACAATCCACTAATGTTTACAATGGACCATTCATGGAAAAGTCCAAATCCTCTCAGATCTTCGGAGCTAACATGCTCTGCGCGACAAGTGGCGCCCCCATAGCCCCCCGCACCAGCCCCCCGGAGCCCAGGCCACCCCTCCCCCCAGATTATCTTATTCTTATTGACCATTTCAGAAAACGTTACTACATTATATTCCTTTCTTCTACTGCAGTTTTCTCTGTCTCCAATATTTCTTCATGTGTCTACTGCCATGTTTCTTCTGATCCTCTGTTAATCTTCGTACAGCATTCTCTGGACTTTCTACGTCCTGAAACCCTTTCAGATTTTTCTCTTTTATGAACAGTACAGTCTCTACTGAACCTAAAAACTTTCAACTATAAAAAAATCAGCTATAATTACACAAGTTTTTTTAATTTTTTTTTAAATAGCCTATTTATGATTGTATAGTCCTTCAGTTTATTTTTTCTCTTATTCTAACTTTTTTTTACTTATACATCGGCCATAACTTAGGACCACGCAAATATCTCTTATTTCCTTCTTATGGTTCTTCCTTCATTCTTTCATAATATTTTTCTCTTCTCTCATTCCCTTTCCTTCGTTCTGTTTCTTGTTCAACAAGAACCATTTTATTTGAAAATCTTTCCCTTTTTCTTGTATTTACCACTTCATATCACGTCACAAATTTATTTTCCTTAATTCGCCTGGACTTTTCTCTCTCTTCAATATTCTTTCAATCGTTCATTAGCACGTTTCTTCTGATCCTCTGTTCTTCCTCGTCCAGCCTTCTCTGGTCTTTCATCTTGAAATGCTTCCAGATTTTTCACTCTGCTCTCAAATTTACTTCCAACTAGCATGTGAAACTCTTTAGTGTTCAACATTTTAAAATCCTTCTTTACTTCTTTAATCCACGTTGTTGTGATATTTTTCTAAAAATGATCAAATATTTGTTTTGTCTATGTTTGTTCATTAGAAATTTTTCCATGTTCTGGTAGATTTCTTTGTTGCTTCGCAGTTTCCATTCGCTTTCATTCTGAACTGCATCCATGATGTTCTCTAAATTTATTAATCACAATTATATTTTGTTGTTATACAACAATGTTTACTTCAGTTACGGTAGGAGATAGTTTACCTAATTTTTCTCAAAGGTCGGTCCGTCAAAAGAAAACCGCCAGGGATAAGAAATCGATCTTTTAGAGAGAGAAAGCATCTGCCGAAGTCCATCGAACCGGATCCTTCAATGTCGACCAGGAATGATCGATCGGAAATAATCGATACTACAGACCGATATAACTTAACTACTGTATAATGTCTTATTATACGCCACTAAGCAATTATTCACAAATTATTCGGTAGGATCTTCTGAATTATCTAATGAATCATAAAAAATTAAAATGCTATGGATTCCGTGAATGAGAAGTCATATATAATTTTTGTTAAGGATAATCCGTTCCTTTTTTAATTGTGGGTAGCAAAATAATCCTTCAGTCAAATGATTAGTTTTCTCCCTCACAGTATGAGAGATACTGTTCATCTTAGGTTACAAAGGATATCTTCATAACAAGATGTTCTCCTTTTCACACCAATTCGGGCTAACATTTCAAAACATTCCGACGGAATATTACGATGTGAGAATACGGCGTTTGTTAATAAGATAAAAAGCATTGAAAGATATACGTGGGAAATGGATTGTTAGTTAACCCTAGGCACATCAGGAGCAGTGAGAAACCAGCCGTAGTTGTGTAATAAGAATGGAGTAGCATCCCTGATATGAGCAATAGTAAATTAAATATGATTAAAATTAAGTATTAAAATTTCCTCATACAAGACTGAAAAGACAAGGAACTGCTCGACGTTTTCACCTACTTCAACATTTACTGGACAAACGTTCAAAGCTACCAATTAATTACAAAAGACTCATTTACATGACAGTTATCAGACCTATTTGGGCATACGGAGTTGAGCTTTGGGGCTCTACTAAACCATCCAATCCATCTCGTATCCAATCCTTACAATCCAAAATCCTTCGTAAAATTCTCAATGCTCCTTATTATGTCACAAACAAACTCATCCATCATGATCTTAATATGCCATATGTTGCTGATTTGGCCCAAACTAGATACCTATCCTTCCATGAAAAGCTCCATACACACTTGAATCCGCTAGTCTCTCAACTTGCTTCCCATAATATTCCTGATAACCCTCCGAGGCGTCTGAAATGAAGATGACCTCGAGACCTTCTAATATAGAACTTTATTGGAGTGCTCAATAAATCAATGGACAGTTTCTCCACAAGTGTTTTTTTTCATGCCCTTTATTCATATTAGTTGTAAATTTCAATAAATTAATCTTAAAAAAAAGTATTTAAACTGATATTATTTCATATTATGATATATTAAATATTTTAAAAAATACATAAAATTAATTAACAACTATACACTTTAAGTAAATAGAATGAAAGATCAATAATGACATGAAATAAAGGCAAGTAGAGAAACTACCCAGTGGTAGTACTCAAATAACAAGTGTAACTTGGAAGGTCACGAGGCCATCTTCTTTTTAGACGCCTCGGAGAATAATCGAGAATTGAAGAGTTGCTAGGTTTGAAACTAGTGGTTTGAGTGGGAATAAAGTTTGTCATAAAAGGATTTATATCGGATTCGTGACAAATCAGCAATAAATGGGACATTAAGGTCATATGGGATGACTTTATTCGTAACAAAGTAAGGAGCATTGAGGATTTTACGAAGGATTGGACGAGAGAAAAATTCGATTGCTTAGTGGAGCCCCAAAGCACTTCTCCGTAAGTCCAAATAAGTCTTATTATAGTGATATGAGTCTTTTGTAATTAATTGGGAGTTTAGAACGTTTGTGTAGTAAATGTTGAAGTAGCCTGAAACGGCGAGCTGTTTCTTGTTGTTTCAGTCTAGTTTGAGGATTCCATGTTAAGTGCATGTCAAGATGTAGCCCTAAGTACCGGACCTGTTCTACAGGAATCAGTGGGATGTTATTAAACGATACATAGGACAGGAAGTCGTTGGTTTACGTCGGAGGGTAAAGGTGTTTTGTCGGGATTTGTGGGAATTTATTTAAATCCTCCAGTATCACACCGCTCTTCTATAACACTATAACTGGATTGGTACTGACTGATAATAGACATGTATCAGCAGCATACGTGGTAAGGATAGTATAGGAATGGGCTGGGATGTCAGCTTTGAAATTGTGTAGAGGATCGGGCCAAGGATACAGCCTTGAGGAACACAGGATACAGCAGAGTGAAAAAAAGAGGGATGATTTAACATTATTATGGTTTACTTTGAATGGCCTGTTAGTGAGATAAGATTGGGTAATGAAAAAGTATTTAATAGTCAAACAAATGTTGAAGTATTTTATATGAAAAGAAAAGATATGACCAGGACCGGGACTTGAACCCGGGTCTCCCACCTCTCCGTGGTGGTGCTTTAACCATCTCAGCCATCCATGGTTCGCTTCTCGGTAAGTAATGACTGACCGAGAAGCGAACCAGGATGGCTGAGGTGGTTAAAACACCACCACGGAAAGGTGGGAAATCCGGGTTAGAGTCTTAGTCCTGATCGTATCGTTTCTTTTCAAATAAAATATTAAAAAAAATATATTATATAACAATAAAATAAAAATGTTGAAGTAGCTAGAAACGGCGTGAATCTTTGTCGCTTCAGTCTAGTATGAGGATTCCAAGTTAAACGTTTGTCAATATGTAGTCTTAAGTACAGGATCTGTTCTACTAGAGCCATTGGGATGCTATTAAACCAATATTGATAAAAATGTAAACAATAAAAAAAAACTTAGGAGGAACAAAAATTCGCGCATTTCATCCGATTGAACACAAAGGCTGTCAAAAAAGTGTCGCAATGATTCAACAGTACTGCTAAGGCTATAAAGATTAGGGGTGCCGAAATCCTTTAAATTAGAGAAAACCGGGAAGTGATCTGAGTAAAAAGTAACTAAATCCTCTTACACAATTTCGGTGACAAGGAACCATTGAAAAAAATAATAAAAAAATAGGTTTTTAGTCCTTTGTTTATACCACATAAGACAGGAGTGCTTGTTCTACACACTGAAAAAGAATGATAGTTTTTTCCTTGTTCAATTTTGTTTCTGACTCTCTATTTATTTGTATTCTCTTGGATTGTTTTTATGTTATGTTATTATGGACTCCCTTAAAGTATACGATTTAATTTCATTAAGTTCAAAACTTGACTTCTTACTTAATGAATTATTCTGCTTATTATGAGTGAATACCTTATTATATTTTTATATATTCATTACCATTTATTTTTTCGACACCACTATTTGGAAGTCAGAGGGAGCGAGGTAGCTCAAGGCGTAGAGCGCTTAGTTGCAGTCATAAAGGTCCCAGGTTCTCTATTATCTAATTTGATAACAGTGAGTGTGATCTAGGACACATTATAAATCATGGTAGTCTTCGAAACAGTACAGTCTCTACTATGTACTGAACCTAAGACCCTTCATGGGCTGTACTGGTACAGTTTTTTTTATTTTTTACATGGAAGTCAGTTAGAAGACTAAAATTGAATTTACATCATTTTGAAGAAGTGAATTCTAAGATTTCGAATTCAAAATTTCAAGCAAATCACTCCAAATAACCTACCCATAGTTTTATACTCTTGGTCACTCCATAGTCCGTTTTGCATATTGCGGTTGGAGTTCAAAGATCGTGATGAGAGGATGCTGGGAAGGCCTGAAAGCTAGATTTCTGTTGAGTTTACACGCTTCCAGATCATAATAGTATATAAGTATCTACGTAATAAGTAGTTCAGCAAGCTCTGATCATGAAGTTTACTTAAGCTGAGAGTGGAATGTCAGCTATTATAGAAGTTAATACAGATGTCTTGAAAACGTTTATAAATTATATTGCATTATTAATGCATATTATATAAATCTATAACCTTCAATTAAGCTAAACATTTGTTGAACTATAATAATTACAAGAGTCAGAGAGGATATGTCGGGCGGATAAACGAACAGATAAAGCAATTCGATAATAGAGTGGAGGATTGGGAGGATTACAAAAATAAGACATCATACATAACAATTCCTGTGGGGAAAGGAAGAATCCCATTGGAGAAGGATGGGCTTGGTAGGAAAGGATAAAGGATTTGACCAAGAAGGCCTGTTATCGATAAAAAAATAGGTTAAAGAACTGTACGTAAGAGCGTGCTTAAGTCAGCTAATAATAATCCAATATGAAAAAAAATCATTTTGAGGCCGATTAACTGTTTATTAAGTTAGGTATAAACTGAAAGAAATGGAAAATTTTACGGATTCTTAGAAAACAAAAAAAAAAAATTACGGGTACACGTAATAGGTTTCCCACCTGGTGGTTGCGCGTGATCTCGTAAAAATCACATCCCTGCACAACCTTTGTCCTAGCAAGATTATATTATCTACTGGGGGTGATTCAAATCGTAAAGATAAAATATTTTGGTTATGGTTAAAAACCTTTAACACTATATCCATGAAGGGTTTTTGGTTTCATACACATGGCCTATCCAGGTGTAATTATCATAGGGATCTGTAACGACACATGATCCCCATTTTACTTCTCTTCCGAAGGACGACACAGCTTAGGTATTTATTTAAATTCTAAAGCCACCTAGGAATGTGAACGTGTGAACGTTGCGTCTAGAACAGTGTTCTTCAACCGCCGATCCGCGGCCAAGTAGCGGGCCGTAGAAATTTCCTGCCGGTCCGCGAAAAATTTTGGTCAAATCGTAAATCACCGTGACGTATTATGTATAAAAATATACAAATACAACGTATAATAACAATATAATGGCGGACATATTCAGTCTGCTTAATGAAGTTAATGTTTCTCTGTAGGGTTCATATACAAATATTTTTACTTTAAAAAAGAAAATGGATGCGTTCAAAAAGAAGCTAGCTCTTTGGAATAGTCGCTTACAAGAGGAAGATGTAGAAATGTTTTCTCTTTTGGATGAATTTTCGATTGCTGCTGATGTGAACACGAAAGTCATATTTAACATAATAAAGCAACATTTAAGAGCATTAGCTGAAAATTTGAATAAGTATTTCCTAGAAAATGAAGATCCTCGTAAAGGTAACCTCTAAACTAATAATCCATTCTTGGAAGACATAAACTCATGTGCACTTTTCTTTTTGATCTTCATGAAAAAGAAAAGCTGATCGAGTTGTCTTCTGATGTCACTCTGGTCTCCAGACATAACATGCATTCATTGCCTCAAATTTGGATATCGCTAGAAAAAGAATATCCAACTTTGAGTTATAAAGCTATCAAATTATTAGTAAATTTTTCGACTTCCTATTTATGTGAAAAGACTTTTTCAGCCATGTCTGTAATAAACACCAAACAGATAAACCGAATAATGTTAATGCAGCGCTTCGTCTCTCAGAAACAACGCAGAAGCTCCGAATATCAACTGTTATATCAAAGAAGCATCAGCAGATGTCGCACTAATAAATGTAATTGGATAACATATTCTATAATAAAAAATAATATCTACAAGCTTATTGGTTTTTATTTGTCTTAGCTTTCAGTTGGTCCGCGAAATATTTATCCTATTTTTACCGGTCCGCAAGTGCAAAGAGGTTGAAGAACACTGTTCTAGAAGGTTATCATGCTAATCCCTACTCCACAGGTGACTCCGTCTCTAACATGTATTGAACCCAAAACACTTTATTACTTGTACTGTTACAGGTTTTTCAACTTTTGTTTTATTCCATATTGATTATTGTTATTAGGAAGTCAACGTATTTATTTTTAAAATAATTAAAAGTAATAACGGAAGCTAATGATTCAATCAAAAGATTCAATTTTGATATATTCAAACGTAAAAAATAGTTTTTATACCATTCCGGCTTTTGTTATATAAGCATTAATATCAGATAAAGATTTGATGGAAAAAATATACAAAAAACAACAGACAACCGTAAAATGCATTCAAATAGAAATAAAGAAATTCTTTGTTGAACCAAATATTTCTTATTCAGTTTTTTAATCTAATTGATTGAATCAGCATTACGAAGAAAAAAAGGAACAAAAAGGAATTGTCTGCAAATTAATCGGGACAATTTTATGAATTGATTTTCTCACGCTTTGTTTCGTCACACTTGTCAAGAAAAGAAGAGAGATTGTTTCTATTTTGTCTGTCTTTTCTATTAAATCTGTCTTAAATATCAACTAACGGACATAATTGTTACAGTTAATAAACTAATATAATTTTCCATTAAGTAAATTATTTTATAAATTCTTAATCCTCTTCCCTAATGGCGGACCAACTTCCATTTTACAAATTAAACAACTGTTCACTTAATTCTACTGTAGTAGGTTCTTAACGTTACAGTAGAGCTACACCGATGTTATCGGTTTAAAAATTATTTTGTACCCACCTATATTTTGGTAACCCATCAAAATATGGGTACCATCTCAGTATTGTATCGAGATATTGAATATTTTGCATTGAATAAAATCAGGAAATCTTATTTTTTTATGCTAGGTTTGTTATATAGATATTAAAATAATTTATACTTTATGAAAAGCGTTTAATCTTACTTCACTGTAAGGTTCTTTGTGTTGTAAGAACTGATTTTAAGTCTAATTATTGCAGTAAGATGTAGCTTGTTTTATTTTAAAAAAAAACAGCTAAATATTTTGTACAACGGTCTAAAAAAGTCAGAAACTTGTCATAGTAAAAGTGCAGTCTCTACCCTGTTCTGAACGCAACTGGTACACTAAAATTGAAGTTGTTGGGTGTGTTTCGACTTTTTTTTAAACCGATATCTGAACGGCTTTTCAAGTATAAGGTATCAAATTACTCCTTGAGAACCCCGCATATAAATTGTGAAATATATTCCATTACAATGTTTAATATTTTATGTTAAGACGGTGGAAAAATTCCAACGAAAAGCCTTAAGTCTCCAAACTAAAACAGAAATAGAAATTATCTGTCCAATATTTCGCCCATTCAGGTATCATCAGGGTGCATTTGAGCCTTGGAGGTGGTGGGATGTTTCTTGGGTGCATTATTCATGATTTGTTTTGCTGTTATTCTCTTTCTACCCTGAGGATGCCTGAATATTGGACAGATAATTTCTATTTCTGTTTTAGTTTGGAGATTTAAGGCTTTTCGTTGGAATTTTTCCACGGTCTTAACATTTATGTAAGGTCTCTTTTTAGTTTTCAATTTTAATATTTTATTTTTAAAAATAGTAGTGATATTTTAGGGAACTATATATACGTGCCCTAAAACATCATAACAACGAACCAAGCTAGCATACCTACGTTATCAAATCAATAATATATAAATCAAATATAAATAATATATCACATCAATAAATAAAATAATATATTAAATTTATACTTCTAATAATGTAATATTATTGAAATAATAATATTATATTATATTTATAATAAATAATACATTAAATAATAAATAAATATGGATAATACATTATGGATGATTTATTACTCGCCCCTTATTACTCCTAGATGTTAGGAGAGCTATTTATTACCTGACGACATGATGATTAATGAACGAATTATTCTAAAATGGTGATGTGATTCTTCCTAATGCATTTTTAATCTCTTGTAGTTCCAGCACTTGATTGTCCAATTTATATATTTAATTTTTAACTGACAAGCATTGTGTAAGACCTTTCATGGGTTATGGTTAGGTGCGTGGAATTATGAATTTTTTTGTTATGGGTATGTTATACAAATCTAAGAAGGTTTGAATTTAAATATGAATAATAAAATATCCGTGCTTGGATTTGCCGACGATTTGGTACTGTAATTACTAAGATTAAAATGGGTTTGTAAAGTTGCCGGACTTATAAGTATTATATAAAGACTATAAAGTTATAAGTATTGTACCGACCGGAAGCGTCTGATTGGGTTTATCAGTTCGGACGGATTTGGGTTTGGGTAGTGGTCCGAGGATAGAAGTTTTTTGTTTGTTCATTTAACGTCACTTTATGCTGCTATGGCTAATCGGACGATGCTACAGTGGGAGCTTTAAACTTTGCCTGTCCAGGTTTAATTAGGATAGGGTTTTTTAACGAGTACCTGACACGATGGTACAGGCTCGGGACCCCCTTTTAACATCCCTTCCGAAACACGGCGTAACTAAGGATTTTTTACTCCCTTTAAAATAACTCGCGATCTTGGGCTTAGCAGTTTGTTACGCTAACCACTAGACCACAGGTTGCCCCGAGGACAGAAGCTTGTAATCAGAGATTGGTAGTTTCATATCTGTCGGGTTCATTGTGCATTATTATTAGCTACAATTAAGATCTTGATGTTGGACAGCCCACTAATGAATATCATCATCATCATCACACTCTCCCCACCCCCTAGCGCGGTGCAGTGTGAGGATCATTCTTATAGTGCCTGAGTCGAGTATCTCTTTCCAGTTCCAGTCCATTCTTCTCCTCCTGAAAGCATCCCTTACGCTGTCTTCCCAGGATATGCGAGGCCTTCCTCTGGTCCTTTTTCCTTCTGTGCGGATATCGTAGGTCTTCCAGGCGATCCTATCTGGCTCTATCCTAAGTAGATGTCCGAACCACCTTAGTTTGTGTCTATCTACCTAGTCTACTTTTCGCAGGTACAACATTCAATATTTTATTTTATTTCAATATTTGTATTTTACTACTGTGCTTTGAGGTCAAGTTCAAGGATTAACTAAGGGTTGGAGAACAGAGATTAGATCAGGTTAAGAGTTTTAAATATCCAGGTGATCATCTCAATGAAACCGGATACATTGATGAAGAAGTTTTCAAAAGAATTGGAGTGGGGAAAATGTTTAATATGGCCTGACGGGGGTTCCCGGGAAGAGGAGAGGTGATAAAGCAGACCAAACCTGTCGTCTATAAATCCACCTTCCTATCCTGCCATACTCTTCGGAATCGTGGGCTTAATGATATCATAAAACACCTATATGATATCATAAAGGCTGCACCTGTTCTAACGAAGTCTGAACAGACCATTACCTAATGTTTTTTTAAATGTTAACCCTCCTATGGTACGTTGAGTTGGGAGGACATACATAGTACGGTGGGGTTCTCACATACCCCAATTTTTTTTTTAAGGTTTGAGGTGCTGTGGTATCATTGCCTCTCTACTCATCAATAAGAACATAATTCGAATACTGTAACATGACTTTATTCTTCATAAAAATAAATTTTCAAATCAAACTTTTCATTAAAACGCAATATAACTTCATGTAAATGAAAAATGTACAATGAAACATAGGCAGTAAAAGTAGATGACTTTCACAATAAAAAAATAAACTTACATTAAATTTTCTAAGCAAAATGTAGTCGAAAACCAGTCTCATGAATAATAAAATGAATTAAACATTCTCAATTATCATACCTAGATATGCAATAGAACAGCTTTCAGATGACTCTAACAAATAGATTTTTTACATGTAGTACACAAATTTTTCGTTTTCTTATCTGCACTACGAGGGCAAATATTGCACCTTCTGGTCCTCTGAGATGGTTCAGAATGAGAGACAACAATCAACCAGAAACTTCTGTTCCAGGTGCATGCGTTTCTTATTGTTGAAATTTTTAAATTAAACTTCATTACTTGTGGGGGTGTCCACAACTAGTCATTTTCCCAATATTACCTGATGGAAATTTAAAGTCGAATTAATAGTAATAGATAAGAGAATTACTAACTAAAGAAACATCTATTACAAAACGCGGTCGAGTACACGAATGGTACTGTGGGGTTTTTCTCAACCCCAAACAAGAATTTTCGCGGAATTCGGGTAACAAAGACAATCGACTCACCTTGTGTAGCGAAACCATCTCGTCTACAGCTGGAATACGACTGACAGGACAGGTACTCAAAGTCTTAACGCTTAGAGATAATTTTGGGACATGCGGGTGCATTTCATAGCATCCTCGGGTCGGATGCTTAACTCCGGAGGGTTAACATTTAAAGCATTGTTGTTCTTGAAACCAATTTATATTGGTGAGGATTAAGACTTCTGGTTAAAGTTAAATATTCAGAACCCAGCTGATTCTTCTAACTTGTACTAATTTAGGTTATTTCTTCTACAATCACAAAGTGATTTCGATCTTAATATTTAGCAACACATAACAAGGCGCGCAGCCTTGCAAATTCATCAGATGAGAAACACGAGAACTTCGTCCCATTATGGCCATATCGTTCCCTTTCCTAAATCTGATAGGGTCTCCAATAATCACGACTTCCAACATTCCCAGTTAATGTACGATGATTTCACCTCCACAACGTGTTAGGAAACTGTGCTGCAACCTAAATTGGAATCGCCTTTGGACTATTCGGTCAGAGTTATAACTTACTTGTCTTTTCTCTCGGTCGTGACTGAAAGAGATTAATGTGTGATAGTAAATGGCTTTTTTTTTTATATTATGAAATTTTTTAATTGTGTTTGTTACTGTTATTCTTAGCATTAACGAGATATAAATATATATATATATATATATATATATATATATATATATATATTTTAAATTCATTATTCAATGAAATTTACAACTATGTTATACTAATACAACAAGTAAATAGGATGAATGTACACATTGACATGAAATGACAATTACAGAAACTACCCAGTGGTAGTACTCGAATAGAAAGTTCAACTTAGGCCACAAGGCCATTTTCTGTTCAGACGCCTAGGACCAATATCGGGAATAGGTGATGTTTGTAGGTTTGAATCTAGTGGGTTTGAGTGGGATTAAAGTTTGTCATGAAATGGAACATTTAATTCATTATGAATTACTTCATTCCTAAAAAAAGTATGGAGAATTAAGGATTTTGGATTGTAAGGATTGAATACGAGAGGAATTCGATGGCTTAGTGGAACCCGAAAGTAATTAATTGGGAGCTTAGAGCATTTGTCTAGTAAATGTTGACTTAGCCTGAAACGGCGAGCTGTTTCTTGTCGTTTCAGTCTTGTCTATATATATAAAAATGAATGTATGTGTGTTTGTCCTTTATGCATTACTACACCAATCACCTGATTGTCATAAAACTTTGGGAAGTTGTTCAGTACACTCTAGGGAAGGTTTCTACCAACTGTTTTTTCTTATTTTATTTTTTTGGATTTGGGAAAAAGTTGAAAAATTTCTAGAAAAAAAATGATTATTTGTCTAAAAAACGTAATCAACCTTTTGTAAAGAAGATTTAATTTTCTGCAATATGAGCCGAACCGCAGATCTGTAGGTCTAATAGAACCTGATTTCAGTCCTACCACGTATCAAATGAACGGAATCTTATCTATATATATAAAAATCTCCTGTCACGATGTTTGTCCGGGCTAATCTCCGAAACTACGGGACCGATTTTAATGAAATTCGGCACAGATGCGTAACAATAAAATATAGGCTATATTTTCACCCATAATACCGTTCAAAAGACTTCAATTTGATATATATTTGGGTTTTGCTATACCCATCAACAGGTCTCAAGGCCAGACAATGTCCATTTGCGGTTTGGACTTAAAATATCCATGTTTCTCCCATGGACAATTATATGTTGCATGCTCACGTATTAGTAAATCTTCTAATATATTTGTATTAGCAACTGATAGATTAACAAAAAATAGTGTGCATCGATTAGCCATCAATTAAATTGAAATAAATATTTATAATTTAATATAATATTAATATCCATAATATAAAATCAAACATTATATACCCCATTCATTAAACTCATATTTATATTTTATCAGTTATGAGCGTTGTATATAATGTATTTATTATATAATATAGTTAGATATGAGATGAATAAAATATAAAATCAAAAATATATTTAATTCGTGTTTTCATTTATTCATTATTTCTTTTAAATTCAAATTTTTATTAATATTTTTTAATACTATTATAACAGCCACAGCAACGCTATTATAACAGCTGTAGTTCTAAAAAAAATAGAAATACCTCATGTTCCGCATTTATCCGATCCAGAAGTCATAATAATAATAATAATAATGATAATGACGTCATATTGTAATTAATACCAACGTAAATTTAAGTTGCTCATATAATTTTTTTTGTGATCTCCGGAATGGTCTGCAGCTCTACAGAGTCTATATTGCTGTTAACAGAGTAAATAATTTATCTTTTGTATCTTTAGTTAAGCCGGATTTGAACCCGCGACCTTTAGCATAGCAACTTATAACTCTACACACTGTGTTAATTAAGGAGGATTAATAATCCTTGTTATTCTTAGATTTAATAAAATCTAATAACAATTCTTCTAAATAAAAATTCTAAAAAAAAATAGAAATACTTCATGCAGCACATGTAACCGATTCCGAAGTCAACTCCTTGTTATAATTAATTCAAGTCAAAACGTAAGTTGCAGAGAAACATGTTCTTAATTAATTGGTCTGCGATACAGGTTATTTTTTTATAATTCATATTAAAAAAAACAAAAGAAAAAACAGGAAGTTTTTTTTTAAATTACGAAATTCCGTAAAATGTAAATGAAGATGAGCAAGGAGAGCAGGATTGTAAAATTCGGGTTGTTTCGAAACCGGAACACTCAACTTGGAATAGCAAGGTTATTGTGTACACATGTCTTATATCAATTCAATATATATATATATATATATATATATATATATATACATATATATATATATATACATATATATATATATATATATATATATAGAGAGAGAGAGAGGGAATAGTAAAATAATTTTGTTCTGGGGCCCCTTAAGAATAACATATTTGTTTAATATATATATGGCCAGGGGCTACACTATATTATGCTAGAGGGACTACACTATATATATATATATATATATATATATATATATATATATATATATACTAGCTTATGCCCGCGGCTTCGCACGCGTGGAATTTAGTCTGCCACGTAAAGTTTCGTGAAAGATCATTTTAAATAAATAATTTAATTATTTTTTTTAAATATAAGTTACTCGAACATCCGAAATTTCAGATGTCTAACTTCAAAACTGACGGATTCTCTACAACCTTTGAACCCCTATTATATTAAAGGGGAAACCCTTGGAGTGGAATTATCCGAATTTCTTTCTTAAGCTATACACAGAACCTAACTACAAATTTCAAGATGCTAAGTTCCTGATTTACCTTTAATTATGTACTATAACGGGAGGGGCACATGCCCCCGTGCCCCCTCATAGATCATGGATAGGGTATCAAAACAAATAGTTAATGCCCCATTGCACCGCTCCTCCCCCATAAATCCGCGCTTGCTATAGCCTATGTGTTATTCTGATGTATAACCTATATTACTGTAAAGTTTCATCCAAATCCGTCCAGTAGTTTTTGCGTGAAAGAGAGACAAACATACAAACATTCACATTTATAATATTAGTAAGATATATATATATATATATATATATATATATATATATATATATATATATATATATATATATATATATAATATATATATAATATATATATATATAGTGGAATATAGTCATCGGGTTTGCAATGCCATTTTTGTTAATAATATAACTATTAATGTATGTATCAACCATATAACAAATAATTTATGTTATGCTGTACATTCAACTAGAAGATAAATCAGCATCTATTCTTGGTGGAAGATCTATATGTGACGGTTTCAAAACTTGTTGTTGTAGATAAAATAGACATTCTGTTGGCAGTATACTTCTTGAGATCTGGAAACGCTTTTAGGATTCTCCCAATCTCTTTTTATAGATAGCCAGGATTAGAGGATAAACCTGGCTGTCTCAACCGAATCATTTCCTTGTATAACGGTTGGTACATAAATGTGGATTGTAGTGATACATTTTTACCGTATATATCCGCGGTCAATAGATTTCAGACCAGCTCCAGTACTGACCAAGACACATCCCCGGCCCTCGACTTCTTCTCCAAAGGACCCTGAACGGTCCAATGACCCCTGGACTGGAGAGAGAGAAAGCAGAAGATTTCCCCGATCGGAAGAGGAACGCAGGCTCGGTTGCAGCACCGTGACAGAACACAGCCGTCCTTCAACTTCTGGTTTTCATTGTCATTCTTGTGGTATACTAGAAGCCAGTTGGAATCTGCAGTGGATGTCCAGGTCCTTCGAGATTTAGTTGTACGTTTTTCATATACTATATAGGAAATATTCTACATGACATGAAAAAATATACTTCAATCTCACAGTTATTAACTCGTAATCTCCTACGGTAACCTGTGGCCTAGTCGTCTGCGTAACAAACTACTAAGCCCAAGATCGCGGGTTCGTAGCCCGGCAGGTGGCCCTAGGATTTTTTAAGGGAGTAAAAAATCCTTAGTTACGCCGTCCTTCGGAAGGGATCTTAAATGGGGGTCCTGAGCTTGTACGATGACAGGTACTCGTTAAAAATCCCTATCCTAATTATACCTGGATAGGCAAAATTTAGAGCTCCCACTGTAGCATCGTCCGATTAGCCATAGCAGCATAAAGTGACGTTAAATGAACAAACAAACAACAACTCGTAATCTACTTTAAGTGAATACACAAATTCTAATAATAATTTATGAACATATCATAACATTTAATAAAGATACACATATTTGGTGTTAACGACTTTTCCAACTGTTGACACAGAGTACTAGCCAACAAGAAAACAAAATTTATATAAAAAATAATAAAAAATCAACAAGTTTAATAGCTTTCAGTTATTATTTATTGATTTATTGTAGTATTTAGTCTTTTATCATTCATTTTATATATATTTTTTTAGGGAATTCAGTTCATTCTTTTCTAATATTAAATTGTTGATTGTAAAAGGTGAATAAGTATTGCCTGAACGACGAAAAGTCACAACACATCACTTTTACTCTTAGACGTGAAACATGCCCTCCCATTTGCCTTAATAACTCACCCACCTCACAGACTGATAAAGTGCAATTCCTTGGACTAACGTTTGATAGGAGAATGACATGGGGTCCTCACGTTAGGATGGAACCCCAATCACTAAACCATAAACTCAATTTACTGTATTCGCTATTCAGGATTAATTAAATTAATTAATTAAATTAAAAACGTAACTTACTTACTAAAACCAGTTTGGATATATTACAAATTTACGGTATCGCTAAATGGACTCACAGAAAACGACTGCAAACTTTTCAGTTAAAAGTACTTAGACTTATCACCAAAGCACCTTGGTATGTCAATTACAAAACTTTGCATACTGACATAAAAATACCAACGGTTGACGAACAAACTATTTCAAGAAAACTATACGGACACCCAAACCCATTGATAGAACAAATGGCCACGACCCTCATGCCTGAGAACACTAGGAGGAGACTAAAAAGAACGTGGATGAGGGATCTATAATATTACTATATCAAATTAAATCAAGCCAAGGGAGAGGTACCGCTGGGTACTGTCCTTCTGCATGCCTCTCATGTCATTGTATATTATTTTACTGTCAGCCAATCTGATGATTGTCATTGTTTTGATTTGACAGGTTTGGATAAATATATTAAAAAATATATAAAAAAATTGTTGATTGCAGGTATGAAACATAGTTTTTGATATGATAAAAGTATTTTGTTCTATATCGGTTATTTTCTGCCCTTTAGATAAATATGTTATAGTAGTATTATGCAGCTTATTTGATGTTTCATCTATATACCAGTTATGACTTTATTGACAAATGTCAATAATTTACAAAGTTCCAGTTATTAATACTATCGAAAATATAAGAATTAATAATTTACCCTACTGTTTTGTTCAATCAGATTGAATATAATAATAATAAAGTCTTTATTTATTCAGGGACAAGTCCCTTTAGAATAACAATACAGAAATAATATATAGCCTGATGTGTCTAATAATGGCTATAATACAATAAATTTAATTAATTATTACAATTAAATTAATAAATGAGGAAGAAATTAAAGAAAATGATATAACATTAATCTATCGAAATATATTTGAATTCTCGAACAGGTGTATATTCTGTTAGATGTTTAATTATCTTAAATTAACCATTAATACTCCATCTAGATTTAGATAAAAAAATGTATTCAAGCAGAAATAGTTAACTGGATTGTTCTAAAACTAATTCAAAATGGTTAGGGGTGCAGTCAATAATTAAGATGGATTTATTTTATTTGTGGCAACGTTTCGACCTGAAAATCAGGTCACATATCTTCAGGTCTGAGAATTAAAGTAAAATTTTTCATTTATACGTTTGAGACATTTCTCCTTTGTTCTAAGCCCCAAAGATGACCTAAAATTAAGTTGAAATTAAGTCAATTTCGTTTATGTTATTTATTGACTGCACCACCAGATCATTTTACACTCGTCTTAAATTGAATATACAGCATTTTTATTGTTTCTTTTTGCCCTACCGTTCTTCTTGAAAAGATATCGGCTGTCAATACTTAAAATTAATTTACCTTTCCTGTACCACTACAAACAAAGGAGGGTTTTGAATTGAGTACACAGTAGAGATTATACTGTTTCTTGGACAACTGTTGCGCAGAGAGGTAACTTGTCCTAGATCACGCTCAACTTCCAGAGTTATTCAGTTTGGGTACTCACATTATAGTGGATGAATGAGCCCCAGGAGGGTTACAGATTCTAAAGGATCATGTCCGGCTCTTAACATATTAAATAAAATCTGCCATAGCCGGATTTGAATCCGGGACAGCGATTCATCGCCCTACCATGATCCACTCAGCTCAACTTTTTTTTTTTTTTAATTTATTTATTGATATCTACAACTGTATTACAATAATACAACAAGTAAATAGCCTAAGTGATATATAATGACATGATAATGAAATGTAGAGAAACTACCCACTGGTAGTACTCAAATCAAAGTTCAAGTAAGGAGGTCACGTGACCATCTTCTTTTCAGACGCCTCGGAGGATTATCAGGAATTGAAGAGGAAGCTAGGTTTGAAACTAGAGGGTTTGAGCGGTAATGAAGTTTGTTATGAAAGGATAGATACCGGTTTCGGGCCAAATCAGCGACAAAAGGGACAATAAGGTAGTTATGGATGAGTTTATTCTTAACAAAATAAGGAGCATTGAGGATTTTACGAAGGATTTTGGACTGTAAGGATTGGATACGAGAGGAATTCGATGGCTTAGGGGAGCCCCAAAGCTCTACTCCGTAAGTCCAAATAGGTCGTATGATGCTCATGTAGATGAGTCTTTTGTAGTTAATTGGGAGCTTAGAGCGTTTGTCTAGTAAGTGTTGAAGTAGCCTAAAACGCGGTGCGGTTTATTGTCTTTTCAGTCTTGTATGAGGATTCCAGGTTAATCGTTTGTCAAGGTGCAACCCTAAGTATCGGATCTGCTCTACAGGCACCATAGCTCAACTTAAATACTAAAATCGATTTTAAACATAACAGATAAAAAATCGATACATCTTAAAGATATATCGACATTCTTTCAAAACACTACACCTCAGTGTACAAACCTCGGAATGGCACGTTACATACTGTCCCTCGATCTGGGCTAATGATGCCTCTATTTGTACCTGTCGTACTTCTTGATTGTCAACACATTTTTCTTTTTCATTTCTCATTTGTGTTTTTTTTTTCTCATCGAGATTCGAAACAAACCAGTTCTATAAAGGTCTTCGCTATCTAAGGCTAATTGAAAACACTTCTTATTAACCCGGGTCGTTCCAACAAGAAGTGTTCGCTGTGGTTGTGCAACAGCCTAGTAGTTTTCCAAACCGTCCCTTAGTCCATGGCACGCAATAACAAGATGGCTTGTACAGTAACACGTTAATTGGTACCAAGATACCAAGATGGATGTTACTCCAACGTTTAGGTCAGAACTGGAAAAATGGTTATATTCCTTGAAACTAATAAACGAAAAATGATATCAAATACAAATACTTCCTCTAGGAAGCTCCTAGTTTCAAATCCCGCTCGCAGGCAGACTTTAATTTAATCTGTTAGCAGCCAGAGATGGATCCTTTGGGATCTAGAACCTTCCTGGGGCTCACCCAGTCTCTATAAAGTGGGTACCCAAAGAAAGGGAAAAATCTGGCGTTTGAGCGTGATCTAGGACAAATAACCTCCTTGCACAACACTTGTCCAAGAAACAGTGCAGTCTGTACCATATACTGAATCCAAGACTCTCCATTGGTTGTAATGGTACAGGAAAGGCAAATTAATATTAATAAGTATCAATAGGACCCTCCTGGGGCTCACCCAGCCTCTATAAAGTGGGTACCTAAAATATGGGAAATAATCTGGCGGTCGAGTAAGATGCAGCTGTCTTGAGCATGTCGAGCTGACACGAACCTACAAGTTTACTCTCTACCAAAACACCAAACTAAAGAAGTATCCACATCAAAAATGTAACAACATTACAAAGTATGAACTGTATAATTTTTTATAATTATTGGTCATTTTTTTGAGTTTTAAATATATTTTTTTTTTAAAAGAAAAGATAGGCCCTCGACCGGGATTTGAACCCGGAACCTTTGTCTCACCGTGACATCGCTCTACCAGTTGAGCTACCCAAGGCCGCCTGCCGGCCGAAGGCAAACCTTTTCTCTCATAGATCCCATGTCCCAGTGCTCTTGCCATTTTTGCGATGAATACACTAGAACGAAGTTCTTTGACAATTTTTTTTAATTTTAGGATCTTATTGACTTACGTCATATTATTATTTATAATTATTGGTCATTTTTTTTAGTTTTAAATATTTAGATAGATATAGAGAGAGAAAAGATAGGCCCTCGACCGGGATTTGAAATTCCCTGTTACAAAAAAATTAAAATATTTAAAACTCAGAAAAATGACCAATAATTATAAAAAATTATAAATAGTAATATGACGTAAGTCAATAAGATCCTAAAATTAAAATTAATGTTCAAAGAACTTCGTTCTTCGTGTATTCATCGCAAAAATAGCGAGAGCACTGGAACATGGGATCTATGAGAGAAAAGGTTTGTCCTCGGCCGGCAGGCGACCTTGGATAGCTCAACTGGTAGAGCGATGTCACGGTGAGACAAAGGTTCCGGGTTCAAATCCCGGTCGAGGGCCTACCTTTTCTCTTTAAAAAAAAAATAAAGAAAAAAAAGAACTGTATAGTTTCAAAGCCAACAGCTGTACAGTAGGGTAATTCGTCCTAGTTCACAATTACGGTTTCCTTCCAATCAAGTGTACCACTTTATGGAGCCCCAGGAGGATTACCATGTCCCGCAGGGTTCATAAGATTAATAAATAATTCACAATTGAATCTCAAATCCTGGAACTCATATCCAAAGATTCTATCCTAAGAAATCCTTCTCCCTCATTTTATTATTTATTTTTGTGATTGCTAAAGACTCAAAAATTATATTAATAATGAAATCTCAATTTCTATTTTTGCGGATAGTTATTACTTTAATCAAATTTTGTGGAATAATTATTTCTTTTATCAGATATATTTGAATTATAAATTGTTTGTATTTTTTCAAGTGGCTTTCAATCTACATACCAAGGAAAATTTCGAATAAAATCAGTGCGTACTAAAGAAAAATTATAAGAATTAGAAGATAAGCGGGGAAGCTATGCGTGAAAATTGCTAAGCTGAAGATTCAGGATTTAAATCCGGCTATGGTTGATAAATTATTTAATGTGTAAACAGCCACGAATGGGTCCTGTGGACCAGAAATCTCCCTGGTGCACACTATGATGGGGGAAAACCTGGTGCTTCAGTTTCATTCCGGACAAAGCACCTCCCTGCCCAGCTTAAGTCTTAGAAACAGTGCAGTCTCAACCATGTACTCAATCCGTGGCCCAAGGGTTATATTGCGCTTTTTTGTTAATTTTAAAACTAGATGATAAACAAGTCAAAGAGGTATTGTATAATCTAAATGCGTTGCACAATTTCCTGCTAATTTAAATGCCTACCCGACAAATCGTCGATTGTTTCCTTTATTTGAATACGAAGCGATACAATGGTAAAATAATTGTAGGCTGTAAAGACTTGACGAGTTGGCAGATCGGAGACACTTTGTCTCATAAATATTCATAAGGTTTCACTCCGCGTCTGTTCAGGGCGAGCATTGCCTGGGGAGTCGCGATGTATGATCTGCCAGGCCTTCATCCCCCTTAGAGGGTTGTAAAGAAAAATATTAATTCAATAGAAAAAATAGTTATTTTAATAATAAGTAATGAAGAAACTATAATAAAATAAAAGTTATATTTTATAATAAAATTTTAATTTATAATCGAGCATCTAATGAGCTTCAAGCCTCCCTTGAATCAGTCATACAATAGATAAATGCGAAACATTCTTATTGCCTTTTATGGTAGATTCAAATGTATTGCTGTAACTTAAGTTAAACTGTAAATCTTTTTCTATATTTCAATAAGTAGCTTAGCAAGTTGGAAAAATTCAAACTGTTTAATAACAGCTTTTATTGACACATCCTTCACAGAACAAAAAAGCCCCTCCCTTGGGTGGTATGAGTCTGTTTAATAAAAATTTACAAGATTTACTTTTCTTCAATGAATACAGTATTTACATTACATTATTTACAGTATTTAAAACGTTTAAAACAGTATTATTTTAAAAAAGTAAGATAATTTTTGCCAATAATTAAATAAAATGTTTTGTTCCCTTCGGAAGGGACGTAAAACTGGTTCCCGAGCCTTTGAGGTGTAAATTTAAAATTTTCTATCCTACTTAAACCTGGAAAAGTAGAATTTAGGACTCTCTTTGTAGCATCATCCGATTAGCCATAGCAGGATAATGTGACGTTAAATGAATAAACAACAACTTCTAAATTTTTTTTCTCATATATTATTGGTTATTTATATATATATATATATATATATATATAAAAATAATATTACTGTTTACTATAATATCTATAGTTATGATATCTAATGATGTTTACATTACACGGGAGTGCTAAAATTATTTCTGAATCAAGAACTGTAATATTGGAAAGAGTAATATAGAAGATCCTTTCGCTGTTAATTATCATCATAAGCAGGACTCGGACGCATTCCAAGGATTCACTCTCTCTGGCAGGACGTCTTTAGCCTAATTGGACAGGTAGAAAAATGGTCGATGTCCTGCGGAGCTTTGGTTGTGCTTCTCACGATTTCGAAACAAGTCACCTATTACGGTTTTAGATTAATGATAGCAGTATCTTTGCAACTGTTAGTTATGGGTAGTTGTTCACAAGATAGTGAAAAAAGATTCTTTTTATTTTAATTGATTTAATTATGGATTTGCAACTGTCAACTGGTTAGTGACATTCCAAAAATATCTTACAATAATAGCACAACAGGTATCCTTTGCCATGAGTTATTTAAGGAATTATTTAATGATAGTTATTTAAGGAAGAAGATCTCACAACCTGTTTTTATTCAGTATTCTCGTTTTTATAAGAGAGAAAGCTAGTGGTAGAGTGCTGCTTTGACGTGCCGAAGGCTGAATGTATTTATTCTATTAATCGAGAACGGAGACCGTGGGATCTGGAGACCATCCTGTGGCTCATCCAGCCTTTATAAAGTAGATATTCTAATGGAGGGAAACCTTGAAGTATAGCGTGATCAAGAACAGATGGTATCCCTACACCGTTGTACATGAAGCACTACACTCTACTCAAGGCCGTAGCCAAGGGGGTCAGAACTCCCCCCGAAATTTAGTTAGTATTAAAAATTAATACTAGGTAAAAAAAAGTGAAATTCAGGGTACTTCAACACTTACTAGACAAACGCTCTAAGCTCCCAACTAACTACAAAAGACTCATCTATATGACCATCATACGACCTATTTGGACTTACGGAGTAGAGCTTTGGGGCTCCACTAAGCCATCGAATTCCTCTCGTTTCGAATCCTTACAGTCCAAAATCCTTCGCAAAATCCTCAATGTTCCTTATTTTGTTAAGAATAAAAAGTCATCCATAACGACCTTAATGTCTCTTTTGTTGCTGATTTGGCCCGAACCCGGTATCTATCCTTTCATAACAAAATTCGTTTCCACTAAAAACCCTCTAGTTGCAAACCTAGCTTCCTGTTCATTTTCCGATAATCCTCCGAGGCGTCTGAAAAGAAGATGGTCACGTGACCTTCTTAGTTGAACTTTATGTAACACGTATCCTATTTACTTGTTGTATTATTGTAGTACAGTTGTAAATATCAATAAATAAATTTAAAAAAAAAAGTGCAAATTAAATAAAAAACAACACACACAACAGAGGATCTAACACATTTTACATCATTGTGCATTGCAGCAAGGATACTTATATTTATATTTGCTTGAAAATGTCCTCCAACAACTTCACAATAATTAACAATCGTATCGAAAATCAAGAATTGAAGTATTGTTGTTGTTGCGTATTGCATTTAAATCATTCGTCATACAATAATCTTACTAATATTATAAATGGGTAAGTTTGTATGTTTGTCTCTGTTTCTGGATGAAACTTGACAGTAATATAGGTTATACATCAGAACAACACATGGGCTATAGCAAGCGCGGATTTAGGGGGGGCGCACAGGGGTACTTGCCCCTCCCCCGAATGTTTTTAAGGTACTGTAGAGAATCCATTATAGGACATAAATAAAGGCAAATCACATGATACTAGTTGTTAAAATAACAGAAAGAACTTGAGTGAAACTATTTGTTTTGATATCCTACTAATCTTACTAATATTATAAATGTTAAAGTTTGTATGTTTGTCTCTCTTTCACGCAAAAACTACTGAACGGATTTGGATGAAAATTATTGAGTAAAAAAGGTTATACATCATAGGTTACAGCAAGGGCAGATTTATGTGGGGGCACAGAGGCACGTGGCCCCCCGTTATCGTACATAATTAAAGGCAAATCAGGAACTTAGCACCTTGAAATTTGTAGATAGGTTCTTTGCATAGTTTAAGAAAGAAATTTGGATAATTCCACCCCAGGGGTTTCCCATTTAATATAATAGGGGAGGGATTCAAAGGCTGTATAGAATCCGTCAGTTTTGAAGTTAGACATCTGAAATTTTAGATGTACGAGTAACTTATATTTTAAAAAATAATTAAAATATTTATTTGAAATGATCTTTCACGAAACTTTATGTGGCAGACCAAATTCCACGCGAGCAAAGCTGCGGGCATAAGCTAGTAGTTTATATAGGCAAATTTATCCAAATTTTAAAAATTATCATGAATAATGGTGTTATAATCCTCGATCCTGACCTGATCCCCCCCTGAAATGTTTTCCTGGGTACGGACTTGACTCTACTATGAACTGAACACAAGAACATTGGATTGTAGTGGTATATGTTTTTGTTTTGTTTTTAATGGAGAAATACGAAACTGTAATATTTCTTGGATTGCAATAATTTTACCTTACTTTGGGTACCTGCTTCATCTAAGCTTTTTTTTTAGATGAAGTAAAAAAATTCTATTTATTATATACACTTAAGAATTAGACGTATAATTAAATATTTATAGTAACCAATGTTATGGGAAACCGATTACAGGAAAAGAAAAGCTGGAAAACTCGTATCACTGTGAATTAAATGGGAAATCTCTTAGAACGGATAATTTCTCCAACTGTCTAGAACTAACATTCGTTCTGGAAAACTTTCCAATTCTATCCGGAAAACAAACTCAACTACCGTCCTTGTCTTTATCTCTGTTGGTTAAAGCGTTTCTTGCTATTTTAGGCGAAATGTCACAATTATAAATTAAGGAAATTAATTTGTGGTAATTAATTAATATACGTAAATATTTTTATTTTGAAGAGACAAGATTTGTCCTGGCCGGGATTCCAACCCAGGTCTTCCACATCTCTAGCGCGGTACTCTACCAACTAAGCTACCAGGCTCGTAGCCAGGCCAGACAAATCCATTCTCTTCACCGATCCTATATCCACAGTACTCGTAATTATTGGGATGTATACACGGGGAAGAATGCTCATTGAACATTATTTTAATTAGGATCTGGTTGACGTTCGTAAATTTTATATTTATAATTCTTTTTTTTTATTGTGATTATTTAAATATTTTTATTTTGAAGAGAACAGATCTTTCCTGCCGGGATTCGAACCCGGGTTTTCTACAACTCTAGCACGGTACTCTACCAACTAAGCTCTACGGCACTCTACCAACGGGTTCGAATCCCGGGCAGGACAAATCTTTTCTCTTCAAAATAAAAATATCTAAATAATCACAAAAAAAATATAATATAGGTAAATAAATTAAATGCGATAAAGTAAAATTAAAATATCGATTTATCGAGTTTTCCATTTATTTATTTTATTTGTTATAACCCACGAAGTTTCCTCGTTCAGTAAAGACTGCACCCTTTCTTGGGAAACGGTTGTGTAGGGAGGTGATTTGTCACAGATATGTACTGATTTTATCCGGAATATTTATTAGATGGTATGTTGGAAACACTTGAATAAAATAGATGCTAGTCCAGCATCCCTGGTACATTTTTACACTTGATTACTATCAAGCTGAATCTTCGTGAATAGCTTCGTTTTGATGAGATGCCCAACAATTTCCTTTGCGAAAATTCTCGATTGTGGTAGCTAACACAGGTAGCAAGGATAAAATATGTCGATTTGATGATTGCCAAAAAATTAAGGATAACGTACCACGCAATTTTTAGGACAATATGACTGTTAAATTATATAAATATTATAAGGAAAAAATAGTTGGGGGTGCAGTCAATAAAAACAGCTAAATAAGTGTAACTTATTTATTGTGTGCCGACGTTTCGGCCTACAATGTAGGCCATCTTCAGGGCTAAGGGAGAGAAACAAACAGAAATATATAAAAAACGTTGCAGTAACAAGAATACAGTGACAAGTAATGTAGTAAAGTGGTACAAGGGTGGAGATTATAATAGTGATTTCATCATATCTAGTCACTATTTTAATCTCCACACTTGTACCACTTTACTACATTACTTGTCACTGTATTCTTGTTACTGCAACGTTTTTTATATATTTCTGTTTGTTTCTCTCCCTTAGCCCTGAAGATGGCCTACATTGTAGGCCGAAACGTCGGCACCCAATAAATAAGTTACACTTATTAGGCTGTTTTTATTGACTGCACCCCCAACTATTTCTTCCTTATATTAGAAGACACAGTCGACCTATTCTTCTCTAATATATAAATATTAACTAAGTAAAAAAAAAATCAGCTGGTTAGTAATCATTTTTGATGGCCTCGTTATCTATCAACATGTATTGTCCTAAAAATTACATGGTACGTTATCCTTAAATTTTTGGAGAATCATCAAATCGACATATTTTATCCTTGCTACCTCTGTTAGCTACCACAATCGAGAATTTTCGCAAAGGAGATTGTTGGGCGTCTCATCAAAACGAAGCTATTCACGAAGATTCAGCTTGATAGTAATCAAGTGCAAAAATGTATCAGGGATCCTGGACTATGCGGTATATAATAGAAATATATCTGTTTGAAGAAATAATCTACTGAGATTATGGGATGGATTAAAATTACTGGTTCTAAGGCAGTAGTGCGATTTGTTGTCCTAGATCACTCTCAACCACCAGATTTATCCCTCTTTTTTGGATACACAATTTATTAAGCCTAGGAGAGCATCAGGAAGGTTTTCCTTGGCATCCATCTTCGGATGCCAACAGATTAAATAAAAGTCTGCCACAACCTGACCAGAGACCTTCGGCACGGCCACTCAGCGCTCTACGACTGAGCCACTCCGCTCCCTCAGTTTACGAAACAGGGGAAAGAACTTAAGCGCAAATTTACATGATCCATCAGTTGCGAAAACTCATCAAGTTACATATTTCGACCCGCATTCGAAATACGCAAATGCCTGACGAGCAACATCCTCTACGACTTTCTATGCGTTGCGAAATTGGCGTGATGACCGGTCTTAGAAACCGCTTAAAAAGTAAGTTGGCTAAATCGTGAAACATATTAAGCCGAAGGTGGACCCAGAAATAACGAGGCGTAGTCCAAATTAGATTGTAAATCGTGATCGGCCAGCGGCTTCCGTCGTGTCGAGGGTCAGAGGCTGCATAACACCTGGTAAAGAGTATGATTAAGGAATTGTAGATGGATATTCAGATTGTGTATCTTGGGCTAATCACAGGCATTAATATTCATCAGGTTTTGCTAATAGAATTATTTAGCATTAATTTTAGAATTAGGGTATGAATGTGTACATTTTATTTTACTATTTTCTATTATTATTGCTTATTTTATTTTTTACTTTATTTTATTATCATTTTCGCATTAATTTATTTTTGTTACCGCATGTATATATATATTTATTTTATTGTTTTATTATGGAATGACTGTAAGCTACATAGCACCATTACTTGTTGCCCTCAAGTAGCAGATTGTAATGTTTCAATAAAGTGTTAAAAAAAAAAATTTAGAACATTAGGTACTTGTTTATTAGCCGGTCTGCATAAAATCTACCTCCCTATTTCGTGTAACCTTTTCTTATCTCTCGTCTGATTTGAGTTATTTGTGTGTGCGTAACTGGTGGGTGTCTTCTAGAAAAGACTTCGTTATGAATGGATTTGAAATATTGGTTGTGGAAATTTAAGAGAGAATTAAAGAAGGTAGGTATTATCAGTACCAGAATTATCAGTGTTGAGGTTATAAACAATAACGGATAACAGTCCCTTTGTGGCATCTAATACAAAATACCGAACATTAATACAAAAAAATGGGGTACATACTGTTTTGAAACTAGAATCTAGCGGTGAAAAGGACACTGCTGAATTGGTCCCAAAGGGACTAGTTATTTGAATTAGAATGATTTAGAACTGTGAGCAGCCTGCTTCTGTACCATGAGAACCATGGTTCACAGCATCCTGAGGTTGGGTAACACCTTCCTGATTGTTTGTGCTCCCCCAAGCAATGTATTTCTGCAAGATGGCTACGTTGGTCGACTAAAGATGCTGTATAGTCTCAACTTGAATATATTTGTATATACACCAACTGACCCGGGAACGCGTTGCTTTGGCTGTTGTAAAAGCTTTAAAAATATATTTCGTGAAAATTTGAATTTTAAAGAAACAATGAATGAATGGAAAAAATGAATTAAATAGATTTTTGATTTTACATTTTATTCATCTTATATCTAAGTACAGTATATAATAAATAAATAATATACAAAATTCCTAACTGATAAAATATAAGCATTGGTTTAATGAATGATGTATATCATGGTTGATTTTTAATAATGGTTATTAATATTTTTTTAAATCATAACTATTTATTTCAATTTAATTGAGCGCTGATCAATGCACGATATTTTTTAATCTGTCCTTTGCTAATACAAATAGATTAGATGGTTTACTAACACGTGAGCATGTAACATATAATTGTCCATGGGAGAAACATGTTTTTTTTAGTCCAAACCTCAAATGAACATTGTCTGGCATTGAGACTTGTTGATGGTCATAGCAAAAGCCAAGCGTATATCAAATTGAAGTATTTTGAACGTTATTATGGGTTCTGATGGTATCATTGGAATACGTGGCTACAGGACGACTTCTCCTTTAAAGATTCCAGTCAACATTGCTGCTTCAATAACATTCTCGGTGATATTTTTGATAGCCAAACGTGTAAGATTCCATAATTGGTGGATTCCAATTACACATAATCAATAATAATGGCCAACACTTATCACCTAGGGGTATGAAAAATTGTTTACATCCTATTCTCAGATCTACTGAAGAATCGGTCAAGTCGTTTCGGAAGAGTTTTGTTACAAACACTGTGACACGACAATTTTATATATTAGAGTTAAGATTCCGGTTAATTATTATATGATTGGAACTTAACTCAGAATCTGTTCATCTTACAGATCTGCATTTGAGCTTAAATTGTAGCAAATTTTATCTTCTTTAAATATGGTTATTTATGTTTTTTTCCTAAAACGCAGCGATTAGGAGATACAGGCCAAAAAGTGAAGTGACTCCGAAAATTTCGATGTGTTTCGACCACCAAAAGTATTCTCGTCCTTATATAAAGTGCTCTTATGCTCTTGGATAAGGAATTAAAGACTGAATTCTGTTTCTCTGAAAAAAACAAACAAAAGATTTATTTACAAGTCTTAAATATTTACAATAATTTCTAACAAAACATTCACTCATCTGTAAAAATAAAAGAAACAGCTTTTAAAGCCTTTACTTCTTGTTTCTTTATATCTTTCAAGAGATTAGTTGTAGCTTACTCAACACAAAATATTATTTAAACAATTTATAACCGTCCATTAAAACTGTAGCCTCTCGTATGTCTTTTATTTATAACAGCTGTTATATCAAGTAGGCTGTGTCACTATCAGAACAAATAGAACATTAAGTATTTTTTACATATATATTACTTTGGTTCTTCAGATTCAATCTATTATTTTAACTTACTTATGGCGACGTTTCGACACTATATTGGTCTCAAAATAATGCCAAATGATGACAAATACTTTAACACATTAATCAGAAAAAAAATCTTTTTTTTTTTTTTATTCGCACGTCTATATAAATATTCTAAAGTGTTACGATCAATTAAAAAAATAAAACGCGTAAAACATCCCTAGAGTCCATTCCATTCGCCGAATCCTTTATCTTTTTTTTCACCTCACTACAATGTCCAGGTTCACTATATTCTGGAATCCTGTTTTGATAGACTACCTGATTCCCATTTTCTCCCTTTTAGTAATTAATAAATAAATAATTATTTATTTGAATAATATATAACATATTATTTTGACAGGTTGGCAGTGGCTATAAGCTTGTTGTGCGCCCTGAGCAGGGTGGACTCTCAGATCGAGAACTCGGTCGACCTCACATCAGAGTGTGCTCTTCTTCTCAGCGCAGAGTCCAATATCATCCCTGCTGCTTAGTGAGTACAACATGCTTTGTTTGTTCGAAAATATAATTTAAACAAAAATATCTATTGATATATACAAGTAAATATCATGAATGAAATATAACGGATAGTGAGTAGAGAAACCACAGTCTCATTGTACTTTAATAGCAGAATTTAGAAGTTCAAGAGGCCATCTTCTTTTCAGACGCCTCGGAGGATTATCGGGAATCGAAGAGGAAGCTAGGTTTGAAACTACTGGAATTGAGTGGGAATAAAGTTTTTTGTGAAAAGATTGATATCGGATTTAGGCCAAATCAGCAACAAATTGAACATTGAGAGATCATTATGGATGACTTTGTTCGTAACTATGTAAGGAGCATTGAGGATTTTGGATTGTAAGTGTTGAATACGAGATGAATTTGATGGTTTAGTGGAGCCCCAAAGCTCTACTTTGTAAGTCCAGATAGGTCTTATAATAGTCATGCATATTAGTCTTTTGTAATTAATTGGGAGCTTAGAGCGTTTGTCTAGGTTTTTGGTCTTTTCAGTCTAGTGTGAAGATTCGTTTAAAGTTAAACATCAAGTTAAACGTTTGACGAGATGTAATCTTAAGTATCGGATTTGTTCTACATTTGTCAAAGGGATTATTAAAGTTTACTAGAGTACAAGATGTCATTGGTTTCCTAAGGGTAAATATTATTTGACTGGATTTTTGGGAACTTACATACAAAAAATTAATGCGAATCTTTAAACCATCCTCTAGTTGGCTCAAAACATCCTTTTGTACCAGGTTCTGGCCAAATCAGGAATAAATGTACATTAAGGTCATTATGGATAAAAGTAAACAACACTACTGACAGATAATTATTTTTAAAAATCGATAACCTTAAATATTTCAAACAGTAAATAATGTCTTATACAAAACTACAAGCATTTTGGGGTGGTTCTATGACTTCTATTGCAAGAATGGGATCAACACATTGGGCTAAGGCAACAACGGATTGGTATCCAATACACCGCACTAGGAGAAGAGGGAGACCAGCTACGAGATGGCGGGACGACATACAAAACTTCATAGGAGTATTATGGCACCGTTCTGCTTGGAACAGACGTAGCTGGGGAAAATTGGGAGAGGCTTATGCCCAAAGAAGGGCATTTTTTTCTTTTTAAAAAACCTTGTAAATATAAAAACCATGTAAAAATTGTACATAGAAGAAAGAGGAAAAAAATAAAGCTTATTATTATTATTATTATGACTTCTAGGACATCAGTTGTGGAAGAAAGAGATTAGGCTCAACCGGCAAGATATCCCCAGATTATTTTTTTATTTTTTTTTTTTAACACTTTATTGAAATATTACAATCTGCCACTTATGGGCAATAAGTAATAGTGCTGTGTAGGTTACAGTCATTCCATAACAAAACAATAATATAAACAAAATAAAATAAATAAATATATACATGCGGAAAAATATATACATGCGGTAACAGAAAGAAATTAATGCGGTAATAATAATATTAAAGTAAAATAAATAATAAAGTAAAATAAATAATAATAATAATACTAATAATAAAATAAAATAAGATGCACACATTCATACCCTATTTATCCCCAGATTAACGGTATACAATTCATAGAGGGAGGTGAATATTAAGGAATTGAACGATTTACCTGTCACAGCCGGAATTAATCCCGATTCAGCACAGCAACTCTGCTGTTTACACAATTAGCTACCCCACACTCATAATTTAATAAAAAAAAATCAATAACTATGCTGTTTAATCCCCATACTAGAGCCAAATCAAAAGATTGCATAATGTCAAGTTCAAACAGAAAAGCAGAAAAGATTATGTAAGGCAATCAGGAAAGGAGTTGTGACAGTTATCTCGAAAGTATCTCACAGTTACTATCAAATATTTGATCGCATCTGATAGTACGGTAGTATTACTGCCATGACAGCACAGTTATACTAATGGAGCTACAGTGATGGCTGACTTGAATCCAACTGCCAGCCCAGTAACTATCATATAACATTAGCATGACCTTTAGTCTCTGAACTAAATGATGATTTCCAAAACGAAGCTTGACCACTTTCCAAATGATCTAATCTCGCCCGATTACCTCCTCCCTTTCAGTTCAAAGCTTTCTATTTAGGTTTCAAAAAGTGATTCATTTGTATAATATTATTTTTATATGAATTTTTGAAGAGTTTACATACTCGTTCTGTAAGAGTTCGTTGAACTCTGAAGATTTAAATCCTGTTGTGGTAGATTTTATTTAAACTGTTAACAGCCGTGGATGAGAAGTTCGGACTAGCTTTTATAAAGTTGGTACCGAAAATATGAGGAAAACTTTTCAACAACAAATCACCTCCCCGCACAAACGTTGTCCAAGAAACAGTACAGTCTCTTCCCCATACTAAGCGCAAGACACTTCATGAGTTATAGTGGTACAGTTGGTTTTTTTTTACATTCTCGAACGACGTATGAAATATTAAAAATAATGGTATATATGGTATAGATTTCGTCTGTATCTTAAAATGTTCCTACATATATAAGCGCTACAGTAGTATTACATGAGTGTATGTTATAAAATTGAAAAATCAGATATACCACACCAACGGTTGGCAGGAGGCAGTTGCCCTTCCTCGCAACCGTTCGGTACATTTGCCCTGAAGATGACCTACAATGAAGGTCGAAACGTCGGCACACAATAAATAAGTATGCACTTATTATGGTGTTTTAATTGACTGCACCCCCAACTATCTCTATCCTTACATTAGAAGTTCCAGTTAGCTTCTCTAAGTTTTCAAAATAGTGCGCAAGGAAAACATGAAAAGTAGTATACTAGAGATAAAGCAGCAGATCTGATACGATTGCATATCAAGTTGATTCCCATAGGCGAGAGTCATCAGCAGGTAATTTATCTATTCACAAAATGTATTATATATATCTAATCTTCCAGAACATGAGTAAACCAGTTCCAGTTCCAGTTCATATTACATATTTATCGGGAAATATTTTTCAACGAGTATAAATTTTCTTTCAATAAACCATCGAAAGACCTACGTGATCTGTTTGCAGTGGCAGATCTTGAAGACAAGAAAAAAACTTTAAGTGCAGAAAAGAAATAAGAAAAAAGAAAGTATGCCACGGATGGAATGTGTGGAGCCTAGAGACCTTCCTGGGGCTCACCCAGCCTCCATTAAGTGGGTGCTCTAAATTGGGGGGGGGGCTGGTGGTTTTAACTTCCCTACACAACAGTTGTCCTTGAAACAGTATCGTCTCAATCATGTACTGAAGCCAAGACCCTTCATGAATTGTGGAAGTATGTTTTTTCTCTCCTTATTCTATCTACCTCAGATACGAACTGGTTTTACAAAAGGGGCTAGTGTATCAATAAATTTCTTTACTGTATTTTAATGATTTTAAAGTAATCTAGTAACATATGCTTATTAATTTAAATCTAAACATATTGTAAAACAAAGTCCTCGCGGTAAACTCAATAGTTACAGCACGGATTTTCATGCGGTTTTCATCAATAGATAGTGTGGAAGAAATAGTTGGGGGTGCAGTCAATGATAACACCAAAATAAGCATAACTTATTTATTATGTGCCGACGTTTCGGCCTACAATGTAGGCCATCTTCAGGGCTAAGAGAGAGAAACAAACAAAAATATATAAAAACGTAGCAGTAACAAGAATATATAAAGTGGAAAATTTTATTTTCTATTTTCAATGCTTAATTTTTGAAATTTATCAAGCTTTTTTTTCTATTTATGCTTGTATTATTACACTTTACCTATGTAACCCCTCATGTCTGGTATCTTATCCATATCTATAATTAAACTAGTTTTTTTCTAAATCCTTCATACTCAACCCCCCTTTTTCTATATTTTAATCTTCTTTTTTTGTATCTTTCCGTTTACCTCCTCATTTTTCTTTCCCTTTATATTATTGTTTACATTTTATCCTTTCTTGACATGTATTTTTTCTATTTTATTCTTGTATTATTTTATCTGTCACTATTAGAATTTCTGTTCATCATCTACAATTTTATTTTTATCTATCTCTATTTTAAGTTTATTATATTCTGTAACCAGTCTTATATTCTTTCTTATTTATCATATATCTATTCACTATTTCATCATATCTAGTTAGTATTTTTATTTCCACTCCTGTACCACTTTATATATTCTTGTTGCTGCTACGTTTTTATATATTTCTGTTTGTTTCTCTCTCTTAGCCCTGAAGATGGCCTACATTGTAGGCCGAAACGTCGGCACATAATAAATAAGTTATGCTTATTTTGGTGTTTTCATTGACTGCACCCCCAACTATTTCTTCCACACTATCTATTGATGAAAACCGCATGAAAATTCGTGCAGTAGCTATTGAGTTTACCGCGAGGACTTTGTTTTACAATATGTTTAGATTTAAATTAATAAGCATATGTTACTGGATTACTTTGAAATCATTAAAATACAGCTGTTTCTTCCTTAAATTAGAAGATTCAGTCGACCAACTCTTCTCTAAAATAGATAGTGTGATTCACCAGGAAGGTTTAAGTATATAATTTGTCCAGGTTTTATGTAAATGAGTTGGAATATAACGATATTTTTCGAAAATGTTGGAAAAAATATAGCCGCCTGGGAGGTTTCATCCAAGACGATGCCTAATCCCACCTAACGTGCATGAAAATAAATTCTTATATAAAGAAACATTTATTTTTGTTTTTATTTTTATAATTTCTATACAATACATAAATACATTAGACAGACAAAGTATGTAGGCATAATATGCCTTATTACCCGAGCAAAGCTGGGATGGAAGCGGTGTGATCTCGGTTAAATTATTTACTTGAATAAACGTATATAATAATCAATAAATCCTTAGCAAGTATTGTTCCTAGGATCCTTCATGGGTTGTTTCATCAAAAATACATTTTGAACCAATGAATCAACAGATGGTACGATCAAGCTGAAGAGGCATTAGCCAATGAGAAGCAACCGAGACGTGTTTGTCACTGCTATTGGTCAATAATCTGCAAGGCGGTGCCAATCACTGATCACTTTGACTGTCTTAATGTCGTTTGGAAAAATATTTACTGAACTTTATCTCCTCTCTCCTTTAGCGCGAGTCAAATCGATTCGGATTCAATGGTCGTGATTATGTTCGCTACTGTGTCTAGTTCAATGCCGGCTTCGTCAGGTTGTCACAATTGTCATTGCACAACTCTAGAATAATGGCACATTATCAGTTATTGCCAGTGGATCGGGGTAGCTAAGTGGTAGAGACTTGTGTTGCTGTGTTTCGGTTTTGAAATCCGGCTGTAGCTGATAATTTATTTAATATATTAACAGTATATATCTGCAGACCCGCCTGGAGCTCACCCAGCCTCTATAACGTGGATACCTTTAATTAGGAGGGAAACCTGTCAGTTAAGTGTGATCTTGGTGAAATCACCACCCTTCACACCTGTTGTCCTGGAGAAAGTACAGCCTCTACTGCATACTGAACCCAAACACTTTTTATTATTTATCTGCGCTACACTATTCGTCAAACGGAATACTTCAGACATTATCAATAGTTAATATCTTGATATAAGTATAAAATAAATGGAGTTAGGCCACTTTCAAACTGCACGGTTCAGTTATTGAACTAATTCTGAAAACTTATATGTCAAAAACTTATCGTATTTGCTCGGAATATCAGCAACTTGAAATGCTTCAGTGATATATAATGTGATTTTGATCCATGGTAACTGGCAAAAAATTGAAAAACGGAGTTAGGCCACTTTAAAAATAAACGGCTCATATATTGCTATGTACTGATGCGGGTGGCACCATGAAAGGGATGCTGAGAGGGGAAAATGTGTCATGTCGGGACACATGAAAGGGAATATGTTTGGGACAAAGAACAGACCTTCTGGGTCCCTTATGGTTTTATGGTCCAAGATGGTGGAGAAGGAAGGAGAGGGGGAGAGAAGAAAACTCTTGAAATACGAGGCTGAAGAAGGGACTCGAGAGATAGACACATAGAAGGAAGGAGGTACTCTGGAGACGAAGGTGGAACAGGAAGGAGGTACTCTGGAGATGTACAGCAAGGAGGAGAGATCTGGCAGAAGATAGAGAATCCCGGAGGCAGCACGGCGAAGAACGACCAGTAACCCAATCTACCCCTGTCCGCAGATAAGTTTAGTTTATTTCCTGTAATGTGTTTTATGGCAATCCTATTTATATATATTTAAAATCTGAATCATTAACCCTGTTTAAAATTGGATAAATAAACGATCCTTATTGTAATTCTTCTGGTGCTTACATACCCCAGATACACTATTTATTCATAAATAATATACTGAAGGTATAATAGGTGAGTAAATTGGTAAACACAAGAATAGACCTTTGGAAAGGAACCCAATTAAGATTAAGGAATATAAATAATAATTTGAGTACTCATCCTAAATGAGACTCTGGCATCCAAAATATCAATATATATACTCAAAATATATTTAAGAGTAGAAACATAGCAATATATATATATATATATATATATATATATATATTGCTAAAATACATTCTCCAGTCGTCTCATCTTCATCAAATTCAATTATAGATACCTCATAAATGCATATTTATTAAATATTTTCTTGGGCAAAATATTTATAGTCCAGTTTACATTAATTTAAAAATTAGTATAAAATTAAATCAGCATTTAGCATTTTACTATTAAATTTTGTATATTTCAATTTCCATTAATCTGAGAAAGAAGGTAGGAGAAGGTGAGGTTATAAACAATGGAGGCCTGAAGACCGCCTAATACACAAGTACCATATCTCAGCTCTTGAGCCCATAAACCAAGTTTTCCTTCTGCTACTATTAATATCCTATTCGTGTATATGAACTCTTTGCATCTCCAGTTTTCTCTTCCTTTCTTTCCTATCCAACTTCATGCTCTTATAATTCGTTCCATCTTGTTATTTTCCTTATATTAATTGTCTCTTTTCAAGACTCCTTTTCATGCTTGAGTTATTAAGTTCATTCTTAATTGTGTTTCGTTCCGCGCTTTTAGTTACCGTAACGAGGTCGATTGTTTATCTTTTCAGATAAAGTGGGTTTCCTGGTAATCTTTGAACGACTAAGTAGGCTATGAAGTAGACTGATAAATAAGTTTCTTTAAATAATAATATTTTATTACGAATTGGTCAATGGACTTTACCTTGTAAAAGAATTAGCACGCTGGGTACGGTTCAGAATAATGGATTTTCCAGAGCAAAGATTTTTAGAAGAAAAAAAAAAGTGCTCAGTGAAGATCACGAAGCATTTCTGACAACGAGGAATTCCGATGGATGTACTTTTCTCACGTTTTTTTTATGAGACTATTGGACTGGTTTTACAAGTCATAGTTCTGTCTGGGATAGTTTTCAGAGCTTGGCATTGTCATCTGAGCATTCCAATGTATTTAACAAATTTAATAAATAAGTTGAGAGAAATTTTGAGATTTAATGAGCCTATAATCTGGGATTAAGTACGTGGTAGATACTGTACTTGGACACAACGGTTGTGCAGGGAGGTGATTACCCGAGACCACGCTCAACAGTTAATGATGTTGTTTGTTCATTTAACGTCACTTTATGCTGCTATGGCTAATCGGACGATGCTACAGTGGGAGCTCTAAATTTTGCCTATCCAGGTTTAATTAGGATAGGGATTTTTAACGAGTACCTGACATCGTACAGGCTCGGGACTCCCGTTTAACGTCCCTTCCGAAGGACGGCGTAACTAAGGATTTTTTACTCCCTTAAAAAAATCTTAGGGCCACCTGCCGGGCTACGAACCCGCGATCTTGGGTTTAGTAGTTTGTTACGCTAACCACTAGACCACAGGTGACCTTTTGTGAAGTGAAAACTTCATTAGTCGCGTTTAGTGACTTTTGGTAAGGGGAAAAGTTCTGGATTGGAACATCTTCGAGACTGACGACATCGCCTTTAATTTTGAAGTTTGTTCGCTTCTATATTTCTCTAATCATTATTATTGATTAGTTCCCAACCTCCGGATTTTTCCTCTATTTTGAATATCCACTTTAAAGAGGCTGGGTGAGCCCAGGAGGGTCTTAGATCTCTTGGGATACATCCAGCTGCTAACAGATCAAATGAAAGTCTGCCAGTGAATCAACTTCGGGCTTCAGTGAATCAAAGTATTAAAAACAAATAGTTTTATTAATAGTTTTTATTAATTGTTATTTTGATTATGGTAATTATTTTTAAATATTTTTGTTTTGAAGAGCAAAGATTTGCTCTGGCCGGGATTCGAACCCGGATCGTCTGCAGCTCGGACTGGATACGACTCCTGGTAGCTCAGTGGTTTAGAGCACTGCACTAGAGATGCAGACCACCAAGGTTCGAATCCCGGCCAGGACAAATCTTTTTTCTCTTCAAAACGAAAATATCTTCAAATTATGTATATAAATATTATTGGGTTATTAATTTGAATACAATTGGAGAAATCCCAAATACTAAGCTCTGAGTCTGGAAAATAATGTAAAATAAATAACCAGTCAAAATTTCGCCATTTTATGCACCTTCGGTACTTATACTTAAAAATTCATATCAATGAAGATCAAAGTACATCTCACATCAACCTTTGAAACAGAAGCATCAATTAAAGGCATCAATGGATTTGGCGTTGGATGTTACTGTCCCTGATTTCATCAGTCCGATTAAACTGTCGGTTTGAGATGTGCTACGTTTGATCTTTAATGTTAATTTGTATGTCATGATGATGCTAGATTGGCAATACGTTGTTTTGTCTGATAGTTGGCATGAGGTGAAGAATCTGATGGTTTGTTAGTGTATGATTTCGTGTATTTTTGGGATGTCCAGTTCTTTGTGCATTGTGGTGATTTCAGTATATATTGGATATTTTTTTATGATTTTTAGACATTTGTTTTGGAAGATCCATATTTTGTTAATGTGTGTTTTGCTAGTTAAACTCCAGACTGGGCATTCGTAAGTTATCATGGGCCTAATGACTCCCTTATATAATATTTTCTTATTTTTTTCATATAAATTACACTTATTTGATTTTTTGTTGAAGTACCGATACATTTTATATAATATTCTGCGGGCGCTATTCAGTTTATTATTGATATGCTTGCTGAATTGTAGTTTGCGGTCTAAATAAATTCCTAAATATTTAATATGGTTTGATATAGGTATTGAGATTGTTAAGTACTATGGTAGAGGGGAGTAAAGGTCTCGGTGATTTTTTCCCCATTTTTTCAGATATTTGTTATTTTTGCACAATGCTTCCTGTAGTCTTTTAATTATTGTAGTTATCCTATTCGATGATGATAGTATTGCTGTACCATCGGCGAACAGAGCGATATCTACATTACTTATTTTTGGAATATTATTAATAAATAAGTTAAATAATATGGGGCTGAGACAGGAACCTTGTGGTACACCCGCAGTTGTGTGTCATTAATTTATGTCACGTTTTCAGTTTCCGCTTAATTTTATTCAGTAATGAATATTTGTAATTGATGAAAAAATCTTAAACTTCCTGACAAGATTCGATACTTAATCCATCCTCTAAACTAAACACGTTTTTCATTTTTTCCTCTGGATTTTATTATTAGAAAAAAGAATGCTCGATCCTCGTCCATTTTGTTGCCTTCTGTCTTTTTACGTTTCCGTTTCCTCCGCGCCTGTTTCCCTCCCATTGTACACACCCAACTTACGTGACTTTCTTACATGTCCGGCCCATCATTTTCTAATCCCTTTCATAACTTTTTCTAACATACTCACGGTTATTATCTTCGGGCATTCATCTTCAAGTTTCCGCTCCGCAGGTGACATTTCGCTACCTTATTACAATGTTGTATGATACACTTATATGATAATGAGAAAAACGATATCAAAGATTCTGAGTATCTTTTTATTTTTGTTCTTTGGATGATACTCGGTCGCGATTTTTTGACGTTTTGAAGCTGTATGTATATTTTTCGAACCACAGCATCATTTGGTATCAAAATCTCTGATTTTTCAATTTTGTAACATACAACTTTGTAATACTAAGGTAGCGAACTGTTATTATAATGGATTTATACATTTATATATTTCATTGCTTGAGGCTTAAGATCCGACACTCCTTCGAAAGGCAATCTACACTATTAATACAGTCCGGATTTTAAACCTATCATAAGAATCCTGTTGGAATAGACACGTATACAGTTTGGATGAAGGCATTATTAGTGAAATGTGTATAACTTTGGCAATGTTTAAATTGGAAATAGGAGTAAGAAAGCTCAGTGGTAGAGTGCTGGGTTGACGAGCCGAAGGTCCTGGGTTCGAATCCGGTCTCGACAAATTATTTAATCCGTTAACAGCTGGGTATGGACATTGTGAGTTCTGAAGTGGCAGCTGTGTGTCCCTAGAGCTTACTAAGCCTCTGTAAAGTGGATATACTTGATTGGACGAAAAACCTGTCCAAGAAACAGTACAGTCTCAACCAAGTAATGAATTAAAGACTCTCCACGTTTCGTAGTGGTAAAGGTTTTTAGTAATAGTAATAGTAGTTATATAAACTGCACCAAAAAAAGTAGGGATACCACTAATTTTGTTGTATTTAATGGAGAAGGAGATAGTTAGGGGTGCAGTCAAAAAGCACCAAATAAGTACAAGACTTATATTTAATTTGTGCCGACGTTTCGACCTACTTTGTATGCCATCTTCAGGGCTATGAGATAGAAACAAACAGAACAAAATTATAAAAAAACATTAACAAGAATAAGTGACATGTAATGATGAAAATCAAAATAGTGACACATATGATAATTAAAGATAACGAATATTAAAATAGTGACAGATATAATAATTAAAGACAAAGAATATAAAATACAACAAATAAATGTACAGAAAGGATAATATGTAAACATAATATAAAGGGGAAAAAATGAGGAGGTAAACAGAAAAATACAAAATGAGATTTTTTTTTTTGATTTTTTTTTCATAACCCCTAAATATGTTTATTGGTGCTACTGGGTTTTGTGCTCTTAGTATGGGCACATTCATTTTTTGGATTTCTTCTCCTTTTACTGTAGTATGACTACATTGTAAGGAATTGAGGTGGTAGGAATTTTTGTTGCTTTTCTTTTTTTTTGTTGTATTTCTTATTTGTTTAAGTGCCGGGGCACACTTAATTTTTGTGTTTACTTTTTTAATTACAATCTTACATACTACAGTTTATTTACATATAATATATATATGGTGAAGTATTTATGGAGTTTCTTCCATTACTTGTTGCCACCTTATTGGAGCTGAAGCAGGTGTCAGAGTTTTAAATAATTCATTTGTTGTGCATTTGAGGGAGTCGAAGAATTTTATGTGTCTTCGTTTGATAAATTCAGTCGTTGTGGGTATGTTGCAGAAATCGTGTAATTCTTCCGGTTTTAGCTTCCTCAGCGATGTAGACTGAACGATTTTTCGGAGTATAGTGTCCTGAAACAGTTGTAATTGGCGCTGCGTTCCGACTCTGAGGTGGGTGAATAGCGGGGCTCCGTATAGAAGTGCAGGCCTTAGGATGCTCTTGTAAATTTTGATTTTCAAACGCAGTGATAAGGCTGAAGATAGTAGTAGGTGATGAAGTCTATAGGTTCTTCTTCTTACCATGCGGATTTTTGAATAGCAGTGGGTTGACAGTGTCATGTGGCGATCTAGTTTGATTCCAAGGTAAACTATGGAGTTAGATGGGCTGATAGTGGTATTAGCCACTTGTAGAGTTTTTGGTAAACGGCCTTTTTTCCCTTTTTGGAGGGCAAACACTACACAGTCCGTCTTCGCCGGGTTTACCTGGATGTTGAGGTGTCTCAATTTTTCTATTATTTCTTGGCACGTACTTTCGGCTTGTTTTAATGCCCATTTTGCGCTCATACTGCTGCTATAGATGGCTATATCGTCCGCGTATGCGGCGACAGTTGCTCGTTTGTAGTTTTTACCCACTATATCAGCAGTATAGATGGAGAAAAGGGTCGGGGATAGTACCGCTCCTTGTGGAACTCCGCAGGTGAGTGGTATGTTTCTCGATAGTATGTCCCGTACGCGTACGGCCAGACTCCGTTTGTTTAGAAATGAGGCTATGATGCTATAGAGCTGTTCCGGGCACTCGAGATCCAGAAGCTTCTGGCAAAGAATTCCATGAGACACGGAGTCGAATGCCTTTGTACAGTCTATTGAGATCATAGCTGTTGCTGCATTTCTGTTGAGGTCTCTGCACACTTCCGTCTGTATTTTCATAAGGTGGATGAGAAGATTAAAATATAAGTGGAATATAAAGGATTTAAAAAAAAATAGTTTAATTATAGATATAAAATGTAAGATAATATACTACTAGAGGTTACATAAGTAAAATGTATGAAACATAATACGAGCAATACAAGAATATGTAGAAATAAATAAATAGGTATCTCGTAGAACGACAGTTAGAAATGTAAAAATCTGAAAATAATGGTAGATGGGATTAATAAATTTGAAAAATTAAAAATAATGCTTATAAATATGATCTCTTTGATTACCAACATATGATGGATGCCAAAATGATAAGGGGTAAATAGGAAAATATGTAGTGTGAAGAATGGAGCAAAGACTAAAGAGAAAAAGATATAAGATATAAAATATTAAGAAAAGACGCGCCAACTGGGGGAGGGGGCTGGGTCGACCGGCTAACCAACGATGTTGTTGTATTTACTTTCCCAAGCATTTAATGTCATTTTTATTATAATATAATTATACTATATTAAATATTAATATTTTATTCTATTGATTTTATATTTGTATCCATAAAAAATACAAATAATTGACAATCAGCAGATTGGCTGACAGTATAATACAGAATGTCATGAAAGGCATGAAGAACAGTAGCCAGCGGTTCCTCTCCCGTGGCTTGATGTAATTTCCCATAGCAATAGATTCATCATCCATGTTCTTTTTAGTCTCCTCCTAATGTTCTCAGGCATGAGAGGAGTGGCCATTTGTTCTATCTATGAGTTTGGGTGTCCGAGTAGTTTTTCTTGAAAGCGTTTGTAGTAATAATAATAATGTATTTATTTATTCTGGGACAAGTCCCTGTAGAATAACAATACAGGTGTTGTAAGCTATTATGCCTCACAACAAGTATTACATTACAAATATTTAATAAGTGAGAAAGAATAATAAAAATGAAAAAAAAAAGAAGTGAATTACCTACAGTAAAAGTATTTTAAGAACAGATTAGAAGAAAAGAAAGAAAAAAAAATTAAAATAATTTAACAATAATTATATAATAGAAACAATTTATGGTCACATATATATCTAATTTATGCCAAGGAAAAAAAAATGAAGAAAAATGAAACCATATTATCAGAGTTTCACATATCATATCTTTTTGTCTTTTTTAATATCTTCCTATCTGATATTAATAATACATATGTACGTGGTCTAAATTCCACACACTCATATATATAAATACATAAGAACACACATAAATGCACATCAAATACATCATTCATTCATCGAATAAAGAGAACATTAAGTCAAAACTGATCCCCTACTATTTTTCAAATTTATTTATCCTATCAACTATTTTTCAAACAGTTATTGTACACAATAGTTACTGTACAATAGTAATACTATTATTCACCTTAGTTATTTTACATACAGTTCCATACTTTTCATTTTGTTTACATTTCTAACTGTCATTCTACGAGACATCTTCCATTTCTTTCTACATATTCTTGTATTATTATGTCTCATACATTTACTTATGTAACCTCTAGAAGTCCGTTATCATACATTTTATATCTTTATTTTACTGGTTTTTCTAAATTCTTTATGTTCCAATTTTTTTTATATGTTAATCTTACCTTTTTGTATCTTTGGTTTACCTCCTCTTTTTTATTTCCCTTTATATTATTTTTACTTTTCTATCCTTTTTGTACATTTATTTTCTGTATTTTATTTTATATTCGATATCTTTAATTATTATATCTGTCACTATTTTAATTTCTGTTTTATTTATCTTTAATTTTATAAAATCTGTCTTTATCTTAATTTTATTATATTCTGTCACTTTTTTAATATTCGTTATCTTTAATTTTCATATCTGTCACTATTTTAGTTTTCTACATTACATGTCACCATATTATTGTTACTGTAACTTTTTATAATTTTTGTTCTGTTTGCTTCTCTCTCATAACCCTGAAGATGACCTACACTGTAGGTCGAAACGTCGGTACATAAATATAAGTCTAGTACTTATTCAGTGTTTTTTTTTTACTGCACCCCCCAACTATCTCCTTTCTACATTTGATCATCCAGTCAACTATTCTCCTCTCATACCCTACTATTTTCGATTTTTTGGAAATTGTAGGGATAATAGTTGATGGAATATACGGGATTTGAAGGCTGGAAGATTATGGGAACGACGAATGGAAGAAGGTATAGAGTTCCAAAGGGAGGAGGATCGGATAAGGAAAGCTCTGTCAATGGCTGCTGTTCGGTAGGATGCTGTATGTAGATCTGAGAGCCGAGAATGGGTGTTACGGGAGTGGACCAAGGTTTTGAATTGAAAATGTATAATGGTCGGCGGGATTGGATAACTTGGCAAAGGAAAGATGCTAGGACGTACTTACGGCGGTAGTACGGTCGTATATGTTCGTCTACCGTTTTTATTTTTATGTCAGTATGCAAAGTATTGACGTACCATGGTGCTTTGGTGATAAGTCTGAGTACTTTTTACTGAATAATCCGCATTGGTTTCTGTGAGTATATTTAGTGATGCCGTAAATTGTATATTAAGATTAAGATTAAATTATATTATGAATTATATATTTCGAAATTTATAAATAGCGGTCTAGACTTTTACTCCCCGCAAAGGATGTTATGACACGGTTACCTGAAACTCGCCTTCACTTCATTAATTCAATGATAACGAGCTAAAGCTTCAATTTAATTTGCATACTAATTGCTGTTTCCGCTTGCACGTGCTTAATATCGAAGTTGTAAGCCCTCGGACTTTCAGTTGACTTAACTTAAACGAACGCTTCATTTAAACAGAACAGTCTCAAACTAGGCGGAGTAATACTTTCTGACGCTTTAATTATTTATGAGAATAAATTGCTTATATTTGAATACATTTGCCGCTCGAACAAGCTTTGCTTGATATCGGATGTCATAAACTGTCCGCCATTGAGGTCTGTTGCATGTTAGTACTTTCGCAACACAAGTGTCATAGATGCTTTTATTACAAGCAATATATACGTTTCTAATCATTAAGCTTGCGACATAAGCAGAGCTCATAGCGGGAAAAAAAGGAGTAGACCTTATTCGTTATGATAATTAGGTCGTAATTATCATAAAATCTCGCTAAAATAATTTTACCCAAAAATGGTACCAAAGAAAGAGACCAAATATGTAAAAATATTTCACCAGAATGCAGGAGTGTTCTTGAGATGTACAAATCCTTAAAAGCAACAGAATAGCTGTAAAAAATTTTAAAAAAAATTATAATGCAATTGGGAAAAACCACAATGCAAAGCCTTATGTTTCAAAAATACACCCACTTACCAGTCGACGTTTCAGCTGATTCTATGATTCTATAACCTTCCCAGCTGGTTGCGTATTACTTTCTTTCAGTTGTATGTTGAACGTCTTGGTGGTGGGGTGCTGTCTCATGTTTGGAGCCTGTTTGGGCTGTTGATCGTTGGGATGTATTGCATCTTTTTCTTCGAGATGTGATTCACATAACCCCTTTTTTTGTTTTTGGTGTCTTGATAATGCCTGAATAGGCGAAACGTCGACTGGTAAGTGGGTGTATTTTTGAAACATAAGACTTTGCATTGTGGTTTTTCCCAATTGCATTATAATAAATAATGGTGTTTCTTTTTGAGTTTTTGGCTCTATTTTAGTAAAAAAAAAAATTTAACTTAATTTAAGGAGAATATTCACGCCTTTCCCTCTCTACTTAACCAAGTTCATAGACCTAATGTAATAAAAATCCTGATGTGGATAAAAAATTATTTCATTACTCCATTAAATTAATAATTAGTACATACATTAAATTAATAACATTAATAATAGTAGTTTAAAAAGTGACCTTAAATAAAATTAAAAATCATTGTGGATAGAGTCAAAAATATTTCTAAATTATCAGTTATAACAGAGTAAAGCAAAAAACAAAACCTGCCCCATTAAAACCCATGATGGGTTTGGGTTCAATACATGGTAGAGACTGCACTATTTATCCGACACCTATTGTGCAGAGAAGTTTTTTTCTATTTAACATCACTTTATGCTGCTATGGCTAATCGGACGAAACTACAGTGGGAACTCTAAATTTTGCCTATCCAGGTTTAATTAGGATAGGGATTTTTAACGAGTACCTGACATCGTACAGGCTCTGGACCCCCGTTTAACGTCCCTTCCGAAGGACGGCATAACTAAGGATGTTTTACTCCTTTTAAAAAGTCCTTGGGCCACCTGCCGGGCTACGAATCTGCGATCTTGGACTTAATAGATCGTTATGCAAACTAGACCACTGGTCGCTCCGTGCAGGGAGGTGATTTGTCCTTGATCACCCTCAACCGCCAGATTTCACCCAACTTTATAAAGCATGGGAGAGCCCTAGGAGGGTCGTTGATTCCATAGATTAATATTAATAATAATGTATTTTAATAAATCAAATGTTTTTATGTGTGTTTTATGGATTTTTTATTGATTTTTCAGCCCCTACTCTGCTCCTCAGACCTGCATTACTATAGATGCAGTAAACCAAGCTTACTTAGACGCAAGAAAACGAATACGTGAGTAGAATATACAACAATTAACTAGTAGTAAAAATATTTTAAAATATATTAATTTCTAACTATTTTATTAAAAAGATTTTAGAGATTTAATATTTTTTCGGCGTTGCTATATATTTTTAAATTTGCAAATCGCAAATCCACTGATCGTAACTTCTTTAAGCCGTTATACAAAATATAGCGATGTTTTTGTGTTTAAATGGAATGCATCGATTTAAAAAAAAAGACAATCTACATATCATTTCAATAAATCGATTTTAGGTCAGTGTTTTCAATACTCAGAATGCTGTGAAATAATATTAAGAAACTTTTCCTGTGAGCTATAATTTCTTTTTCAAACAAATATTTAAAAAAAAAATCATCATTTTTTTAATGCGAAATACTCAATAATTCAAACAGTACGAAGTAATTTCTCTTATTCTAATAGGCTGAATAGGAGAGTACAAAACAAGTGCTAAAACGAACTTTAAGTTCTAGAATAATTACGAGGTTATCAACGATTCTATTAAATACAATGTATAGTTATATCATTTGAGGTTTGTCCGCCGTTAGACAGATGGGGTGCCTATCCCTTCAGAATACTAATATAAAAACTATTCAAATAAATAAATCTTATAGGTATGTGTTTGTGTTTGGCAAATCGCATACCGCTCCTTCACAAGTTGAAATTGTAATTTAAAAGTTAATTTTTGATATTGTATCATGTTTGAACTTGAAGTTTCATCGGAGTAATGACATGAGTTAAAATAAAAAAAGTTTCTAATGGTTAATAATAGAATTTCGATACCATCTTTACTATTGGAATCCTTTGTTTTAGTAATAACCAAATTGTTTTTTTTTTTTTAAATATCATGGATCTTTCAAATACCACTATTGAAAAATTATTAGGTTTTTGAGAATTGATATTGTTCTTAAAAAGGGGCGATATATGTATATAAATAAATATATTAATATTGAAAAGGTAAAGGTAAAAAGAGACCTTACATAAATGTTAAGATCGTGGAAAAATTCCAATGAAAAGCCCTTAAGTCTCCAAATTAAAACAGGAATTGAAAATATCTATCCAATAATCCGCCTATTCAGGCATCCTCAGGGTAGAAAGAGAATAACAGCAAAACAAAACATGAATAATGCACCCAAGCAACATCCCACCACCTCCAAGGCTCAAATGCAACTACTGAATAAGGAAGGTTACTCGACCCCGGCTGGATAAGGTCAGATAAAAACAAAAGGTAAAAATTTGCACTTTTACTTTCATTTGTTCATATGTTCTTTCGGAGTGATATGCAATGCGATTTTCATAATGCTTTATGTGTGTCTTTAAGCCCGTCCTTAGTAGAAGCGTGCTATACTTTGCATTGGCATTTGGCACATGATCGTAGGCTAATTTCACACATCATCATAGCCATAATGTGCTAATGTTCGAGTCGATGTGTATCCTAACTGCTGCTACTACCTGGCAGGTTGGGCACAATCGGAACGAGGTCGAGCGACTTGAAGAGTATCTCATTAGGTATAAAGTAGGTGTTCAAGAGTTCATTCGTAGGATAATATCCAGTGCATCATTACTATCTTTTTTAAGTAACGGCGTGACTTTCAACCTTGGGCTTAGAAATGTTTGGGAAAAAACGATTGGTTAATCATGTTCATCAAATTGCTATGTGGATGGATATAGGCATGTTGAAGAAATATCGATTTAACAACATTTATAGTAGATCGACATAGCAATATGTATTCCCTTTAGAAAAATCGCTACTTGTGTGTTTCACAATCACCAGGGACTGTCATCTATTCTGTTTGTAACAATTGTAAGGATTGGATACGAGATGATGGCTTAGTGGAGAGCCCCAAAGCTCTACTCCGGTTTTCCAGATTACGCTGAATATTGTGTCGCACGAGCACTATGAAATCTTGCGAACGTGTCATTTTCATGGCAAATCCTGAACAATGGGAGGGTGTTGTCTACATACAAAAGGTTTTTGTTTAGTGTGAAATTATCGTTAAATATGAATAAAATTAATAGAAAATGAAGCGCGTAATTGTCAAACTGCAGAAACTTTTTTGATCATTTATTTATAATGTACAATATGGCTTCACTATACTCCAAAACAAAAAAAATTAATTGAACTTTATTGATATGATTATAATCTTTGTACGAATAATCATGTTTCTTATATTTAAAGAATACTAAGGGAGAGTGTTGATATCTAAAGCGACATTTCTCGTAAACGCATACTGTTCTTCAAATACGTTACGAAACACTGATCTCAAAATGGTAAAAGTGTTTCAAATTGAAGGCTCGAATCGAAACAACAACATTGCACACCTACAGTAATTCCAAATGCGTGATCTACACGTCAAAGAACTTTGTATCTGCCTAGAGAGGCCTTGGGTTTTTTGCTCCTTTGAACCGTTAAAGATTTTTTTATTTATCAAAGTAATTTAAGATCGACATTTTTGGGTCGCTTGCTTTGGCACAACGCTCGGAATATATACCAGTTATCTTGACCTATATCGGGGAAGGGTTGCCTTGTTTTGTTTTTTTTTTTACTTAAAGAAAAAATCTTGTTCTGTATCAAAGAGTCTTTTTAAAGAACAGGTTTCATTGAGCCTGTCTAAACTGAACGAATGAAATTGAAATTCCTAGACTGAACTGAAATCTAAATTTGTTTGAATCACAGCTCATGTTGAACAATTTTATATTTAAGTAGTAAAATATGTTTCGATAACCTCTGTAATATTTTATGAGAAATAGACAGTATTGATATTGGTTAATAAATGGTCAATTCAATCTCACAAGTGGATATCATCTACGTAATATTTTTTAAACATATTCATCGTATACACAAAACTTTAGTAGTTTCTGATTAAGACCGTGTTGTTAAATTTATCTTCGCCAACGTATATAAAGCCACGGGTTACTGGAGCATCTTCATTCTCGATCCAGCCTTGAAGAAGCCAGCAGCATGTCTGGCGAAACGTTGGCGAAGATAAATTTAATAACACGGTCTTAACCAGAAACCACTAAAGGTTTGTGTATAAATAGTGGCCGTGGAATCCTGAAAGAGTATACTCATCGTATGTTTAAAAAATTAACAAATGTTTTATTAATTCAGGCATCATATCCATATCGCACATCAATAGCCAGAGAAACAGACTCATAAATCTCTCCAAAACTTTTAACAAAATACTAAGGCATTTACAAACAACTGGCAAAATCAGCTGATCAGCAGAAAACAGTATTACCAATTAATAAAAAATAATTTACTTTTATTAATGAGTTAGAATTGTATCTTGACAAACGCTTAGCTTGGAACCATCATAATAAACTGAAACGACAAGGAACTGCTCGCCGTGTCAGGCTACTTTAACACTTAAACAAACTCTCTAAGCTCCGAATTAATTACAGAAGACTCATATACGTGAATATATAAGACCCATCGCGAACCATGACTTTTATTTAGTCTGTTTGCAGCGGGAGATGGATCATATAGGATCTAGGACCCTCCTGGGGTCCACCCAGCCCCTATAAAATATTATAAAAATAGGGTACCCAAAATAAGGGGGGAAATCTGGATAAGTCCCCTCCTTGCAGAACCGTTGTCCTTGAAACAGTACAGTCTCTACCATGTACTGAACCCCAGACCCCTATCGCTACAACCCGTACAGGTTTTATTTCGACTTACAGAGTAGAGCATTGGGACTCCACTATACCATCAAATTCCTATCGTATCCAATTCTTAGCCTGTTAACCGGGCAGAACGTATAAATACGTCAAACATTTTTATTACGTGTATACATTTTTATTTATGCTTAAAATAAATGAAAAGACTATGAAATGTATTCGTTTTCGGTAATATATAAAGGAAAATACAAAATTACGGTTGACGTATTTGTACGTTCCGCCCCGATTAACAGGTTTAACTCCTCACATTTATTATAATTACCTGTTTTATTGTTAATGAAGCCCCTAGTAGGGATTTCGTGATGTTGGGTTAAACAAGGATTTATAAGGCTAAAGTACAATGCAATTTATTACATTAATTTAAAAATCTGTACCATTGCAACTCATGAACAGTCTTCGGTTCACTAAGGTTTCTTGGACAACAGCTGTGAAGAGAGGCGATTTTGATTGAAGCGTGATCCTAGAACACGCTTAACCACAAGGTTTCCTCTCTATTAAGGGCACCCAATAAGTAGGGGCGGGGTTGGAGGGGGGGGTGTCCCAGACCCCAATGGAACCATCGACGGCTTTTAGGTCTTAGGGAAACGAAAACGATCACATTAACTAGATATAATTATAAAACCACTAATCGATTTCATTTCGATACCATCGATTTATTACCTATTTTCGAAAGTTACTTCACTTTTCTCTGGCTTCAACGAAGCTCAACGAGCCGTGTAGCCTCTATTACGCACCAGGCTCAATCATGCGCGGGTTCGAATCCCCAGGCAAATAAGGAATAAATAAATACAGCTGTACCACTGCAATATTTGAAGAGATTGTACAGTTTCTAAGAAAATGATTGTGAAGGGAGGTGTCCGAGACGAGGCTCAACAATTTATGAAGTGAAAACTTCTTTACTCAAGTTTAGCGACTGTTTAGCTCCCAATTAACTTCAAAAGACTCATATACATAACCATCATTCGACTTATTTGGACTTAAGGAGTAGAGCTTTGTGGTTCCACTAAGCCATCGAACTCCTCTCGTATCCGATCCTTACAATCCAAAATCTTTAATCCTCCTTTTTTTTGTTAAGAATAAAGTCATCCATAACGACCTTAATGTCCGTTTTGTTGCTGATTTGGCCCGAACCCGGTATCTATCCTTTCATAACAAACTTCATTCCCACTCAAACCCTCTAGTTTCAAACCTAGCTTCCTCTTCAATTCCCGATAATCCTCCGAGGCGTCTGAAAAAAAGATGGCCACGTGACCTTCTTAGTTGAACTTTGATTTGAGCACTACCAGTTAGTAGTTTCTCTACTTGTAATTCTCATGTCATTATGTACCTACTTAGCGTATTTACTTGTTGTATTATTGTAATACAGTTGTAAATATCAAAAAATAAATTTTATTTTATTTTTTAATTTAAATAATTAACACTATAATTGATTTACAAATTCAGAAAACGACAGATATTTCAGATTTTACACTTTAGTAAGCGGCTCTCATGACTGCTTATATTTTTTCCCGAATAAAGTAAACTACTTTATAGAGTTAGGGTGAGCCACAGGAGGGTCTGTAGATCGCAAAGGGCCCCCCCTCACTAAGTCTTATGAAGTCTTGGGTTTATAGTACTTCCGTGTATCGTATATGCAGATCTATTTTTTTCCATAGGTAATATCTACAAATTTTACATTATATCGAATTTCTGGAAGATGACTAAATTATTCTACCAGGAAACTGGTCAATGGACTTCTCTTAGCGTGTTTCTTTCCCTAATTGGTCAATTTTCTTCTTCTTTGATCGAAAGAGGATAGGAGACGAATGGAGGCCGTTGTTACGAAACTTTTTATGTTACCTAACAATAATAACTTCTTTCCTCTGTATAATTAGTGTTAAATTTTCGAGTACAAAGTAAAAAGAACCGATAATATAGAAACACGTATTTTGGCTAAAAACAAGCATAAAGTAATTTTACGCTTTTAATCGCCTGTTCTATTTATTTTTTCGCTATAGAATTGACAAAATAAAAATTAGGCTAAATAATGATGATGTAAAGTAGTTTTTGACATGATCATTTTCGATGCCCAGTTTCTCCAAAAAAGAAATGTAATTGTTACCTATTATATCTTCTGTAAAATATTCATATTAGTAATTTATTTATTCGAAATTTTCCTTTTTCTCTTTTATATTTTATACCCTCATACAAGACTGAAAAGACGAGAAACTCCTCGGCTTTTTCGCCTACTTCAACATTTACTGGACAAAAGCTTTAAGCTCCCAATTAATTACAAAAGACTCATTTACGTTACAGTTATCTGAACTATTTGGACATAGGGAGTTGAGCTTTGGAGCTCTACTAAACCATCCAATTCATCTCGTATCCAATCCTTATAATCCAAAATCCTTCGTAAAATCCTCAATGCTCCTTATTATGTCACAAACAAACTCATCCATCATGATCTTAATATCCCATATGTTGCTGATTTGGCCCAAACTAGATTACCTATCCTTCCATGACAAGCTCCGAAGAATCCGTTAGTCTCTCAACTTGCCTCCCATACTATTCCCGATAACCCTCTGAGGTGTCTAAAAAGAAGATGGCCTCGAGACCTTCTACTATAGAACTTTATTGGAGTGCTGCCGATGGGTAGTTTCTCCACAACTATTTTTTGTTTTCATGTCATTTGTTCATATTAGCAGATTTACTTGTTGTAATATTATTACAGTTGCAAATATCAATAAATTTCCGATTTTTTTCGTAGAATATAATATAAGTGCTTTTTTATTTTCTATAGTAAATGTCAATTATTATTAATATTAGCATACAGTATATCTTAGGGGAACGGAGCTGGCTCAGTGGTAAAGCTCGGAGTTGCCATCCCGAAGGTCATAGGTTAAAATCCGGCTGCTTACAGTTTTTATTTAATCTGTTAACAACTGGGGATGGATCCTTTGACCTGGGATTCTCCTGGGGCTCACCCAGTCTCTATAAAGAGGGTACCCAAAGTAAGGGGGAAAATATGGCGATTTAGCGTGATCTAGGACATATCATTTCTCTGCACAACCGTTGTTCAAGAAACAGTACAGTATCTACCACGCACTGAACACTCGAAAGTGGGTTGCTGTGGTATAGGTTTTATACCGTATATCTGAATAGTGTTTTTTTTTTTTGATAAATTATTCGATAAAAAAGAACTTGTAACGGGAAATGTAAATGTATGTTTTCAGTAAATTGTGACGATAAAACAAAAAAAAAAACTGAAACCACTACGCCCGTGAACGAGCCTGGGGTTCAGCACATGGTAGAGACTGTACTGTTTCATGGACAACGGTTCTGCAAGGAGGTGACTTTGTCACGCTCACTTTTCTAAGAGGACGCCAGGTTATTTCCCTTTTTTTTGTGGTACCCTATTTTTATAATATTTTATAGAGGCTGGGTGAGCCCCAGGAGGGTCCTAGATCCTATATGATCCACCTCCCGCTGCAGACTAAATAAAAGTCTTGCCTGCAGCGGGATTTGAACCAGGATTTCCGGCATGGCAATTCGGTGCTCTACCAATGAAACACTCTGCTCCCCTGTGAGGTTCATATCTCTCATAAATAGTTCTATACCGCCTTTTACTGGTTTATCATGTTTTTCTTTAATAATTATATCAATTTATAGTATAATTTATGATAATTTAGTTGTTTTGGGTTAGTTTATTTCAAAGATGCACGTGGCATTAAGGTATTATATCAGTATAAAAGATATAAAAATTGTATTGAGAGGTATCCATCTACCCATCGATACAAAGAATCGATGGGATAAATCGTTGAATTTATCATAAAATAAACGGCCTAATTTCCATCAATGAATTTTCATAATGATGCTTAGTGATGAGCTCATAGCTGAGTTAGAATTATATCCTTTAATTATTTGAATAGAAAATATATGCCCCCGGCCGGGATTCGAACCCGGATCCTCTGACTCTCTGTTACAGTACTCTACCAATTGAGCTACCGGAGTCTCTTACCTGCTGGGGACAACACGGGGACATGGGATCAGATAAGAGAACTGATTTGACTGGTAAGAGGGTGTATTACTGGATTTGAAGCATAAGGCTTTGCATTGTGGTTTTTTCCTAATTCCATTATAATAAATAATAGTGTTTCTTTTTGAGTTTTTGGCTCTATTTTTTTGATTGAATTATTAGTCTACGGACTTCATCACACGGAGACATATCAAATTCTTTGATACCCTCCAACACTGCACGAACCCACTATTCAACAGACTCACACCGACAGAACGACCTCAGCGCTGGCAAACACACGTACAGTCACTCAACATGGTCTGAGTAAACTACTAAAAAACTCAAATCAGACAGAACTAGTGAGCCCTATCACTAGATCCCCCACTCCTTCCATCTAATTAATCTTAAGAAAATTCAATGTACAATCCTCTATAAAATGCACCTGGTGCAGTAAAAGAGATACCATCTATAATTATTAATATTAATATGTTATTATCAAAAATTAATCCAAGGGGTTAAGAAAAAAAATTATTAGCCTAGTTTACCGATAAAGCTATTTCTTTTTGGTTGAAATAGCGGTTAATGTACCATATCGAAGTTCAGTGAATATTTCCAGATCTAAATCCTTTTGACAAAATTGTCAACTATGAAATTAGATATTACACAGGCTCAATGGCGATTTTCTATAACAACTTTCACTCAGTAAATCCTGCCTTTTCAAATCGAAACACTTAATTACTATAACTGTTGGACTTCTTGATTCAAGTTTTTTCTGAAGTACCTTGGCCACACATAGGCGAAATACTATGGGCGAACTCTAAGTTTAAACTAACGTTCCTTATTAAGCATTGGAAGTACCTTTGGAATACATTTTTGTACCACTAAACCACCGTGAACAGTCTTGGGTTCAGTACATGGTAGAGACAGGAGAGTATCTCGGACAACAGTTTTTCGGGGAGGTGATTTGAAAACCGCCATATTTTCCCCCTTATTTTGGATAACCATTTTATAGAGACTGCGCTCCCGGAGGGTCCTATATGCTATAAGATCCATCTCCGGCCTCTAAAATACAAAGTAAAAGTCTTGCCAGAAGCAGGAATGGAACCCAGGACCTTAGATGTCAGATAGACCTCAGCCACTCCGGTTGAAAATTTTAGTTATTGTTTACGATATATTTTTGCAAATGCTTCATCAAACCGAAACATTTTGGTAAAAAGAAGTTTAAGACCGTGGAAAAAAATCCCAACGAAAAGCCATTTTGTCACGAAGTTAAAACAGAAATTGAAATTATCTGTCCAATATTTCGCCTATTCAGACACCCTCAGGGTAGATAGAGAAAAAAAAACAAAAAAACAAAAACAAAACAAAACATAAATAATGCAACCTCCAAGGCTCAAATGCAACTAATGAATCACAAGGAAGGTTACTCGACCCCGGCTGGATAAGGTTCGATAAAAACAGCTGATAAATACTGGAGAATTTGAAAATTCAATATACACTCATCAAACTACAAAAAGCACAACAGGAAAAAATAAATAATTGTAAACAATATCAAAATATAAGACAAAAACCATATGAAAAAATGAAAGTAAGATTGCAATGAAATGGTTTTCATAAGGGACTATATGGCTTTTCGTTGGGATTTTTTCCACGGTCTTAACATTTATGTAAGGTCTCTTTTCATTTTTCAATATTTATATATTTTGTGAAATAGCCATAAATCCACTGGTGTCTTGATAATGTTGTTTTTCTTTTCATGGCAATCTTACTTTCATTTTTTCATATGGTTTTTGTCTTATATTTTGATATTGTTTACAATTATTTATTTTTTCCTGTTGTGCTTTTTGTAGTTTGATGAGTGTATTTTGAATTTTCAAATTCTCCAGTATTTATCAGCTGTTTTTATCTAACCTTATCGAGCCGGGGTCGAGTAACCTTCGTTATGATTCATTAGTTGCATTTGAGCCTTGGAGGTGATGGGATGCTTCTTGGGTGCATTATTTATGTTTTGTTTTGTTTTTGTTCTTTTGTTTTTTTTCTCTATTTACCCTGAGGATGCCTGAATAGGCGAAATATTGGACAGATAATTTCAATTTATGTTTTAGCTTGGAGACTAAATGGCTTTTCGTTGGGATTTTTTCCACGGTCTTAACATTTATGTAAGGTCTCTTTTCATTTTTCAATATTTAAAAAGAAGTTTAGTTTCAAGAAAAGTGTGCTTCCAGGAAGAACGTTTAAAATTTAAAAACAAATTTTTTATTAAAACGATCAATGTATTTGTATCCATGGTAGGAGCTTTACTGTTTCATGGATAATATTTGTGCTGAGAGGTTGTCCTAGATCATGCTCAACCACTAGGTTTTTCCCCGGAATTATTGGTATCCACCTTAGGAGCCCTGGAGAAGCAGTACATCTCCTCAGCCCTTCAAACTAAGCATAGTATAGGGTAGCTACCCATGGTAATGATTCCTTCATTAATTAATACAATCTTTTTTACAATGAATAGTTCATATTCTTGTATTCTGAGTATGGTTTAAATTCTGGTCTCATCCCGAAGACTTCCTCTTAAAAGAGTGGCATTTACTGTTACCTACGAATAGTTAGTTTTCATCAACTAGAGAAACATGGACGGAAAGACAGTGCCACCTAAATGAAGGTATTCAATTCTAGATTCAATAGCCAGAGCGTCTTAGATCCATTAACCTTTTTCTTGACGAATGGGTGGGTTCATTGTGTGCTGTGGGAAGGTTAGTGCCGTGGGCTGTGCCTGCGATTGCACGTGATGGTGACACATGGTTTGCTCTGTGTGTCTATGTATTGAGAAATATTGTAGAACACTATCTCTCAATAGGTCTAATTTAATTTATGACTGCTAGGACATGGAAAAGCCATAGAGAAAAAATAACGATATTTCGCTTATTCAAGCACCATCAAGATAGAAGGAACAATACTATTCAATGTATAGAAATAAATAAACCCTATGTCTAAAGCACAATACAGAAAGATACCTTCCGGAAACAGCATCCACCACCACCATAGTCCAAACGAAAGTACTGAGCCATAAGGGCAGTTGAAATGAAAATAGTTGAGAATCGTTAAATAAAAACAGTTGCCATGATAAAGAAATTAAAACATTACACCAGTACTAAAGGTGCAAAAAAGTACGAAGTATTATAAAAATTAAAGACAAGAAAGGGATTTACGGGAGATCGGGAGTAGCAACGAGGACGTTCTGGAAAGTAACCGTCTCAGAAATAGGATACTCACGAAAAAGGGAAAGAAATTGACGAAAGAAAGAAGGAGCTGCACCGGCGAAGAATGACGGAAAAAGACGGTTGATGGACGTTGTCCGTAGTAGGCCAATATGAAAAAAAAAAATTGCAAGAAAGTAATAAAAAAATAATAAAGAAGTCAATACAAGGCTGAAAAAATATTGGGTTGTCTGGAAAATAATTCAGAAAAATATGTTTTCTGTAAAATACCCTTCCAAATAGTTAACTGTTTATTATAATGCAATTGGGAAAAACCACAATGCAAAGTCTTATGTTTCAAAAATACACCCACTTACCAGTCGACGTTTCGCCTATTCAGGCATTATCAAGACACCAAAAACAAAAAGGGGGTTATGTGAATCACATCTCGAAGAAAAAGGTGCAATACATCCCAACAATCAACAGCCAAACAGGCTCCAAACATGAGACAGCACCCCACCACTAAGACGTTTAACATACAACTCATTTTGAAACATAAGGCTTTGCATTGTGGTTTTTCCCAATTGCATTATAATAAATAATAGTGTTTCTTTTTGAGTTTTTGGCTCTATTTTAGTGTTAACTGTTTATGTTTGTTGGACTTTTGACTTTTATAAATGAAAACACTTAATTAAATTAATCCTCATTCAAACAAAAATGCTTGTTTACTTCTATAACGTTATGCTACTTGGAAATAATTCAGTGTTTATTGAGATGCCAATGCGTGTTATTCGCATAATATTGTTTTACGTGTTCGAAATTGCCCGGAACGGAGCGGAAGGCCAGAAATATCAACGAAGTCTTGAGCGAAGGCGGTATAAGAGTGCACTGTTCAACGGTTGTTCCAGAGATTTCTTCAGGAAGTCTTGAGCCTTGAAGAAAAAAAAGACCGTGGAAGAAGTTCTGCTGTTGATGAAGGTGTTTTCCGAACTTTGGTCGAAGAAAATTCCAAAACAACTGTTTGCGAACATACACCGCCTTCACCGCAGACTTCGTCGATATCTCTGGCCGTTTGGGCCTTGTTTCAGCAGAATTTGAACTAATTAAACCAAAATTTAGATCACGCTTCTGAGTATTAGTAAAGACTAAATTTTCCAA
>CM073760.1:133050310-133145566 GCA_037127475.1 Arma custos | reverse complement strand
TAATCAGCTAGCCTACAACTGGTTATAATTTAGCCAGCTCCGACCTTGTCCTGGTCACCCAGTCTCCTAGAAGTAATTAATTCATCTGACCCAAAACCTACATTGGATTCCGGTTTGTTTTATTTTGTCTTTTAAGAAGTATGTTAGGTTACAGATTAGACCAATTTCTATTTACTTCCTTACATTGTGTATATAAATTTATACTAGTATATATTGTTACGGGCTACTGGGTATTAAAATGAATTAAACAATTCCTTAATTAAAGATACTAATATTTATTAACAAAATGATAAAAAGGATACAATTAAACTATTAACAATTAAATTATTAAACTAATATAAATTTATAATAACAATATTCTAAATATTTATTATAGCCTAGGCATATTTAATTATTACAATAATATAAGATATTACTAATTCTAGATAGCTTTACTAGTTACAATAGTTTGTATGAATTAATAAAATTACACTACAATTTATATCTAATAATTAACACTTAGTGTTCACTAGTCCACCGACCGTAAGATTCTCTAAGTCTGACAAACGGACACAGTAACAACCAGAACCAGTTTATTACACTCGCGAGACTGTCACAGTTCACTGATACACTTATTACACTGGCCGGTTCAACACTGACTAGTTTATCACACTGATACTCACTTAGTACAGATCTTTACCGTGCGTGGTCTACTCTCAGACCAAGACTGACTCGCTCGAGGCGAGGGAGGTATTTAAATAGGCAAGGTCGAACATTCTAGAACACGGAAGGTTGGAGACAATTCTGGAACCTTCTTAATCCTTTTCCGACAAAGGGAGACGATCGAGAAGGTCCTAATCCTATTTTAACTTCTCCCGCCGACGGACTTAAGCCGCTAATCCGTTACTTCCGTCTTCCTCTCTGCGACCGTAACACTATTTATATTTTTCTTCGGCATGCTCATACAGTTTACATGGATGCTGATGATCGCAACATCCTGGGAGTTGAAGATTGGAGACCTTGTAATTTGGAGGAAGTGGTTGGAGGAAGCCTAGGCCTGTAACTGGGCTGTACCGCCATAATATTAATAATATTGATAATAATGTTGTAGATCTTTGGCCGCGTAATCTGTTGATGCTACAGTCATACATGTCATATTACGTTCGGAAGAACAGACAACCTAGAGGTGGTGAAAATGTACCCCGTCCTCCCGTTGCTGAGAATCGTGGTTTCCTTGGTACAACGCCTATGGTTCCATAAACTGTCCATTTTGAGACCGATTCACCAATGTCTCTCCTATGTTCAAACAATTATTCAGGGACAATAATAAATAAGTCTAGATCCAAAGATTATGGCTGATCGGAGTCAGCGGGTCCACGAGGACCTATGGTTTCTTCCCCGAAGCAGTCTATGACCGAACTTCCGATTTGAAAATACAGTGATTTGTTTTTTGATATTTATTTATTATGAAACTTATTAAACTTATAGGATTGTTTCATATGATGTAGATTTTTCACGTTTTGTCGTGAAACATGAGGACTGCCATTAACGTGTGAGAGCATAAGTCACTTCAGATTAACAAATATAGGTCATTTTTTGATAAGTTTTCGCATTGCCAGTGCAATATCACTGGGATAGAAAGGAGAAATGATTTTTTTTATGAATTAATTTGTATTACAAGATGTAAATTTCTCGAATCAACATCGAATGGTCCATTCATTACTACACCTTTCCCCGGACGCTGATAATATTTCTTACAGCTTGGCAGCCGTGTCATAAAAAATTCACGAAAACCGCGTGTTTCCACTGTCATATTTGGTGGCTTACTAAGCAATATTCGTTCAACAGATAGCAAATACCCAAAAAGAGAGGATTAGTGATAGATAATCACCATCTGTAATCATCATCTCCATCATAATGCTTTTCTCTTTTACTGTTGTGCGATGTGAGGATTTTGTTTATCGAGTATAGACCTAGTGTTTCTTTCCTTTACCAACTACTATCTGTAAACATAAATATAATAAACAACAGAATTCCACACTAAATCCTAACAAAACCCATCAAATTACCTTCACCCTTCGTCGCAAACCTACTGTATCTTTTAATAACATTCCACTGAGCCCAGTCGAACAGATACGTTACTTAGGACTCCATCTGGAAAACGTCTCAATTGGAAACCTCATACAAGACTGAAAAGACAAAAAACTGCTCGACGTTTTCGCCTATCTCAACATTTACTAGACCAATTAATTACAAAAGACTCATTTACATGACAGTTATCAGACTTATTTGGACATACGGAGTTGAGCTTTGGGGCTCTACTAAACCATCCAATTCATCTCGTATCCAATCCTTACAATCCAAAATCCTTCGTAAAATCCTTAATGCTCCTTATTATGTCATATACAAACTCATCCATCATGATCTTAATATCCTATATGTTGCTGATTTGGCCCTAACTAGATACCTATCCTTCCATGACAAGCTCCATACACACTTGAATCCGCTAGTCACTCGACTTGCTTCCCATACTATTCATGATAACCCTCCGAAGCGTCTAAAAAGAAGATGGTCTCGAGATCTTCTACTATAAAACTTCATTGGAGTGCTATCAATGGGTAGTTTCTCCACAAGTGTTTATTTTTTCCATGTCATTTGTTCATATTAGCAGAATTACTTGTTGTAATATTATTACAGATGTAAATATCAATAAATTAAATTAAAAAAAAAAAAAGAAATTATAAAAACGGGCATTTCGTATGAAACGATCCATAATTATGGCTAGAAGAGTATATGATGACTATGGATAGACCAAGGTTTGACGAGAATTTCAGAGAGTAAATTACAGATTCATAGTTGTAAACCATAATTATACATCACACTAAATGTTATGTCAAGTCAATTAATTCTAATCTTAATTACTGAATCCTCATCTCAAGTCGTTGCAACATATGCTTATTTTTTTTCTGAGTGATCATGTCTAGAAGTGAAAGGGATTGAGATGATGTGATTAACTTACAAATGTTTAAATTGCGAATGCAATCTTGCATCTACTTGCAATTCCTTTTAAAGGAGATATGTTTTTTTAAAATTATGATAAACTTGTTTTGATCGGGGCCAGTTGGGGGCGTGGCAAATAAGCATTTAATTAAATAATATTCTCTATCAGAACTGTATTTTTAAATACATATATGAAGGAATGATAAGGCATTTGTAACAAAACGAATGTTTCTAATTTAATTAATATTAATGAAACTTATTGGGAATATGTAGGTATAATGGGTAATTATTCTGCAGGTATAATTACATTTTATAATATTGTAATTATATGTATTATAATTTTATAATAAGCTGCTTGGGGTCTGGAATTGAACAGAAAGAAAAGAGAGTACATGACAACACATGCTAATACAACCTATCCCTCGAAAATTGGGAAATCGAAAAAACTCATGAATCCAAAATATAGCTAACAAATGCAAAATGCAAAATATAGGCAGATAGCTAACAGACGATGGAAGCTCCTATAAAGACATAGCAGATAAAATTGTAAAAGGCAGACAAATTATGGGCAGAAAGGTTAGTCACAAAACGAAAAAAATGATGTTCCACTTGTAGGTTGAAATTGTTATCCTCTACGGATCCAAAACGTGGACGATTACGAAAAACGAAAGAAACAAAGTTGCTGGCCGTAAAAAAATATAATATTTTATAGTTTTTTCTCACCATATGGATGACATTAGAATTTATAAGTTAAAAGGTGTTGTTCACGTATGATACTTTTAGTTATCTAGAACCTAAAATGTAAGAGCTGATTACGATCTTTAAAAAAAAATTATATACCATTACCGTTCTAAAATTTAAGTAATGGCCTTTAACACATTATTGTGCATTATTCGATATAGGTGGTTGAATCATAATAGGAAGTCTAATATTACTATAGGTTACAATCGATAATTATTCTGTCAGTCATGATAAATCGATACCATCGATAGTGAAGGGGATCGACTTTCGATCTCCTAGTTTATGATGTTAGAAAGCAGACTCGAACCTGCACCGCGTGATCTGGGTCTTGGCGCTATAACTGTCAACCACGACTAGGCTTTACGATTTCCTTTCAGTAATTTATTTCTTCATGTAGCACAATCACTGTATTTATGAAGGGCAAATTGAGGTGATTTCATAACATAAAGGCGATAGGGTTGACTTCAGTTATGCTAAGGCAGTAGTTCCCAACCTTTTTCGTATCACGCCCCCCCCCCCCCGGTTCATATGAAAGTCTCACACATCCCCCTTGCACAATATTAAGAACTGATTTCTTAGTTATGCTTTGTTGCATAAATAAACTTATTCAAGTTTAGGTGATTGAATATTTTTTTTATTATACAATGTTTTAATTAATACTTTTTGGATTTTGCAGAGGTTCAGGTACCTCCTGATGGAAATTGGAAGCACAATGAGATCGCATCTGTCGGAGAACTTCTGCTAGACATATCCACGCAGCTTGCCAAAACGTAAGAATCTTTTTAAATTGTAACACATTCTTAAGTAATTTTTTCTACATAGTGGTGATGACTCAGTGGTAGTACGCTTAATTGCTGAAGTCCCCAAGATGAAATCCGGCTTTGGCAGATAACTGGTATCATCTGATAACACGCGGGGATGGATACTGGGACCTGGGGCTTACCTAGTCTATATAAAGCATGTAGTTGCGCATGATATCGAACAGATCACTTGCTTGCACATCCATTGTCCTAGAAACAGTGCAGTCCCTACCACGTACTAAACCCAAAAATGAATACATTCGTAATGTTATCTATAGCGACTGTAGTAACCATTTATAATTTATGTTAGAGAAGAATTGGTTGACTGCAACTTCTAATGTATGGAAGAAATAGTTGGGGGTGCAGTAAATAAAAACACCTTAATAAGTGTATACTTATTTATTATGTGCCGACGTTTCGGCCTACAATGTAAGCCATCTTCAGGGCTATGAGAGAGAAACAAACAGAACAAAAATATAAAAAACGTTGCAGTAACAAGAATATGGTGACATGCAATGTGGAAAATTAAAATAGTGACATATATGATAATTAAAGATAACGAATATTAAAATAGTGACAGATATAATAAAATAAAATATAATGAACAGAATTTAAAATAGTGACAGATATAATAATTAAAGATAAAGAATATAAAATACAGAAAATAAATGTACAGTAAGGATAATATGTAAACATAATATAAAGGGAAAGAAAAATGAGGAGGTAAACGGAAAGATACAAAATGAGAAGATTAAAATATAAGTGGAATATAAAGGATTTTAAAAAAACTAGTTTAATTATAGATATAAAATGTATGATAATAGACTACTAGAGGTTAGATAAGTAAAATGTATAAAAATAATACAAGAATATGTAGAAATAAATAAATAGGTATCTCGTGGAATGACAGAAATGTAAAAATTTGAAAATAATGGTTGATGGGATTAATAAATTTGAAAAATTAAAAATGATGCTTATAAATATGAACTCTAAAGTATGAAAAGAAAATAGAAAATATAAGTAAGGGAAGTTAATATTATAACTGTATACAGTTAGAATGAAGGTGTATTAATATAAAATATGATGTGAATATAACAAACATATAGAAAATAGGTATAGAAATTCAGTAGATGTAAAAATATGAGGCTAAATAATAATGAACGCTATGCTATTAACATATGATGGATGCCAAAAAATGGTGTGAGAAACAGGTGCGAAGAAAGGTGAAGGTGGAAAGGATGGAGATGAGATAAAGATAATTTAGTTCAATTTTTTTATCAAAGGACTGTTATATATTCTAAATAAAGAATAATCGGACATAAATTCAGTTTGTAATTTCATAGTTTTACGTACAATTTTGAATAACCATGCTATAGAACGAAATATCTAAAAATGGTACAAGGCACACTATAAAAAATATTTTAATAATCCACAGCGACGACTTTAGATATACCAAAAAGGAAATACAAGATTTTTTTGTTCTCGTTTCAGGTTATTGCTTAAAACTGCAGGCATTTGAGTCGGTCATTTGACCTGAATATTTACGTAGGAATGACCCGTTTATTTTATCCTTGTTTATGACACATACAAATTTATGACTTTTGTAAAATCCGATTAATTTTTTGTTTGTGTCTGATAAATCCCATGTGAATTAGTCGTTTATATTATATTAACACTTCTTTTTTAATAGTTATTTTAGAAAATTTGTTATTCGAAAACGTTATGATATAGATTAAACAATAAATTCTACTATGGGTGGCCAAGTTAATAGAGCCACTTAATTTTTTTAATAAATTCTATTTTTATGTCACCTTTTTTATTATTTATTAATACTTTATCGAAAATATAAAGTTGGTCAGTTCATATTTCAGTTAAATTTATGTATATTACAATGTTTTGCAGCTATGTTCATTTATAACTGTTTTTAACGAATATTCACACATTTCAGATAAAATACAATGTATTCTATTTTTTCTTTAAATTTCCAAACAAATGAACAAGCTATCCAGCCATTCAAGAGAAGAAAGTAAGACAAAATCAGGGAAAGTCTGAAACATAAATACTTTCTTGGAAACTGCCTTTATAAAATAGATGTCGCGTTTAATATTTAAGTTTCGATTATTTGACAAGATATCTTTAAACATAAACAAAAATAAATGCCATGTTATATTTCATTTTTATGAAACAAAAAAAAAACTTTGCTTTCGATATCAGCATATAATAGTGATTTATTTCAATTATTTTGATTGCAACTATTTAAAATATCTTCTAAAGTTTAGTTTTTAGTCAGGAAAAACTTATTTGTCGTACAGATTCCGGTTCCGGGAAATTTTTAGAATAGAATAGAAAAGTAACTTAATTCTGGGACTAAGTCCGTTAGGAATGACAAATATGAACAGATAAAGATACATAATACATATCTGGCTATAAGGCTACATGATAAAAACATAAAGTTTTTATGAAGTGCCAAAAATCAGAAAAAGAAGCATCATGTTTTTTTTAATCTAAATTAAATATATCACATAAAACACATAAAAATTTGTTATACACTTTTGATTCTACTTGATTTCTAAAAAAATTAGTTAAAATCTTTGGAATAATATTGGCCTTTCATGTATAAACTAGAGTACCGATGGTTTAAAGTTTAAAGTAAAAAAATTTTTTTTCATATATTCCCACAAATCCAGTCAAATAATCTTTATCCTTCGTAGGAAATCGATGACTTTCTGTCTTCCAGTATCCTTTAATAATATCCCACTCCTGTAGATTACATCTCGAAAAAATTGGAATCCTCACACAAGACTGAAAATACAAGAAACCGCTCGACGTTTCAGGCTACTTCAACACTTACTAGACAAACGCTCTAAGCTCCCAATTAACTACAAAAGACTCATATGCATGACCATTATAAGACTTATTTGGAATTACGGAGTTGAGCTTTGGGGCTCCACTAAGCCATCGAATTCCTCTCGTATTCGAATCCTTACAATCCAAAATCCTTCGGAAAATCCTCAATGCCCCTTATTTTGTTAAGAATAAAGTCATCCATAACGACCTTAATGTCCCTTTTGTTGCTGATTTGGCCCGAACCAGTAATCTATCCTTTCATAGCAAACTTCATTCCCACTCAAATCCGCTAGTTTCAAGCTCTCTTCTTGAGTTCCCGATAATCCTCTGCGACTGAAAAGAATACGGCCTTATGACCTAAGTTGAACTTTTTATTTGAAATTATTATTATAATACAGTTGCAAATTTTAACGAATTAAAAAAAAAAAAAAAATGTCCGTTAGAGTAAGAGTAAAAGATTAAGGCGTTCTGTGTTTATAGCCAAGCACTGATGGGACAAGCAAGTCACATTTAAGGTAATCAACTTAACATTCACGCATTAATGTGTTAAGGCAGATAAAATATCCCAATGTAGCATCGTCCGAATAGCCATAGCAGCAAAAAGCGACGTTAAATGAACAAACAAGAAGGCAGGTATAATAGTACCTACTAACAGGGTTATACGATATCTCTTTTAATTGATTACCTGTAAGGTTATAATATTTTTAAAATTACCATCATTTCGTTGCTATGGCGATACCTTTGATATTCACCGCTCTGGATCCGACAAAATCGATTATTTCTTCACGGCCAAAGTTAAATTTCACTATTTAGGATCGAGTCGAAGCTAAATAATCATCTGCCAGTTACTGGGAAGAACTGATCCAAATAACCCAAAGGTCTGGGGCCCAACCTAAAGGTTGTGCAAGAGACACACCCACAGATGATTCAGGTTAGGATTTTATTGTCGAAGGGCAAAGCAGCCCAACCCAAGCCAGATGTTAATCGCCATACATCCCCTCGTCAGAACTGGGTTAGAGGGTGTGGTGTGGTCAGCAACTGTTGATGAATATTATACCTCGGAGTATTGTAATTATCAATCGTCAAATCTCTCTTTGATAAATTTACTAGCTTGTTATTTCATAATTAGATACAGGTGCATAACAATTAAAAGGAACGTAACTATATAATTGGGTTAAAATGATCCATAACATTTATTAAATTTTATGGACCAAATAAGGCAGCGGAGTACTACATTATAGATCGTAGAATTACTTAGTTTAAGGCCACAGTTTCGATTCTCAATGAAGTTATTAAGTTTGTTTGTTTATTTAACGTCACTTTATGCTGCTTTGGCTAATCGGACGATGCTACAGTGGGAGCTCTAAATTTTGCCTATCCAGGTTTAATTAGGATAGGGATTTTTAACGAGTACCTGACATCGTACAGGCTCGGGACCCCCGTTTAACGTCCCTTCCGAAGGACGGCGTACCTAAGAATTTTTTACTCCCTTTAAAAAATCCTAGGGCCACCTGCCGAGCTACGAACCCGCGATCTTGGGTTTAGTAGTTTGTTACGCTAACCACTAGACCACAGGTGACCTTGAAATTATTAATTATTATAATACTTAAATTATTTAATCTGTCAACGACCATAGACCTTCCATGGTCTCTGTCTGCCTCTATTAATTGGGTACTGTTAATTGGGGAAAACCCTGACGGTCTCGGACAAATCGCCTCCGTACACAAACGTTGTCCTAGAAACTCCATAGTCAAAGGAATGCTGACATCAAATAATATCGGCCGATTAAATTTTGGGTTATAATACAGATTGCAAAATGTTAAATCATTATTATTAAAAAAATCGTACTATTTGGAGAGCTTTCTAACGTCTATAACAATAAATCCTTTTGTAGAAGAAAATTCGGATGAAGGTCAATAAATTTCTCTTAAATAGGGAGAAATGTTTATTAAAGAGCCAAAGTTTCGGCCCACATTCCAGGTCTTCTTCAGGGCTTTCGAGGGGGGGAGGCGGTGTAAGTCCGTCAATAATTATACTCACATCGATATCTAACGTAAAACTCGTTACGCACCAGCTCTCCCCCCCCCCCGCGACCCCCTCGACAGCCCTGAAGAAGACCTGCAACGTGGGTCGAAACGTTGGCTCTTTAATAAACATTTCTCCCTACTTAAGAGAAATTTATTGACCTCCACCTGGACCACTTTCTTCCACACACACACACACACACACATACACACTCATATATATATATATATATATATATATGTATATATATATATATATATATATATATATATTTATATATACAAGGTAAACTATTATCATTAAAGATAAATCATTAGACTCAACAGAATTCCATCCAAGGACCTCTACCCATAATAAGAATTTACTTCTTATTAATTAAAAACTTATATTTGCCTATTATTGAATATTCAAGAAAGCTAATATCGATTTCGATTACAGCTGATTTCGGTTTTAAATAAGCAATCAGGTGACGGATCTAGAACAAGGAACGTAATCTGTAATGGCAAGGTACTAACATCAATCATAAACCACACCCTCGGGGCAATGCGAAAGTTTATTGTGCCTCGCTGAACGGGTCAATCAGCGAACGCTATAAACTCGTTGGGAAACAGAATCGATCATCACTGTATTGTAATCGATCTATTCTATACTGGCGCTTACGTAGACTTCAGTATATTATAATATTGTGTATGACATATGTAGCTCCTTAAAAAAAATAAAATTTATAGTTTGAAGCTTTTTAATTCAGGAAGGTCATATCTGATAATTCTATTTCCAACATTTTTTTTTTTTAAGTAAAGTCATATTTTAAATTGTATCGTGCTTGTACTTGAAGTTTTACGGGAATTTAAAAAAAATTCAATACCATCATTGCGATAGGAATGCTTTGCTTTACCAATATAAAATTTTGTTTTTAAAACTTGGAACGTTCAAATAACTCGTTTGAAAAATTAGTTCTTTTTCATTCATGACATCGTTCTTTTGATGGAACGATGTATAAACCGCAATGCGACAATGTGATGATTTTTTTTTCCTTGAATACTGCGTGCGGAGGTAAAAAATAGGATTGTATTTTCACACTTATTAATTTATACATGTGTTTTTATTCTTTTATTACCAGGAGGATCACGTAAAGTATTCTGATGTCGATTATTCCATACTCTCTTTATCTTTTCTTTTGCTATTACTTATCTCCTTTGTATATTTTGTTCCTGCTTTCTTAAATGGGAAGCGGAGTGGCTCAGTGGTAGAGCACTGTTTGCCATGTCGGAAATCCTGGTTCAAATCCCGCTGCAGGCAGTTACTTTTATTTAGTTTGTTTGTGGCGGGAGAAGGATCATATAGGATCTAGGACCCTCCTGGGACTCACCCAGCCTCTATATGTTATAAACATAGGGTACCCAAAATAAGGGGGGAAATCTGGCGGTTGAGCGTGATTTAGGACAAATCACCTCCCTTCATAACTGTAGGCTTTGAAACAGTACACTTTTTTTTCAGGTGTGAATATATATAATACTATAACTATATTTATATATATATATATATATATATATATATATATATATATATATATATAGATAGATAGATAGATAGATAGAAAGTACATTTCAATTAAAAACGCCCATTCATTCACAAGTTACATCTGAGTACGGTTGTTAAATTAAAATTCCACTTCTGGCTCGACGACATTTCAACAAATCGATTACTCTACGATTATCGGCTTGCCACTTAATGGCATGTCATTGAGGATTAATTAGTCATTAGTGATTAATTACTATCCCTAATCAGCCAGCTGCAGTTATTACCGCAAACAATTATCGCAGGATACGATTACGTGTCCATAGAGTCGATGGTCAGGGAAGTGGCAGTAAGTAGGTCGGCCGGACTTAGCTCTTGTAGGCGGAGTTGTTTTTGTCTCCTGTGACATTTAGTTATTGCGAAATCATCCAAAAATAACTTTTCTCTATTTGGTCAGTTCCGTTAAAATAATGAAAATATCTTTTTTTTCTGTGCCACTACAAACCGTGAAGGGTCTGGTAGTAGAGAAAAAAAGATGCCAGGCTCAACATTTTTCAGACTATCTACCGCCCGCTATTTTATTGTATCAGATTTTATCGACTATAGAGTTCCTTGGAAAAAGGTTGTGTACGGATGGGACTAGAACCAGATCACACTCAACCATCAGGTTTCTCCAAGTAAAAAAATCATGAAGGAAAAAATAAACTTGAGAAACATATGGATGATCATATTTAAGCCGATACGCATGAAATGAGGCGTTTTTCACCAAGATTTATTATATATCCATCTTTTCACTAGGATTTATTGCTTAGAGGTATGTCGAATAGGCCCTTAATCTCCATTTGCTAGGGGAATTAGAAGAATCATCTCTCAATTTTTAGGATATAGTCAGCCGGGGTCAGTCGTTGTTCTATTAGCAGTTGTCCTAATCCATAGTCTGAATTTAAAATAGTATTAATTTATTATATCTCTTCTAATTATTAGGATTTTCTGCCATCATAAGTACATGGGCATAATAGGTCAATTTTTTATTCCAAAGGCATTTGGTAACACTAGGATTTTCAGTCGTTTTAAATACAAGGGTAATACTAGTCTGAGTTGGCCAGAATTCACCTCTCAATCTGTCCAACTTTGTCTAGTATTCCTCGTGTATCTAAGATGGTCAGTATTTCAAATAATGGAGTTAGTTTTTTTTGTTTGATTAAAATATATATGCTGTAGTTTTATACTCCATCTTTTCACTAGGATTTATTACTTAGAGGTATGTCGAATAGGCCCATTTCATTCTTGATTCATACCATTGCATTTTTCTTTTTTGCATTCCTTTCATTTTTTCCCAAATTATTACAGATTAGTGTAGAAAACTGAGATCAGATTCTCCTAAGAAGTCTCAATGTTTTTGACGCTACAACTACAATTGGTAAGATTCACACTCCGCAATTCTGCGTGGTGTGAACATACTGAATAGGCACTCTAAGTATTTATTGGTTTTGGATGAATGCTAATAAGAATTCTATAAATAAAAAATTTCAAGCTTGAGGACAATATGGGAAAGTTAAGAAATGAGAGAGTGTGCAGAGAGGTGATATGTCCTAGGTCACGTGCAACCTCCAGATTTTTCCCCTTTTTTGACTTTATAGAGACTTGAGGAGCTCCAGGATCCATCCCCGGTTACTAATAGATTAAATGAAATCAGCCAGCAGACGGAATTGAACCCGGAAACTTCGGCACGGAAATGAACGCTCAACCACTGGGCCACTCCACTCCCTAAAACAAAAATAAATTTTAAGACCGTGGAAAAATTCCAACGAAAAACCTTAAGTCTCCAAAATAAAACAGAAATAGAAATTATCTGTCCAATATTTGGCCCATTCAGGCATCCTCAGGGTAGAAAGAGAATAACAGCAAAACAAAATATGAATAATGCACCCAAGAAATATCCCACCACCTCGAAGGCTCAAATGCAACTAAAGAATCATAAGGAAGGTTACTCGACCCCAGCTGGTTAAGGTTAAATAACCTTCCTTCTGATTCTTTAGTTGCATTTGAGCCTTCGAGGTGGTTGGATATTTCTTGGGTGCATTATTCATGTTTTGTTTTGCTGTTATTCTCTTTCTACCCTGAGGATGCCTGAATGGGCCAAATATTGGACAGATAATTTCTATTTCTGTTTTATTTTGGAGACTTAAGGCTTTTCGTTGGAATTTTTCCATGGTCTTAACATTTATGTAAGGTCTCTTTTTTACTTTTCAATACAAAAATAAATTTTCTTGAATGGTCATAAAGTTTCAATTAATATCCTTAAAATTTATTAATAATATTTAAGCTCTTACTAACTCGTCATATAATTTTAATTATATTTGTATTCATTACATATTAACATATTTCTGTGGCACCTGTGCATAGTGGGCTAAGTCGAATTTTGTGAATTTCAAGCCATCTACTTAGAATCGTATTTTTTTCTCTTTCCTTGTGTCTAACACGCTAAGTGTTCCGTCCTTTGCAATGAAGGATATTCCTTTGTGAATCGTGGACTGGCACTCCAATCTTGAACTTAAAATAAGTTCAGAAAAATTTCGATTCTAAGTAGATAGCTTGATATTCACAAAATTTGACTTAGCCCACTATGCACAGGTGTCCCAAATTTATGGTTATATTACATTACTTTTTTTCACTGTTGCGAATTTAGTTATTATTATAGTGTTTCAATATTAATAATGACCTAAAATTTATGACAAATTGTTACCGCTCAATTAATAAATTTCTTTATTATATGTCTCTACGATTTATTAAACTTTTCATATTATTAAATCTTATAGCATGTGGAACTTACTTCCTCGAGAATGAACCTTTCAAACCTAGTGATTCAAAAATTCTTGCTTATACCGTCCTTCGGAAGGGTCGAAAAATGATGGTCGTGTGCCTGTACGATGTCAGGTACTCATTAAAAATCCCTATCCCAATTAAACCAGGTAAGGCAAAATTTAGAGCTCCCACTGTAGCAATGTTGGATTAGCTATTGTAGCATGAGTGACGTTAAATGACGAAACAAACTCAAATAACGCGTTAGCAAATCTGATACTTGCTCTCTTAGAAAGGGAACTCAGCCACTGTTGATAAAGTGAGATCAGCTACTGAAGAAAAAAACTGATCATAAATTCACTGATTTATAACCGCATTGTTTTGCAAAACCGTTTATCAGTGACTCCTTCTTATGCAAGACGAGCTGAAGGATATTTCCAGTTAGCCTGGAGGTAGCAATTACTATCCTCTGAAATATCTATCTCTCTTTTAGTTCGATAACGGTGGTTCAATTCAATTCGAAACCAGTCGAATATTTTAAGTCACAACAACGTAATGAAAGGTTCGTTTGACAGATCTGACAGGCGTGAATCGTGTTGGCCAATTTGCAATAAATCTTACAAAGCCGGAACATTTCTTTTTTATTACTTTTATAAAATACTAGCTTATGGCCGCGGCTTCGCTCGCGTGGAATTTGGTCTGCCACGTAAAGTTTCGTGAAAGATCATTTAAATAAATAATTTAATTATTTTTTTTTAAAATATAAGTTACTCGTAAATCCAAAACTTCAGATGTCTCATTTCCAAACTGACGGATTCTATACAATCGTTGAACCCTTACTATATTAAAGAAAAACCCTTGGGGGAGGAATTAGCCGAATTTCTTTCATAAATTATACAAAGAACCTATCTACAAATTTCAAGATGCTAAGTTACTGGTTTGCCTTTAATTATGTGTCCTTATATAAATCTGCCCTTGCTGTAGCCTATGATATATAACATTTTTTACTCAATAAGTTTCATCCAAATCCGTTTAGTAGTTTTTGCGTGAATGAGCAACAAACATTCGCATTTATAATATTAGTAGGATATCAAAACAATAGTTTCACTCATGTTCTTTCTGTTATTTTAACCGCTATTATCATGTGATTTGCCTTTAATTATGTATTATAATGGATTCTCCACAGTACCTAAAAAACTGTCGAGGGAGGGGCACGTGCCCCCCCCCATAAATCCGCGCTAGCTATAGCCTATGTGTTATTCTGATGTATAATCTATATTATTATAAAGTTTCATCCAAATCCGTTCTGTAGTTTTTGCGTGAAAGAGAGACAAACATACAAACTTTCACATTTATAATATTAGTAAGACTAGTAAGATTTATATTTTTGACCCCTGTATATATATATATATATATATATATATATATATATATATATATATATATATATATATAGAGAGAGAGAGAGAGAGAGAGAGAGAGAGAGAGAGACCATTGATCCCATTATAAGCCCTGAAGAAGACCTGCAATATTGGTCAAAACGTTGTTTTTCATATAAATAGTTCTGCCATATTTATTTAATTTTTTCTTACTTCCACCGGAACCTTTTTCTTCTCCTTTATGACATAACGATTAAGAGACATATATAATTTTCGATATATTTTCGCACGTATTCTATAACATCTATGGATAAACATGTTTCCCTAATATATCTTATACAAGAATTCTCCCAAGAGTATTATACCGAATATCTGCTTTTAAAAAACAAAAAATCGATTACTGTAAGAAGCAGAGAATGATAAGTTATGCAAAATACCAAATATAGAAGCGAAAAATTGATGATCACTTCGTTTTGATGTTTTCCAAAATCAATTCAGTAAGGTTATTTTATCACCATGAAACCTAATTCTGAAAAAGGGGATATAAAAAGATAGAGAGAGAGAGAAACTGGATGTAACTAAAAGAATTCTGCAAAAGGTGATTCCAAATATGGAACCGTAACAAATATAATTTTAGGAATAGCCCAGCGTGAAATGTGCTGAAATCCACCAGGATGTAGTTAATTTCATCGATTTAGTTCGTTTCTGTTAAAAAAACAATAAAAAATTACTACAATATATAACCTTGTAGACCTGTAGGCTACGGAGTAACCATAGCAACCTATCGTTGACGTTAAAATAAATGAATATTGAACACATGTTTAAAATGTTTTTTCTTTCTCTATCTATTTTTAATTAACATTTATTAAAATGACAATGTATGTTAATAAATATATCAAAAAATATTTGAATTGTTGGTTTCAACGTTAAAAAGACAATTAAATCCTTACGAATCCGGTGAAATCAACTTTACCCACCTTCGTAAGCCAATGACATCCTGCCCTCCTGAATCGTTTAATAACATCCCACTGATTCCTGTAGAACAGGCCCGATACTTAGTACTTCACCTTGACAAAAGATTAACTTGGAATCCTCATACTAGACTGAAACAACAAGAAACAGCTCGCCGTTTCAGGCTACTTCAACATTTACTAGACACACGCTCTAAGCTCCCAATTAATTAAAAAAGACCCATATACATGGCAATCATTAGACCCACCTGGACTTACGGAGTAGAGCTTTGGGGTTCCACTATGCCATCGAATTCCTCTCGTATTCAATCCTTACAATCCAAAATCCTTCGTAAAATTCTTAATATTACGAATAAAGTCATCCATAATTACCTTAATGTCCTATTTGTTGCTGATTTGGCCCGAATCCGATATCAATCTTTTCATGACAAACTTCATTCCCACTCAAACCCACTAGTTACAAACCTAGCAACCTCTTCATTTTCTGATAATCCTCCGAAGCGTCTGAAAAGAAGATGGCCTCGCGACCTTCTAAGTGGAACTTGTTATTTGAATATTATCCGTGGGTAGTTTCTCTACTTGTCTTTATTCCTGCCAATATGGCTTTATAATTTCAATAGAGAAATTATAAAAAAAAAAAAGATATTGAGTGACTGTTCGGTCAAAAAAACGACGACTGTATAGGAAAACGGTATTGAAACTCCTATTGAAAATATGAGATGAGATGAAAATGGTTGACTGGATGATCTTATGTAAAGGAGATAGTTGGGGGGTGCAGTCAATAAGAACACCAAATAAGTGAAGTACTTATATTATGTGCCGACGTTTCGACCTACAGTGTAGGTCATCTTCAGGGCGAATGATGGGAAGCGTGACCGTTGCAGATCGCGGCTAGAGTGTACTCTACCACCCCCCAACTATCTCCTTTACAGAAAATATGAGATATCTGATATGTGAGAAATGTTCTATAAACCAATAAAAATCATATTTGCTCAAGCAAACAAGAATTATATTTATTCGAGAATTATATTTACACAAGAAAAAATAATCATTGTAGGAGACACTAAATATTTATATTATAACTAGCTTATGCCCGCGGCTTCGCTCGCGTGGAATTTGGTCTGCCACATAAAGTTTCGTGAAAATCATTTAAGATAAATAATTTAATTTTTTTTTTTAAATATAAGTTAATCTTACATCCAAAATTTCAGATGTCTAACTTCAAAACTGACGGATTCTATACAACCTTTGAACCCCTTTTATATTAAAGGGAAACCCTTGGGGTGGAATTATCCAAATTTATTTCTTAAACTATACAAAGAACCTATCTACTAATTTCAAGATACTAAGTTCCTGATTTGTCTTTAATTATGTACTATAACGAGAAGGGCACATGCCCCCACATAAATCTGCCCTTGCTGTAGCCTATGATGTATAACCTATTTAACTCAATAATTTTCATCCAAATCCGTTTAGTAGGTTTTGCGTGAATGAGTAACAAACATAAATACAAACATTCGCATTTATAATATTAGTAGGATATCAAAACAATAGTTTCACTCATGTTCTTTCTGTTATTTTAACTACTATGGTCATGTGATTTGCCTTTAATTATGTACTATAAAGGATTATCCACAGTACATAAAAACATGTCGGGGGGGTACGTGCCCCCGTGAGCCCCCCTCCCTAAATCCGCCCTTACTGTAGCCTATGATGTATAACCTATTTAACTTAATAATTTTCATCCAAATCCGTTTAGTAGGTTTTGCGTGAATGAGTAACAAACATAAATACAAACATTCGCATTTATAATATTAGTAGGATATCAAAACAATAGTTTCACTCATGTTCTTTCTGTTATTTTAACCACTATTATCATGTGATTTGCCTTTAATTATGTACTATAAAGGATTCTCCATAGTACATAAAAACATGTCGGGGGGGGGGGGTACGTGCCCCCGTGAGCCCCCCTCCCTAAATCCGCCCTTGTTATATGTGTAATTCTGATGTATAACCTGTATTACTGTAAAGTTTCATCCAAATCCGTTCAGTAGTTTTTGCGTGAAAGAAAGAAAAACATACAAACTTCCGCATTTATAATATTAGTAAGATTATTTTAATTACAAATAAAATCAAAATTCTATATATCGATTACAGCGGATCGATATACCCAATGAAGGAAACATCTGTTGATTAGTTTGAGTATTTGTATTTAAGTATAGTCAGACTGTGAATTGTTTAATAAATAATTTTTCGTTAATTGTTTTAATTTTTAAATATTTTTATTTTGAAGAGAAAAGATTGGCCCCGGCCGGGATTCGAACCCGGGTTGTCTGCATCTCTAGTGCAGTGCTCTAACCACTGAGCTACTGGAGTCGCCTCCCAGCCGAGACAAATCCTTTCTCTTATCTGATCCCATGTCCCCGTGTTCTCGCAATTTTTGCGATGTTTATGCGAGGGCGAATGTTCTTTAAACATTACTTTTCATTTTAGGATCTTGTTGACTTACGTCATATTACTATTTATAATTTTTTGTTAATTGTTTTAATTTTTAAATATTTTTATTTTTAAGTGAAAAAATTTGAGAGGCGACTCCGGTAGCTCAGTGGTTAGAGCACTGCACTAGAGATGCAGACAACCCGGGTTCGAATCTCGGCTGGGGCTAATTTCTTTTCTCTTTTCTCTTCAAATTAAAAATGTTTAATAAATAGTGAAGTTATCCAAAATCGTCCTTTTATTAATAAAAATCGCCCACAATCATCGATTCCTTTTCGGTGCTAACTTCACCATTGTCTTTTGCAATGTTATATTTAATTTTGAAATCTTTTGAACCGTTTTTCCGCCAAATTTGCCTTTCGAAGCGACTAACTCTGAGATATTTGATAGTATTGCGACATCAGATCCACGGCTTATTTAACATCCGGTGGATTAGCCGATTTCCAAACGACCCATTTTCTGAACCAAAATGTCTGCACCGGAGTGCACTTGCTTCTGTCTCGCTCGAGCGGTCGTGTAAACGTTATCGATAGACTATAATTTGCCGTGAATGTTCCGTCTAATCTTAAAACGGTGTAGATCAATAGTTATGGATTATCCGTAGATATTTCGTTTATCTATTTTCAAAAAAAATAAAAAATTCAATAATCGAGAATCAAGACCAGTACGTTTTCTTAAAAAACGCAGTGTCTTATCATGCATACAATTTTTTTTTTTTTAAACCTTGTACACTGCAACCCATGAAGGATATTAGGTTAGATACATGGTTAGAGACTGTACTGTTTCTAAGGCAACGAGGCAATGAGGTTATTCATTGGATAGAGGCTGGGTGAGCCCCATGTGAATCTGTAGAGCCCATGGTGCTCATCCATAGCCGTTAACAGATGAACTTCTAAACAGACTTGTCAAATCGAGAAAACTGCCTTGCTCCAAGACTAAACTGTCCAAGTCAACAACTAAATTTGTACCTGTATTAGCTAAACGTTGACTGGTTGTTTGTCAGTATTTTAAGTGCTTAAGGATTTGTTTTGGGGATTTTTCCTATTGCATCCTATTTATAATTTATCTGTCTTGTTGAGTTTTTATTCAAATTTATTGGTGAAAGAGGAGAAAAATATTTACAAAATTAGTTTCTATTTTTTTCTTAGGGTGTATAATAATACAAAAAACCTTTAGTCCAAATTCTTATGTTATATCTATTTTCTATAGACGTTTCGGCCTAGATGGTCATTTTCAATATATAGGTTTCATGATCAACAATATAAAAACTCTGTCTGCATACAATCAAAAATACAATTAAAAAATCATAAAATTTAACATTATAAAACATTTTTTTTATACATAAAACAACAATTTTCTTATCGCATTAAATTAGTTACATAACTATACATAGTATCGTCAATATGTATTCCACAATTATTATAATTTCTAATGTAAGGAAGAAATATTTGGGGGTGCAGTCAATCAAAACACCTAAATAAGCGTAACTTATTTATTATGTTCCGACGTTTCGGCCTACAATGTAGGCCATCTTCAGGGCGAATAAAACAAGCGGCAGCTAGGCGAGCTCAGACCCAAGTATAATTCGTGTAATATAATATAATAACTCTATTATAATTTCTACATTGTTATTATCTTATGTGCTATTGTAAGGACAATAACAATGTAGAAATTATAATAATTGTGGAATACATATTGACGATACTATGATAGTTATGTAACCAATTTAAAGCGATAAGAAAATTGTTGTTTTATATATAAAAATAAAAAATGTTAAATTTTATGATTTTTTAATTGTATTTTTGATTTTTTGCAGACAGAGTTTTTATACTGTTGATCATGAAACCTATATATTGAAAATGACCATTTAGGTCGAAACGTCTACAGAAAATAGATATAACATATGAATTTGGACTAAAGGTTTTTTTGTATTATTAAACACCCTAAGAAAAAAATATAATCTGTTAAGTCCAGTACCCTAGAAGATTAATATTGAGAAAATTAGTTTCGTACATTGAAGTTTATTTGTTATTTTAACGTCACTTTATACTGCTATGGCTATTCTGACGATGCTACAGTGGGAGCTCTAAATTTTGCCTATCCAGGTTTATTTATAATAGGGATTTTTAACGAGTACATGACATCGTACAGGCTCGGGACCCCCGTTTAACGTCCCTTCCGAAGGACGGCGTAACTAAGGATTTTTTACTTCCTTAAAAAACCCTAGGGCCACGTACATTGAAGTAATATCTTAATATCAATCTTTCTATGTCATTAGAAAAATAATTACTCTAAAATAACCAATAAAGATTAGACCAACTTATTAAGCCAATACAGATGTGTATCAAACCTTCCCCCTCCCCCCGATATCTAATCTCGCACTGGTTTGTTTATTTATTTAATGTCACTATTCTTCTGCTATGGCTAATCGGACGATGCTACAGTGGGAGCTCTAAATTTTACCTATCCAGGTTTAATTAGGATAGGGATTTTTAACGAGTACCTGACATCGTACAGGCTCGGGAACCCCGTTTAACGTTCCTTCCATAGGACGGCATAACCAAGGATTTTTTACTCCCTTTAAAAATTCCAAGGGCCACCTGCCGGGCTATGAACCCGCGATCTTGGGCTTAGTAGGTTGTTATGCTAACCACTACACCACAGGTCACCTCCTAATCTCGTACTTAAACACTTACAGATATCTGGCAGCTTAGGATTGTAATGATTTTCGAAATAATATGTTTCGGTTGAACGAACGCCTTCTGCGCATTGGCTCATGTAAATGTCCAGACACCGCACGCCACGAATTTCGAACGTTGTAGACCAGATAATTTTTTAGATTGGTCTATTTTCCTTTGTGGTTATAGAGCTACTTTCTATCTCCGAAACGAGGTGTGAATTCAAGAGTGTATTCAATAAGTGTGACGTTCATCATTTTTCATATTTCTTTTTTGTTTTCCAGTCGTTTTTCTTATTTTTATTTTCAACTTCCTGAAGACTGAAAAGACAAGAAACTGCTCGACGTTTTCGCCTACTTCAACATTTACTGGACAAACGTTCAAAGCTCCCAATTAATTACAAAAGACTCATTTACATGACAGTTATCAGACCTATTTGGACATACGGAGTTGAGCTTTGGGGCTCTACTAAACCATCCTATTCATCTCATATTCAATCCTTACAATCCTTCGTAAAATCCTCCATGTTCCTTATTATGTCACAAACAATCTCATCCACCATGATCTTAATATCCCATATGTTGCTGATTTGGCCCAAACTAGATACCTATCCTTCCATGACAAGCTCCATACACACTTGAATCCGCTAATCTCTCAACTTGCTTCCCATAATATTCCTGATAACCCTCCGAGGCGTCTGAAAAGAAGAAGGCCTCGAGACATTCTACTATAAAACTTTATTGGAGTGCTATCAATGGGTAGTTTTTCCACAAGTGGTTTTTTTTTTCATGTCCTTTGTTCATACTGCAGATTTACTTGATGTAATACAATTACAGTTGTAAATACCAATAAATTTTTTTTTTTAAACATTTTCAACTAGGGCGCTCGAATGAAACATATTAATTTACGAAATAGGAAGGTTTAATATGTCCAATTAAGTTATCCATCAATTTTTTTCAACCATTTTTGAAGATTGATGGTTCCAATAACTCGTTGTAATCCCGTTTATAGCTCGAAACAATTTTAGCTTTATATAAAAATACAATGTTGTATTTTAGATAATTAACAATCTTATTTGGATTGTCCGGAAAATATTGAATGTTTTACGTTTTCTTTAAAACACCCTGAATTTCTGCCAACTTTCAAGCTTTTTCAACTTCCCAATCCCTTCAAGCTTCCCTGCCAGTCCTCGAAAAATAGTTCTGGGATTTTCTGCCACTAAATTCCTCAGTTTCTGTCTCCCTGTCTTAGTCCTGTTAAGGATTTGCTAAATAGTCCTTTTGATTTTGTTTTTGTTAGGATTAATATGATAATGCTTACTGTTTTCTGGTCTACTACATATTCCCCCAGTATTCTCAGTCTACGGAATCATATGCTTTCTTGAAGTCGACAAAGGAGATGTAGAGGTTTTTGGGTCTCACCATGTAATATTTTATCAGTAATTTAAGTCTTGGGATCAGTAGTTTATTATTTAATATATTTTATTTATCAGAAAAATAAAAACTTTGTGTTTTGATTAGATATGGTATGACCGTGGATGACATCGAGAAGGCCCTTCCACAGATGGACACCTCGAGGACCATGATCCAGGAAGTCTGCCCTGCCTACCTTTCCGATGTCACCTGCCATCCTGGCAAGTATCGAAGACACGATGGTCTCTGCAACAACATGAACAATCCGTCCTGGGGTGGCACCAATGCACCTTTCCAGAGGTACGATTGCGTTTACTATCTTTATTCTACAGTCGATATACTTATTTCATAAATTATTTCTATAAGATGTACTCGAATGGATGAAATTGAGGAAGTTAGAAGAGTTGTTACACACATGTGCAAAAGAAACTTCACCTAAAAAATATACAAATCGATTAATTCTACAACAGAACAGCAAAGTTCAGATCATATATTGGAAATATAATACATAAGAAATTAATTAAAAAACTCTTAAATTATTTCAACTCAACTGTTTAATTGATACATCTTCAGAACCGAATTGTTCATGGCACTACAATAGTTCTCTCTAGTAGATTCTGGGCTTTATAACTGTTTTTTATTCAAGTGTAAAGTTTACATTTGCTGGAATTATTAAAATTATTATTCACTTAAAATCTAAGATATATTAATCTAAACTAATGCTACCTGTAATTAATAAAATTCTTAGGTAAAATATAATTATATTAACTATGCTAATCCTTTGTAGATAAAAACAGGATTTAAGTAGAATAGTTATTTTATTTCACTAGTTATTGTTCTAGTGCAATAGATAATAATTAGTTTAAATAAACTGTAAAATCTTGTACATAAAAATATTGAGATTAGTTATAGGGTGAGCTCTATTTTAATTTCTTAAGCAGAGGTGTTGTCAGTTTGTTATATTTTATAACAATAATCTTTATTGTTAATATTTTATTTATATTCAGATAACCAGGCAATTTTATTTATTTTACAATTTTATTAAATATGAATATACTTATTCGACTGGGAGCAGAGTGGCTCAGTGGTAGAGCACTGAGTAGCCATGCTGGAAATCCTGGTTCAAATCCCGCTGTAGGCCAAGACTTTTATTTAGTCTGTTTGCTGCCGAAGATGGATCATATAGGATCTAGGACCCTCCTGGGGATCACTCAACCTCTATAAAATATAAAAATAGGGTACCCGAAATGAGGGGGAAAAACCTGGCTGTTCAGTGTGACCTAGGACAAGTCACCTTGCAGAACCATTGTCCATTAACAGTACAGTCTCTACCATATACTGAACCCCAAAACCGTTCACGGGTTGTAGTGATACAGTTTTTTTTTTTATTCAATTAGATGTTTTTATTAATGTAAATTAAGCATCTGGCAGTCAATAAAGTAGAAATTTATTTAATTGTTTCAAAACTTGTTCGATTTTTTTTTTAATTTTACTAAATATAAATATAGTTAGTTAGTGAGATTTTTCAAAATCTTATTGTTAATTAATGAGGCTTAGCGAACCCAAAGACTCAATGTCGATATCACCAATCTCTGCATATAAACTTTCCTCTACGGACCACTGACCCACTTATGCCTCAGTCTACCCCTTAGATGTTTCCCAGTCGGCACAGCACTCTTTAACATCTTAGCAATTCGTTTGTTATTAAGCCTAGCAACTTTAAAGGCCCATCTTTAAGAGATTTTTTTCAAGGATGAAGGAGACTTTTTTATTAATGTAAATTGAGCATCTTAGGTCAATAAAGTATAATTTTAGTTTGTTTGTTTGTTCATTTAACGTCACTTTATGCTGCTATGGTTAATCGGACGATGCTACAGTGGGAGCTCTAAATTTTGCCTATCCAGGTATAATTTTAGTTTATTAGGAAGAAAAAAAGTCTGGATATAGGAAAAAAAAAATCTATATATAGGGAGAACTGTTTATTTTATTAAATAATGTTAGAAGAAATTTTATTAACCATTTTAATATTAATCCGGACCATTTTCTTCTTCATATATATATAAGATCACCTAATACTATTAAACTTTTAATTTATTGTTTACAACTTATTTCAGATTAATGCCTCCCCAGTTCTCTGACGGTATGGGAGCGCCAAGAGAGAGTGTTTTAGGGACATCATTGCCTCTACCGAGGATCGTATCCAGGACGATCCATCCAGATGAAGGATTCCATGATCACGCTGGAACTGTCATGGTCGTTGCCTGGGGCCAGTTTATGGACCATGATTTCACTTTAACAGGAACTCCTCTTGGTAAAAAATTCAATTTAAAATTATTAAAATTTATATTTATAAAATTATTAAAAGCAATTAAATATTAAAAAATAGTAATTGGTAAGTTTTTGTAAAAAAATAAAAGCTGAATAGGGGGATATAGACTGTTTAGTAGATAATATATGCTTGGAAGCTAAGAAATTATCAGCTGAGACCGGTTGCAAGGCAATTTTCAGGCTCATACTAGATGCATATTAAATATTGTTTTGTGATCTCAAAACTGAAGCTTTTTGATTAATATGAATTTCCTGTCCACTGCCTACGTCTTTTATCCAGTCTATGTAAGTTGGTACAGAGGTAAATTTAGTTGCTACATTGGATATATGCTCTGCCGAGGTTTTGGTATGTTTGGTAAATGATAGAACCTGCTGAGAATGATAAATTTAATATTTTTTTAATGACTATTCCTGTAAGAAATCAATATTTGCAGATATCATCTCTTTCAGTTGTTATATTATAAAAAAAATAAAATCCGAGTTACATCAGATGTTGTGACTTCAATACTTTTTGGGAATAGCCTAAAAGAATTTTATCTTTTACATCAATTAATTTTTCTTCCAGATCGCTTTACAAAGAATGAACCAGAGGAATGTTGTACCAGGCCTCCACACCTCAAGCATCCATACTGCATGGAAATCACCATTCCAGACGATGATTACTTTTATGCCAAATATGGTGTCAAGTGCCAGGACTTTGTAAGGTCGTTCCCTGCAGTAAGGCCCAATTGTAGACTAGGTAAGTAATCTTTTTCTCATGGTTTTTAATTGAATAATAAATCTTTCTAGTTCTTAGAAAAAAAAAAATAAAACTGTACTCATGAAAGATCTTGGGTTCAGTACATGGTAGAGACTACTGTTTTTAAAGCAATGTTTGTGCAGGGGGGTGATTTATCCAAGACAACATTCAACTTCTAGGTATCCCCCCCCCCAATTAAAGGCACCCACTTTATTCTAGATGGGCTAGATGAGCCCCAGAAGAGTCATTAAGCCCCACAGGGTTCGTCAATGGTCCTTAACTTAACTTTAACCTTAACTTAACAACTTAAACAAATTATCTGTCACAGCTGGATTTGAACCCTGAACTTCAGCACTGCATCTCAGAGCTCTTCAAACTGAGCTACTGCACTTCTCTACTTATTAAAATATGATCATTTTTTTTTTTTTTTTGTGTGCAGTCATCGATTTATTGTATCAAGCCAGTGGAGAAACATAGTTGGAATATATCTTATCTTCTAGAAGTCTTTACCGATAGACATTTAAAGATTTAGATTATTTAAAATATTACAGAATAAAATTATTAACAAGATTAAAGATTATGCCAGTATATGTTAATGTGATTCAAAGTTATTGATTTTTCTTTATCTTTAAAATCATTTTTATCGAGTCCCTCTATTCCTCAATGCCTGTTATACATGAATATCAAACTAAAAATTTGCCAGATAAAATTAACTATATTGACTTTATTTAACTTCCGGTCTAATGTTTTAAATATTTTTATTTTGAAGAGAAAAGATTTGTCCAAGCCAGGATTCGAACCCAGGTCGCTCTCATCTCTAGCACAGTGCTGTAACCAACTGAGCTAACCTGGCTCGTAACATGGCCAGACAAATCCATTCTCTTCACCGATCCCATATCCCGTGTTCTCGCAAATACCTGTCTAATGGTTAAGGTAAATAGTTGGTAACTAACAAGAATTAGTGATTTATTAAGACTTCTATCATAAATTAATAGATGAAATCATCAATTTATATCTATAGCACAATTACTCATCTCTTAATAATTTCTGATTATTAATAATTTATTACTACTAAAGTAGGAGAGTAAATTTAGACTTTATTTAAAATATTTTATTTTACATATCTGTTTATTTTTATTATTCTAGGATCAAGAGTGCCTTTCAATACACTGACCGGAGTCATTGATGGTAACACTGTTTATGGAGTAACTGAAGAATTTGCTAAGTAAAATGATTTCTTGAAACCGATTTATCAATAACATAATATGGCTATTAGTTAATAAATAATAAGTAATACGACCTTGTGAGAACTATCACAATAGAAATCTGTACCTGTCTAGATGATATTAGGGAAATATATTATTTGTAAAAAAAAATTGTATGTTACCGATATTGATAAATTTCACACACATCTGAAAATTAAGCCACATATTTATAATGGCTTTGTTTGAAGTGATAGTTTTCTTAATAAGTAATGTTTAACTGGCCTAACTCGATATCTTCATTATAATAACTAACATTAACATTTATGAGTTTCATTCTTGCTTAAATCAATTTACCGGTTAACAAAACTTTTTTTTATATAGTTAACTTGCATCCATTGTTATTAAGTTGCATTGACAGTGAAGAAATATGCTTTTAGGGTACATATAAGTTCTCGGTGCATCAAAATTTCCATGAACCATCTTGTTTCCATCTGCATAACTAATCACCATAACGTTTTGAAACCTTTGAGTTTCTTTACTACTTTTATTTAAACATTTGTAAGAATATAAGAATCAAAATCTAAGTTTGCTAATCTGTAAAATGGATTTACACTACCCTATTAATATTTAATGTTTTTATGGCTTTGATATCTCAATAATCATTATTTTGTATAATATACAAATATAATATTCCTTGAATTTGTTTTGTTTGTTTTTAATTTAAGTAATCATAATTGATAAAGGCATTATTTTAAAATTTTAGCATATCAATATAATTTATTCAAATTTAAATTAATTATTCCAGACATTTACGTACTGGTTATGGAGGATTGTTGAGGATGAACCCAGCATTTCAACAATTTGGTTTAAAAGATCTTCTTCCGCTGAAGGTCGATATTCCAGAGGAGGGATGTACAAGAGCTAACAGTTCGGAATACTGCTTTGAAGCTGGTAATTTGTTTTTCTTAAATATTGTTAAAATTCACTTTGTCTTAATCAATGAAATATACAAGCAATAAAAATTAATATCTGCATTATTAATATAGAATAAACAGGCATTGAAATGACAAAGTAACCAATATCTTATCATGTGTTTCAAGTAAATTGATGTTTAGCTTTTGTTATTCAATTATCCCAATGGTTGATGTTTTAATTGACTGTTTTATTTTCAAAGAGTAAACTAAAAATAATAGTTGGTTTTTATTAATTGTCTGTTGCAGCTAACATTTAGGGGAAGTTTCCATTAGCCTTTGAGTGATTTGTGGTTGAAGCGACACATTTCCCTGTTATCGCTCTTAAATTTTTTATAGTTTTACTGTAAAAGAGCATCTTTTTTTTTTAGTTGTTACTTAATTGTGGTTAACATTATTTGGTAGATGCAATTTTCAAAACTGATTATAATGAGACAATTTGTATTGTACTTTTTGAAAATATCTTTTTCTTCTTCTTTCTGTTTTATCCAACGCCCGTACATGTTTCCTCAACCATTCAACGTCGAGCCTCCCAGTAGAGATTTATGATGTCATCTTTCGAGTCTCCATATGACACAAGCGATCTCCACAAAAAAAGCAAACGGCCCTTACAAAAATAGACAATCATCTCCACATCCTTTTTTGGAATGCGTGAAGCTTGAGGAGCTCAAAACATACTGAGCTAAAGATCAATACTTTTACAAAATAAAACCATTTATTCGAGTGTTATTTTATTCTTGTTCTGCATAAAATCTACAAGGATTAAAATAAAGTTTATAAAACAAATATTTATCAACAACTCTTTCACCTAAAAATTTTTAAAGATTGACTCAGCTATATATGAACTAATATAATTTTGAACTACCAAAATTTAATACTACATATACTTGCTAAAAAAATCCTTGTAACTATTATACTGCAACACAATTTATGATAAATTTAATTTAAAATATTTCAAGGCATTGGATTGAAAGATATTGAATCTGTGAAATAATTTTTTATTGTTTTTTTTTAGGTGAAATCAGAGTTAATGAACAACTTGTACTGGCATGTATGCACACTATCATGGCTCGTGAACACAATAGGCTTGCAAGAGCTTTAGCCCAAATCAATCCACATTGGGACGATGAGACACTTTATCAGGTAATTACAAATTAATATAAAATTACTATTTTATTAGCAAACAGATTGATTTAAATATGTGTTTAATTGTTAGAAATAATATAAAATAAAACTGTCTCATTTAAGAATTTAAAATTATTTTCATAATTTATTTTATTTTTATATGATATAATTTATTTAAATATTTTATTTGAAAAGAATAGATATGGCCAGGACTGGGACTCGAACCCGTATGGCCGAGATGGTTGAGGCGTCACCACGGAGAGGTGAAGGTCCCGGGTTTGAGTCCCGGTCCTGGCCATATCTTTTCTTTTCAAATAAAATATTTATAAAATTATTTTCCTTTGTTCTCAGGAAGCAAGAAGGATAGTAATCGCTGAGATACAGCACATAACATTCAATGAGTTCCTACCAATCATTCTCGGTAAAGAAGTCATGGAAAAATTTGGAATCTTACTCGAAAAAGATGTATGATCTTACTTAATTATTTACTTAGTTTCCAACAGCTTTAAATTGATTAAATTTATTTATTTATAGGGTTACTGGGATGGCTATGATCCAACAGTTAATCCAAATATAATTGATGCATTCGCTTCAGCAGCTTTTAGGTTTGGACATTCGCTTCTTCCAACTGCTGTGGAGAGATGGAGTAAAGCCCATAAATTTATTGGTAAGCTACAAAAAAATTAATCATATTTGTATAAAACGCTTTCAATAGATTCAACAGTTCACTCATAATAAATTTAACGTATTATGTGAAAATATTATATGTAAAACTAAATCAAAATTCTAACATTTGTTTTAGCCAACCTGGTCAATTAATTTTTTAAACATTATCAAAAAGCTATAGTAATACAAATTATTATATTTTGTTCTTTTTATAATATAGATTATTTCTCAGCTTCAATCAATGAACGTTACTAATCAGTTTGATGGAATCATTACTGAAAAAAAAAATCTGTGTTGTATTAAACTGGCACTTGTGGGGAAATCATCCTTTTATTTTATTATTTCTAACAATGGAACACATCTTTCAAGAATGTAATTATTTTCTATCAACAAAAAAAAAAATTATGACTGAGGTAAAATTTATCGGAGGCACTTGGTGACAACAAAGCACCATTGGTATTTCAGTTTTTAAAAGAAAAGTCTTTTAAGACATCACCTACTGTCTCAATTATAGCTCAAATTTTATCTAAACGTTTTCCATCATCAAGTTGGAATGTGTGTGTTTGATTATCTGTATGTGTATTAATGATCAGTAATATATACAGATATTTTATCTCTGTAGCAGTGCTCTAAACCACTGAAGTACCAGGGGTCGTACCCAAGTCTGACAAATCCGTTCTCTTCACCGATCCTATATCCCTGTGTTCCAGCAAATTTTGAGTGCTTTAGAGCACTGCTACGGAGAAGCAGACCAGGGTTGAATTCCGGCCGGGGCAGATCTTTTCTCGTCAAAACAAAAATATTTAAAAATAATTACCATCAAAATAAAAATTAATAAATGTTCAATGAACATTCTTCTCTGAGAACCTTGGGAGACTCTCATAGGGAGACGTCTCAGATTTTAGAGATTTCATTAATAAAGAAAATGATATAACGTAAACCTGGAAAGCATGTTTTTTTCGTTATATTGTTGATAACAATAGTAAAGAGGCTTGAATACTCTCTTGTGGCATATTTTAAATTATCTTCAATCATACGTTTCGTCAGGACAGGTTGCTGACACGTGGTAATACCGTTGTCACATCTTCATTGTCTCTTTCACTCTCTTGTTTGTACATCTCCCTCCTCTTCAGGTAATTACGTGTACCAATCCTTATCTGTCTTTTGTCCAAGGAATTACGGGCCCTCTCAGTAGGTTTCCCAAAGTATTACCATAAAAAACAGTTCCTGCCTTTTTCTGGAAAGCATGAGATGAGCAGCAGAGAAGAAGTTTATGAATACCGACGGGAGTTGTAATTATAAATGTATACATCGTAAAAATTGCGAGAGCATAGGGATATAGGATTGGTGAAGAGAACGGATTTTTCTGACTTGGATACGACCCCTGGTAGCTCAGTGATTTAGAGCACTGCTACGGAGAAGCAGACCCTGGTTCGAATCCCGGCCAGGGCAGATCTTTTCTCTTCAAAACAAAAGTATTTAATAATAAATCATCCTTTTATGTAGTTACTATTGATAGGTTGCATTATTCTTCATAGAATTGTACACCATTTTCATTGCTAAGTGGGAATATTGAAATTAATTTCATTGGCTATCACAAAATTAAAATTATTTAACTTATTAGAAATCTTTAAGTTCATTTTTCTAAATTCAATTCCTGTTATAAATGTTGGATGATTAGATTATTATTAAAAATGGTTCCATTTTTTTTTCTTCTTGTTTAATTCACTATGTTTCAATTGAATAAATTCCCAAACATTAATTTGATGTTAGGTGGTTTTACTTAATTCAAGTTGATAAAATCTGCACAGTTTCGAAGCCAGCCATTTATATGGCCGAGATCATTCTAAACTGCCAGTTTTTTCCCTTAATTGAGGCTATGTGAACCCTAAGATATTCTGCGGAACATTTATTTTTTTTTTTAGCATATAAATCTACATAAAGCAAGAATTCCCAAACCCTTACAATTATTCTTTTTTTCAAATTTTCAAATTACATCTATTTAATATATTTCAGCATCAAAAAGGTTATCTGATCTCATTCGAAGGCCATACGACTTGTACAGAGCTGGCGTGATGGATGAATACCTAATGGGTCTGATGAATCAGGTAGCGCAAGCTATGGACGATTCGATAACTCAAGAGGTAACTTATTGAAACATTTTTTTGTTTATTTCTCTCTATAATATCTACATTAATATTTATTTCATAGTCTTTGTAATTACTTCATTTCTCATTATTATTTTTTATTTTTTAATGGATGCATATATTCCTTCCTACCACTGGTAACGATAGGTGACAAACCATCTGCTCAAAAAACCAGGACACCATTTTGGATTGGATCTTGTAGCTTTTAACATGCAGAGAGGAAGAGAATTCGGAATACCTGGATTCATGTTTTATAGGTAAAAATATTATCATTATTGGAGTGCTACCGATGGGTAGTTAATCCACAAGTGTTTTTCATGTCATATTGTACATATTAGCAAATTTACTTATCGTAATATTATTATAGTTGTAAATGTCAATAAATTAAATTTTAAAAAAATCTAATCACAAAGATGAAATACCTGTTTTTGGCTTCTTCATATTTTTTTAAAATTTTGTTTAGAATTGTTTGTTTGGTGCATCATTTCTATTAAATAAGGTTCTTTGACATTAATTGATGATCTTTTAATTTTAGGAAGTTCTGTGGACTACACGCTGGAGAAGATTTCCAGGACTTATTTGGTTCCATGCCCAACACAACTGTCCACAGATATATGCAGATATTCCAGTAATTATTCAATTTTTTTTATATCATTTCTTTTTTTTTTTATTTGAAGATCTATAATCTGTCCAGAATTATATACCAATTTATGTCTGCTAATCCTACAAGGCAATCAGTACCCACCATCCTATTTGGTGCCTTCACATTTGAAAGTTTTGACTAACATAGCTCTCTGGTCAAAGCGGATAGCTCAACCAGCCCAGTTCAAAGAAAAATTTTGAACACTAATAAGTGTTATTTTGGGATGACAAATATTTTAAGAATCGTCTGATAAGAGGCAAGGTGATGCTTTATAAGAGAATTATCAGGCCTGTTTTAATTTATGGATCAGAAACCCGGCCGCTGTCCTGGGTAGATGCCAACAGTTTACTGCTCTTTGAAAGGAAAATGTTAAGAAGTATGTTTGAAGGAGTAGAGTAGGCAATCAATTCAGACGCAGCCAAAACGCAGAGCTCTGTAAATTGTATCAGTAGCTAAACGTGGTGCAGCATATAGGATAGCAATGCTAAGATGGGCTGGACGTGTAGCTGGAATGGAGGACAATGCTATTCAGAAAAGACTGCTATTTGGAAAAAAAAGATGGAAAAAGGAAACGTCCAAAACTTAAATCGGCAAAGGAGGTCGAGAAGGATACAGGTAGCATTGTTGGATCCAGAGCCATTCCACTGTTATATTAATAATATTGGCTACCTACTTTTGTTATTATTTAAATTAGCAAATCATTGTAAGCAATAGTATCAATAAAAGGTCAATAATAGTAGATTGTTTAAATAATTTGGTCAATATCATAAGAAAAATTCTATTCAGGATAAGTGGAAAATTTGGGTTAATCTACAAAATTTCAACAAACATGGAAATTTTCATTAATAAGGCTTGTAAATCTCTTCTACTTAGTTATATAATTTTATTACACTTTATAATCCTTTATAAGATTTGCATCTTTACCCCTCATTCAGTGAAATATTTATTTTAGGCAATTACAAATTTACTGTTATATCCTGAAATTTTAAACTTATAGGCATACAATGGACGTAGACTTATGGTCAGGAGGTGTCTCAGAAAAGCCTCTACCAGGAAGTATGATCGGACCCACCTTTGCTTGTGTCATCGCAACTCAGATGAGTTTCCTGAGACGTGGAGATAGATTCTGGTACGAACTGCCAAACCAGCCATCATCCTTTACACCAGGTATTTAATTCTTAATTAAACTTAAGTTTCAATTGATATAAAGAGGTGTATATATCATATTTGTAATTTTTAATTTTTTATATCAATTATGAAATTTAAAAACTTTTGCAGAACAACTTAGAGAAATTAGAAAAGTCAAATTATCAAGAATACTGTGCGATAATACGGATTTGATAGATTCGATTCAAGTATATCCTATGGTTCTTCCTGATTATGAAATGTAAGTCCAGTTCTTTATATTCTGTATTTTATAATATATCTAATGACTGAGCTGCTTAAACAGTATATTGATTGCTACTTGTGTATTAGCCGGCACCCAGGATCTGTTATCTGCCATTGTTAATAGTCTGAACACTGATAATTCTGATACTGCTAACACCTACCTCCGTATTCATATTAATGGAAATTGAAATATACAAAATGTAATAATAAAATGATAATCCTAGACCTCCCTAGCCACGTTCCTCTTCTTATATAAATGTTTTTCCTACAATTTCAATGAAAACATCTCCATTTCTATCCATCTCAAAATCCATTTGATGACTTTTTCAAATAATTTCATCTTTGGCATAATTCCGAATTAATGAAAATGTTTCAAAGCTTCATAAAGCTCTTAAAGATGGCTATTTCTAAAGTGTTATTCTTGTAATTGTGAATAGGCAATAACAAAAGGAATTAGACAAAAATTGAATTTAATTTATAAATAATACATAAATTCAAATAGACAATAAATAAAATTAACAAGACAAAAGCACTAAAAAAAGGTCACCTGTGGTCTAGTGGTTAGTGTAAAAAACTACTAAACCCAAGATCGCGGGTTCGTAGCCCGGCAGGTGGCCCTAGGATTTTTTAAGGGAGTAAGAAATCCTTAGTTACGCCGTCCTTCGGAAGGGACGTTAAACGGGGGTCCCGAGCCTGTACGATGTCAGGTACTCGTTAAAAATCCCTATCCTAATTAATCCTGGATAGGCAAAATTTAGAGCTCCCACTGTAGCAACGTCCGATTAGCCATAGCAGCATAAAGTGGCGTTAAATGAACAAACAAACAAACTAAAAAAAAATAATTTAATAATGCAGACACAAATAACTCAAATGAGACAAGCAATAAAAAGAGGTTACAGGAGATAAGTTGGTAGGTCTCATGGGTACTGGCTAAATCACAAGTACCCATTTTTTAAATAAATTAAATCAATAAATTTAAAAAAATTAAAATCTTATTATTACCATTTTTATAACTAACTATATTATATAATGTATAACAATACAGTCTGATATAATTGATATATTTGTATTAATTTCAGTAATCCAAGGGTCCCGTGCAGAAGTGGGATCTTGCCCAGCTTGGACCTGACCAAATGGGCCGATTACGGTAACGAAGTAAGTCAGGGTTACCAACTTTTTGGCAAAAAAAAGTAGAAAACGCACCAGCCTTTTTGTAAATATTGCCATAAATCCAGCTGCCATATAGTTACCGAGTTCCCCTGCAAGATGGTCGACTGATCAGTTTTCTTCTTTGTAAATACCAGATCGCCTTCGTCCATTCCTATTTGGAAGATGATTATTCTTCTAAGTTGTTACCATGTTACCGTCATATCAAATTAAGTGCCAATAGAGATTTTTAAAATTAATTTATTATATGTATCTTAAAAAATTATGTATTGAGGACCGATATTCGACCTTCATTCAATTTGTTTTTTTAACTATTTATCATCATCCTAATTTACTATCTACTATCAACATGCCTAAGCAATGTTAAGAGAACTATTTAAAAAAAAATAATAAAATTTTAATTTCTTTAAAGAGGATATTTTTTATTGAATACGCTTGATGAAAGAGCTGTATTTCATTAGTGTTATTTTTATCACATACTCTCAATAATTTATGTGAAATAAATTATTACAGATATTTTTTACTGAAAAAACTATTATAGCTATTTTATCTAAAGTGGAATAACTAATTAAAGTTATTTAATTAGTTGCTATAAAAATATAAAAACGTGCAATTTACACAAACTTAATTTTTAACATATGGTTTTTTGCCAAATAAAACTTAATCGGGTCACCTGTGGTCTAGTGGTTTGTCAGCCTATGGTTTTATGTTGGGAGCAAACAAAATCATCGGTTGTCATCCTTTGGGAAGAGACATACAATTGGGGGTCCCTAACCTGTTAGATGTCGGGTACTTGTTATAGATCCCGATTGGATAGGCAGGCAAAATTTAGGACTCCCACTGCAGAATCGTATGTTTTGATTTGTGTAAATAAATTATGAATTTAGGTCATCTAAAAAAGAGCAATTGCACGAGATCTGGCCTCAACAATGTACAATGTTTATATTATTTTTATGTACTTCTTAAATAATTATTGATTTTAAATTATGACAATTAATGAATACTGACTAAAGGTCCTCCGTAATATAAACAACTTAACATAAATTATTTTAGGAATGAGCATGTAAATTGTATATATATTGTTTTTGTTATATTTAAATTTTAATACAAAATCAAAATGAAAAATACAATTTAGGATAACTGAAGTTACCATGACGACTGTACGGTTACTAGAATACCTGATTATATTTAATGAAAGACATCAATAAAACTGTTGTTCTTAAAAATCTCAGATATTTTATGAGTATTATTAGAATTAGTTAAATAAATATTGAATATGGATTGTTTAATCATGACATTTTATGATATGCAGAGTTAAAAATAATTATTTTCTATTACATATCTTATCAATTGGTTATACATACTTAATATTTGATGATGTGATAAGGCAATCATGAAATGTATATTCCAGATTATACAATTGAATACATGCATATTGGGTATGTAATTCAAATCTAACATAATTCAACATTTCTGTACTTCAGAAGTAAATTATCGTAACTGATATAACTTTATAATTTTTTCTCTGTTATTAGAATATATTTAATAAATGTTAAACTTATCATAGCTAATTATTTACTTTATTTTTTTTTATAAATCATTCAATGAAATTTACAACTCTAATATAATAATACAAGTAAATATAACGAATGTATTCATTGACATGAAATGACAATTAGAGAAACTACCCAGTAGTAGTTCTCAAATAAGAAGTTCAACTTAGAAGAGGCTGAGACAACTCACAAGGCCATTTTCTTTTCAGACGCCTCGTAGGATTATCAGGAATTTGAAGAGGTTGTTAATTTTGAAACTAGTGGGTTTGAGTGGGAATATAGTTTATCATTAAAAAATTTATATAGGATTTGGGCCATATCAGCAACAAATGGGACATTAAGGTCATTATGGATTACTTTGTTCTTAACAAAGTAAGAAGCATTGAGGATTTTATGAAGGATTTTGGATTGTTAGGATTGAATAAGTTAAGAATTCGATGATTTAGTGGCTCTATTCCGTAAGTTAAGGGTCTAATGATTTTTATGTATATGAGTTTTTTGTAATTAATTGAGAGCTTACTACGTTTGTCTAGTAAATGTTGAAGTAACCTGAAATAGGCGTGCTGTTTCTTGTCTTTTTTTTTTACTTGAATTAAATTACCATTAGGAAAAAACAAATTTATTTAACTAAATAAATAATAAATTTAACTAAATAAAGTCCATTAATATTTAATCTGTTATTTTATTATTATTTATTTACATGTTATTTTGATATTCCGGGATGTCCTATCTCTCTCTTCAATATAAAATCCTCAGTAATCCTGATTGATCTTTAATAATAAAATTTTTCAATAATACCTTTATTAAGTCATTGGATTAAATTGATTTATAAAATCTATTCAATTACATTTTAAATTACCTAGAGTCAAAAAATTTACAAATTAAAGCTATGATAATACATTAATTTAAAAAAATATACTTGATAGTTTGCTTCTGAAGTTTTAATGAAAAGTCCTTTAATGTCTACTTAAAATATAATTGTTTATCAATAAATTAAAGTTAGTTTATTTTATTACTTTATTGCCATAAGCCTGTAAATTAAATGCATGTTGTATATGCTCAATAAAAACAATTACAACTATTGCGTGTAGTATTTGAATTGCTTTCTCCACAAGAAATTTCTTTATATTTGTGTACACTTGTAAACTGAGCTTTTTATAAACTGCATGGATATTTATTTGTTACACGTTTAAATTTATTTATATTCAATCTAAATTAAAGTTGCATCGTCCACAGAAAATAAAGTATAAATTATATCTAAGGATTGTATAATTGAAATATAGGCTAAACTAGATATTGTTTATAGAAATTCGTTTTTTTATAAATAATTTATTCATTTTTTTGTAATAATTTATTTATTTCATAAAAAATTTACAACTGCATTAAACAAGTATAGTACTCAAATAAACAAGTAGTACTCAAATAAACAAGTAGAGTACTCAAATAACAAGTTCAACTAAGAAGGTCAAGAGCCCATCTTCTCTTCAAACGCCTCGGATAATAATTCTGAAGGGGCTCGTTTTTTGTCATAATATGCAGTATTCTTTCCAACTAATGCCAACTTTGAAAGAGTGAAAATTTTACGTTTTTTGCAACATTTTTACTAGTGCACACAGTAAAAAAATTGCTTACAGATTCAAAATACAAATTTAAAATAGTAATTTATAAAAAAAAAAATAAAAAAGGAAAATCTTAATGTTTTACTTTTAACTTGTCTTATCACTTATAATTAATCCATATCTCACTTCCAAAACCAATGAGGCATAACTCAAAAAATGTGATTTAACTAAAATGAACATTAGATACAGGTTATGGTCTAAATAGAAGCTTTTCGATTATTTTCTCGAACACATGTTGCAACTAAAAGATATTTGGACTAAAAAAACAACAAAATAAAGATGAAATATCACTCTAAAACAATTCAATAATTAGAATGTATATAAATAAATGTACAACTTTGTCGCTTTCTCATTTTTTGTTGGCAGTTTTAGATCTAAATGTTTATAACAAACTATCTATGAGCTTTTCTCATAGGTTTCGGCTCACAACTGTACACTTATTTTTATATGCTTTTAGAAATGCTGTCATGATGTACAGAATAATATTAAAATTGTACATAATGTATATTAGCGTTTCAGTGACATGGACTCCAAGCACCAGCAGTCGTAAGTAAATGCCTTCTTTTGACAATACCTCATTTTGTATAGTTTTATTTTAATAAAAAAATGTTTTATTTGTTTTTTTCAGTTTCAGGTAAAATTTGTCAATAACACCCTGTACATAGATATTTCTATTACAAATTAGAAGCCAATATTACAAACAGAGAAATGTTAGCTACACGCTTGATGTAGATTAGAAACGCTTTTGCCTATTACTTATTAATTTTAAGTATGTTGAATCGGCTTTTGTTTTTGAATTTATTGCCTTACTTAAGGTTTTGAGAGACAATTGATGAATTGAAATGCCACAAATAATAGTCATCTGTAAATACATCTAACTGCAAACTGTTCAGAAGTTTAAGAAGAGTAAAATAAGATAGAAATCATAATATAAATTATAACAAATAAATAAAGTTATTGGAATTGTTTAAAATGGGTCACCTGTGGTGTATTAGTTGGTAAACCAACCTTCTATGCCAAAGGTTGCAGGTTCACAGCCTGACAAGTGGCATAAAGATTTTTTCTTAAAGGTAGTATTTACTTATTTATTTACCCTTGCCTTACGGCAACATGGGTTTTGACAATATTAATTATCCTGTTTTGACAATATTAATTATCACTGGCCATTTCCTTGGGTTTTTCTTCCAAGATTGAAGAGTGTTATTCCCAATCCCACTTTCCACTCGTAAACAAACTCTTTGAAGTCCGGTTAATGTCTTGGGTCATTAACTGAGGGAATTCATTTCTCGGTGACGTAATGTCCGGTTCCCCTCAGCAATTTGGATATAAGTGAATCAAAGGCGGTGCAACTTGTGACAATGTGCTCAGCAGACTCCGGAATGCCGCAGTTAGGACATAAAGGGTCAAATCCCTTCCGACGGTGGGAAAGTATTTCCTCAACTTAGCACCTTTTGTGGTTGTCACCCATTGCCGATCCCACTCATCAATGGTTTCTTCTGGTATTATTCCTTTCCTTTTTCTGGGGTTTTCGGCTATTTTTGAATGGATATTGTACAGTAGACCTGCTGAGCCTTCCTTTTTAGGGTTAAATTTGAATAAATCTTTATGCAGGAGAAAGTCGTTAGGAACATTTCCTGCTAATACGTGCACCGCCTCATGAGACACACTCCTATACGATCTTGTGACTCACAGAAGAGCCGTCCGCTGAATCGAAGCCAACCTGTGCTTCGGCTGACATGAAAGATTTTCGACCCACACAAAGGATGCATACCGTAGAATGCCTTGAAACATTCCTTTATAAATGATGATTGTGCTTGGGAACCTGATACCCCAAAAAGGGAAAAAGGATTAAAAATCACTTGGTGATGCTGTCCTTCGACAGGACATAAAATGGCATTCACAAACCTTTGTGGTGTCAAATACTCTTTAAAGATCCCTATCCTAATTATATGTGGATAGGCAAAATTTAGGACTCACACTGTATTATCGTCCCATTAGCCATATTAGCATCAAATTATTTTAAATAAATAAACACTATGTTGAAAATGATAAATTTATTTTATTTTAACACATAGTGGAATTATTTTTACACTCTGACTATTGTACATCTAATAAAAAAATAGAAGATTTTTTTGTTTATTATAAGATCTTAAAGGTTAAAGGGAACAATTCTTCATTTTATTATTTATGAATAAAATCAGTATGGCATTTCAATAATTCAGTTGTTTTTTACTTATGGAGAGAAAATTAAACATTATTGATCAAGTTAATAACACTGTTTTTTTAACGGGGTTGTTACTCCCCACCCTCCTCCTTTTTCATCCTGGCTTGGGACAGGCCATAGCGGAGTTATCAGTCAACACTGATCCAATTATAGCATCCCATACTCTTCAATCCCATATCACTGACCTTGTAAAATGGTGTAAAAACTGGACGATTAAAATAAATTCCCACAAACCCCGTCAAATCACCTTTGCCCTCCTTCATAAACCAATGACTTCATGTCCTCCTATATCGTTTAATAACCTCCCACTGATTCCTGTAGAACAGATCGGGTACTTAAGACTACACCTTGACAAACGCTTATTTTGGAATCCTCATACTAGACTGAAACGACAAGAAACAGCTCGCCGTTTCAGGCTACTTTAACATTTACTAGACAAATGCTCTAAGCTCCCAATAAATTACAAAAGACTCATATACATGGCAATCATTAGACCCATCTGGACTAACGGAGTAGAGCTTTGGGGCTCCACTAAGCCATCGAATTCCTCTCGTATTCAATCCTTACAATCCAAAATCCTCAATGCTCCTTACTTTTTTATGAACAAAGTAATCCATAATGACCTTAATGTCCCATTTGTTGCTGATTTGGCCTGAATCCATATCAATCTTTTCATGACAAACTTTGTTTACACTCAAACCCACTAGTTTCAAACATGGCAATCTCTTCAATTCCTGATAATCCTCTGAGGCGTCTGAAAAGAAGATGGCCTCGTGACCTTCTAAGTTGAATTTCTTAATCAATTATGTATTACCATTGGATAGTTTCCCTACTTGCCTTTACCTCGGAAGATTATTTATCTTTCATTATATTTACTTGGTGTATTCAAATGAACAGTTGTAAATTTCAATAAATACATTTAAAAAATAAAAGATTAGTGAATATTATATCCTTTGGTCATTCTGTTTGTGTTCATTCTCTGTAGGTGCCCAACAAACTGAATTCTTTGTTTTATTATTGTTAGATCTTGTTTATTATAATTGACCCCTATATATCATTAGTCATTGTGTCCAATTCTGTTTATTGCTACAATTATTCTTGCTTTTGTTTAGCTTGCCCAAACCAGATCCTTTACAACAAATTTATGACATGTCTCTTTTGGTCTTTTCTTACATCTCTTATTATTAGTTCGTTTGTAATCCAATATTATAATATCTCTAGTATTTGTTTAGTTAAAACCATTATAAGTAGGTTGACTCAATGAAATGCATCATCAAAAAACTGTTTTTAAAAGCATAATATGTAAATTTATTTAATAGACGTTATTTTTATAAATATAGCTTGAATTTTTAAATTATTAACTTATGTTTCTCTCCATAAGCATTAGTCTGTTATCTTTACTGATATATTTAAATTTTATGAAATAATCTATGCATATTAATTCCAGCTAATCGATCCTAAAACTAAAAAGATGAAAACTTCAACCCTGACCACTATCATAAAATTCGGAAACAGAACTGTTTCAAACAACGACAAAACGACGCCTGGCAAAAATCAATCTCAACTTGCAGATTCAATTTCACCTGGGAACGAAACATTGCAAGCTTTAAAAAGTCCCATCAACATAGTCATAAAAAGACCAGACATTTCAAAGTATATCGTAAACGGAACTAACAAACCTCTTATCCCAATCGGGATCGGAAGGGTCATTAATGGCATCTTCAAGAATGAGAAGACTTCGGGAAAGGTTAGGAAGAAACGAGCTCCTCCTGTCGTATCTCCTTCCAGTTACAGTTATGTAGTAAGGACTCCTCCAGCGTCTCCGCCGCTTCATGACTACTATCATTCTTCCAGTAAGGAGATACCGCAGACCAAAGGGGATGACCTGAGCCTCCTGATGAGGGGCATGGATTCCTTCCTGGACTTAGATCCCTTCGATGAAGACTTTGACATTTCTGAACCAATGACAAAACCACTCTTCAAGAGCAAAGGTAAAGACAAATTAGTTCCGGTATCGTTCATGGAATCTTTTTTCGACAGTGAAGATTTCTCTAGCACTTCTTTGGATTTCAGTGACAGTGATGAGTCCAAAGAGAAAATGCGCAATCAGGGCGAAGAGGATGATGTTTACGATATACATGGGTATAGAAATAAAAATGAAGAAGAGAGGTCAGTGAAGCTTAACCCGCCTGCTTATAATTTAGCCGTATCCAAAAATCACGACTTCACTCCAATGAGAGGAACAACTAATAAACCAATCTCTTTCATGCCAACACAGATACCGAAAATGGTTGAAACTTTCAAGAACACACAGTTACATCAGTACTCTGGTTACGCCTTACCAGGATCTTCTACAGAAGCAAGTACAGCGAAGCGCCCTGAAAAGCGACCAGTTAAAAAACCTGAAAAAGTCAAAGAAGAGGAAGAAGAAGAAGAAGAAGAAGAAGAAGAAGAACACCATCATCACCATTTTTACGATCAGTTGAAACACGTTCATCATAACCCACCAAGAGGTTTCGATCCAGAGTCCTTCCGCCTCACTATCCCGTCAATAATCAAACAGAAACAACCTCACATAAACAGTAAGAAACACAAGCATTTCCACCACATCGAGGATGCACCGATAATTATTAAATATTCCAAAAAGAAGAAGGGAAAAGGATCTAAGAAGAAGAAGCCGCTAACAGAGTCCGAAGAAGAAGCTAATTATGACGAAGAAGGAGAACTATCGGAAAAGGAAATTGAAAATGCTTATAAGACCTATGACGATTCAGAGATAACTCAAGATTTTACTCATGATTATGAAGTTGACGAATCCGCCGAAGAGACAAAAATACATGAAATAAAAGAGAAGTCAAGAACCGCCAAGTTGCCGAAGATCAAAAAAAAGAAGAACAAAGACTTATTTGATTTAGACAGCATAGTCTTCAACGCAACAACTGGAAAGCCTGAAGTTAAAATACCTAACAGTTTTGAGAACTTTTGGAAGTTGCATAATAAGTTTGTATGAAATTAATTTTTTCCATAAGGGAAAATTTGTACATTTTGTAATAACTACTTAACAAATTTTGAGACTTATAGCCTCTACATTTTTTATTGTTATTTAGTTTGTAAGGATCACTGATGTACCTAATTTAATAAAAAAAAGGAAAGAAAAAAAAGAAAGTCTTGTTATTAAAATGCTGTATAATTTCTGTTATTTCTCACATTTTGTTTTTCATAATTATAACTTTTACAAGTTTGTACCAATGCTCTAAAATATTTTTTCAACCCCATCAAAAGTTCATTCGAAGAGAAGAACTTTTAAAATGTGCCATCTTCTGAATCAGGTTTTTGAAAACATTGTTTTCGATATTTAACATTATCATTTCATTTTTTTGGTAGCCCTGTGCAAAGGATTTGGATAAGAGACAAGCTGTGGCTGGTGAATTATTTTTTATCTTATCAGCCATAGATTGAACCGATACTATCTGAAATCTACCTCCCTGGGCTCACCCAGCCTCTGCGAAGTCGGTATCCTTAATTATGGAGAAAACGTGACAGTTTTGAACGTAAACTCACCCAAATTACTTCCCTACATAACAGTTGGCCTAGAAAGTGTAGAATCCCTAACTTCATTGAGAACTTTCGTAGCTTGTAGTAGTACTGTGTTTTTGTTTATTTTTTAAAATGTTTTCCTTATTGAAGTAAAAATGAAAATTGATCAAACAGTATTATTGTTTTATGTTTACTTATCCATATTAAATAGATAATCACTGTAACTTAGAAATTAAGTAATAATTGATTTTATTGCGGACAAGGAGTATTGTAACAAGCTTGTAGAAAAGTTTTGGTGAAAATATTAACAAAAAAAAAATTAAAATGAGGTTGTTGTTGATCTAGGGTATTAATTTTGTGTCATACATAATTTGTTGAACATATTATTCTTATTATATTTTGTAAAATATTGTGTATATTATAAAAATAAAAATACAATAATATGATAAGCTGATTTGTTTGTTAACCTTATGGTCTTAAAGTCTAGTACTTATTTTTTTCCCTATATTGTTATAATTTGTTGGATAAAAATTAAATAATAAGTATCAAGAATTTATAATAAAAAAAAATATTGCTCATGAAAATTTAGCCAGGATTTTTAAATCAAGTTAAAAAATATGTATGTACACAGAATATTATTATAAAAAAAAAGTAGTGATAAAAAAATGTCATGGATCAAAGAAAACACAATTTTTAAGTTTTTTACAACTTTTTTATTTGTTCTCACAATCGAAAAAAATATATTTTTTCTGATTTCTAAAAGTAATGTATGGTTACTTATTTTTAATTTATTTAACAAAGTTTTGGCTTTTTATGCCAAGTAGTTGACATGCCGAAAATCCTTGTTCAAATCCCACTGCAGGCAAGACTTTTATTTAATCTTTTAGCAGCTGGAAATGGATCATATAGGATCTAGGACCCTCCTGGGGCTCACCCAGCCTCTATAGAGTCGGTACTCAAAATAAGAGGGAAAAATCTGGCAGTTGAGCGTGATCTAGGACAAATCACATCCCTGCACAGGCGTTCCTTGAAACAGTACTGTCTCTACCGTGTACTGAACCCCAGACCCTTCTAGGGTTGTAGAAGTACAGGTTTTTTATAGTATTCGGCCAAAAAGTTTAAGGTTCTTTTCAACAATTTATTGCGGGAGTTTTCTTGGAAAATTCTGCCTCACCATTCTGTTGGAATTGGTTTTCATAATTTTTTTGTAGGATATCCTTAAATTTTTCTAATTCATTCAAAAAGTGTGCTTTAAATTAATTCTTTATTTAATTCAGTAAATTTTTTTTTTATTGCAATAAATTCATCAATGTATTTAAGTTTAGAATATGCATAGTTAAATTATCAGAATATTTATTAATTATCTAGTTATTTGTTTATTGCATATAGAAAAACCTACTTAAAAACTATAGGGCTTTTATTCAGTTCATGTTGTATGTGGTATTTATTAGACTTTCTAGGTATTTATATATATATATATATTGTATTGTATTGAATTTAAATTTGTACTCAAATCAAAACCAATGTTAACTCTAACAAAGACAACTATATTTAATTCGGGACAATAAAAACAAATTCAACAGTATACACAACTTTTAAAACACAAGGATTTAAACAAATACTTACACTTATGGTCCAACTTCTATAACAGATCTCGTTCTTCATAAAAAAGGTTCCTGAGTCTACTCTCTTGATACCTGGCAATAGGTCCATCCCCCAATACATACATATCTTCAGACCTGGCTGCCTGGGGGAAGCTCTTGTCACTAGGCTGGACAGCACAGAAGACAGTGTGCAAAATGGCGAGTGTCTGTATAGTGAGGCCATGCCATTTGTATTATATTTAACTTCACATGTATGTAAAAATTGTGTCACCTTCGAAAATCCCCGTACATATGAAATTATTAAATACTTATTGGTACTTGTGTGTTCTAAATAATTTTTAGAATTATTTTTATTTACTTAAACAAATTCCTAATAAATTTATGTTAACTTTATAGTGATCCGCGATCGATACGCCAAACATCAATGGTTTTTTTTTTCTTAAACCATTTTGAACCTCAATATATATTACTCCATTCCTACCAGTGATAAAATTTTATTTTGTTAATTAATACTCATTACTTCCGCTTATCTAAGGTATTTACGGGTTTAAATGGGCAGATTTTAATTACCTATATTCACTGATAAGAACTGGAATAAATTACTAAAGCTAAATTGAAAATCTTACCTTGAATTGATTAATTACTCTTATTTAATACTAATAAACCTTTTATCATTTGAATATAAATATGGATAAACATCAGGCAATCAATAGATAAGGCAAAATACATTTCACTAACATTAATTTATTATTAACCACAGTCAAAAGCAATAATAAAAACAAATTGATTTCAATATAAAATAATATAATAAACAGATTAATCTCAATATAATATAGCGCTTTGAATTTATTTAATTTAAATATTATGAGCTCTAAAAATTTTTAACTATCGACGTATTCTGCAGAATAATGATATATTAGTACTTGCATTCACAGACGATGTGATCCTTCCAGCCGCGATGGTCAATCTTCTTCCATAGCTTGAGGTATAGCTCTTGATGTTGGTTGTTCCAAGGGTTGAGATGAAGTCTCCTATCTTACTCGCTGAAGTGGCCTCCAATGATGCTAGGTCGAATGGTTGAATTCAAGTGGAGTCTAATGTTGTTAGCTAGAGGGGTTAAACTGAAGTAGCCCGTTACTTGTTGGGAGATTTGAACTGATGTCTGTTTTATTTATGGAGGGGATAGGTGAGGCTGCCGACCCCTAGCGGCATTTTATTTAATCTCTTCAATGCTCTTATAGGAATGATTATATTTTCTTTATTAGACGATAGTTGCTTCATGTATCAATATATATATATATATATATATATATATATATATATATATATATATATATATGTACAAATAAGAAATTAAAGAAATAATTATGTTGGTAAATTAATTTCGCAATGACCATTAATTTGTGTTATATTCCTTAATTAAACATTAAACTTGTTCTGGTATTCTAGCTCAGAATGGTGATACAGGGTATAGTCACTATCAATTATTAAACTAATTGATTTATGTAAGTCCTGATAAGATTTTGTTTAAGAAACTGGTGGAGGGATTAATCTGATTGAGAAACTTTATCAGGAATAATAATATCTAAAACCAGATTATCCACTTCTCTATTTAATTGTTTTAAAATAAACTCAGTCATAGTTTTCATTATGAAAGCAGCAAGATTACGAAAAGTTTTCTAGAAAAGTGTCATCTGGAGTTGAACTAAAAAGTACAGCATTAACTAATTTAGACAGTCTTAAACATTTAATCTTATAACGAACCTATTAGTCTGAGATAAACTATAATTTCTTTTGGAGAACGGAAATAGTTGGTGGGGTGCTGTCAAAAAAACACCAAATAAGTACTAGACTTATATTTTGTTAGTGCCAACGTTTCGAACCACATATGAATATGAACCACAATGGTCAACTATTTTCCTCTCATACAGGAATTAATATGAACCACAATATCGAAACGTCGACACTAAAAAAATATAAGTCTACTACTTATTTGGTGTTTTTTTTTTACTGCACCCCCCAACTATCTCCGTTCTCCATTTTATCATCCAGTCAACTATTTTCCTCTCATATATAATTTATTTTATTTTTTATAAATAATCAATACTTTTAAAAAATCAGGGATCGGGGTAACTATGTTGGTTGCTAAGCAACTGACACCAATGTCCGGAATTCAAGATTGATTGTAGCAGATAACTTATGTAATCCATTAAATAGAACAATCCTTTGGGGATAATAATTTAATAATTGGGGGATTTAACTGATCTTGGCTAAATCCCCTACTTGCACAGCTATAGTCTTAGAATCATTACAGTCTCTACTATGTTCTTAGCCAACTTTTCTATTCCTTCTGTTTTAGAGGTACAGAGTTTTCCATAGTAATTAGCACGTATATCTAGACTAACTACTAATATATACTAACTTCACAAATGAAATTTGAAATGTTGAGGCTGATATGGCCGAAGTTCTTGAAACTAAATCCTTAACAACTTTACAACAGCTTTGGCACTGGTTCGAATCTCGCTTATGCAGGTTAATTTTCATTTCTTTAGGAACCAACAGAAGGAAACGTTCCCAACTGTCTGTTAACAGCCGTGAAACGGTTCAGTGGGATCTGACAATTATAGAACTCACCGGTTTCAACACCCTGAAGTGGTTGCTCTTAATTAGGAGAAAACCTGGTGGTTTTCCGTTATAACGTTCAAACCAAATCACTCCTCTGCGCAACCATTGGCGCAGAAATGGTGCAGTTACTACCAAGGTTTGATTTCAAATGGTATCCCCTTAATATATGTTTAAAATAAACGTGTTCCGTAACAACCCATGAAGGGTCATAGGTTCACAGTACATGGTTTATACTGTACTAGGGCAACGAATGTGACGTATGATTATGATTTGTCCGATATTACGCTCAACAGCCAAGCTTTTCCCTTTTTTTAGAGGCTTGGTGAGCCCCAAGAGGTTCTGTACAACACCATCGCTATTAACAGATTAAATGATTTATCTGCCACATCCGGATTTCAACCTATATAAATATATATAAATATTTTAAGAGAAAAGATTATGTCTTGGCTGGGTTTCGAATACGGGTCGCCTCCGTCTCTAGCGCGGTGCTCTAACCACTGCGCTACCAAGGCTCGCATCTAAGCCAGACAAATCATAATATATATATATATATATATACGATCACCTGTGGTCTAGTGGTTAGCGTAACAAACTACTAAACCTAAGATCGCGGATTCGTAGCCCGACAGGTGGCCCTAGGATTTTTTTAAGGGAGTAAAAAATCCTTAGTTACGCCGTCCTTCGGAAGGGACGTTAAACGGGGGTCCCGAGCCTGTACGATGTCAGGTACTCGTTAAAAATCCCTATCCTAATTAAACTTGGATAGACAAAATTTAGAGCTCCCACTATAGCATCGTCCGATTAGCCATAGCAGCATAAAGTGACGTTAAATGAAAAAACATCATAATATATATAAATCAAAATTTTGGTTACTGATTTGGTATTACCATTTTTTCATCAATTTGTAAGTACCAATTATATACCAATTAACAACTTATAAGTGTCAATTTTATATTTAGACTAGTGTGTTATTTAATATAACTCACTAAAAGCATAATTTTTCATTGTTAAGGGCATGATTATGAGGACAATTTTATCTCGAAACCCATTGGCGGATTTGAGGGCGGGCCAGGGGGGCCATGCCCCCCCCTAGAGTTCTCATTAGTTGATATTGACATGAATTTTAGTTGGATTTCAACAATATAAGAACACGTTTTACACACCAAAATTATTCATCGTATCGAATCTTTTCTCAATGGGTCTCATTGTCAAAATCGGCGATTTCGAATCCTTTTATGTTTTTCATTCACATATAGATTCCGCTTTGATCAAGGAGCTTATTTTATCCATGTTATTGTTTTCTGGCCTCAGTTGTCTTAAATTAAAAATTGATATTTTATGTATCTTCATTCATATATGGATCGTATACATTGATAACAAATTCACATTGACCCATGGCCCCCTCTGAAAATTCTTCTAGATCCGCCATTGTCGAAACCTTGCCAAAAATAGTCGAATAGACTGAACCTCGATAACTGAAAGTAAAACAAATATTCATGTATATATAATTTTTTATATATTTTGTATAATTTAATGTATTTTCAACAAGATAATGTACATTTTCATTATTAAAATAAATTACTTTAATTTACATTTTATAATTACTTTTTTCCGGAAAAAAACTCGCGCGATTCTCGTTAAAGTGTTTGAGGGCGTTTCACGGGTGGCGAACGGGGTTTGAGATCCCTTTGAAGTTGCCAAACCCAATGGTCGCTCTGACCAACATCGAGAACGATCCTGATGCTTGATGGAGGATAGGACGTACGAAATGTCACCAACAGTCATGAATCTCTCTGAGGTGAATCGCTCATTTTCCGGATGTGAACTAGTCCGCCGTAAGATCTCCGGCTGAGTATCGCTTCAGGGGATTCATAGGACGAGTTGAAACAATTATTTAGGTATAGTGACATGGTACGTAAAATGTTTAAAGTGACTATAAACCCAAAGTGAAGAAAATTGAACTGTTATTAGAATAAGATTACTAGAATAACTGTTGGAGAATGGAGATAGTTGGGCAGTGCAGTCATCTAGCGGCCTCACCCATCAGCCCTGAAGATGGCCTACATTGTAGGTCGAAACATCGGCACTAACTAACATAAGTCTGGTACTTATTTGGTGTTTTCTTCACTGCACCCCCCAACTATCTCCATTCTCCATTATTCATACATTCAACTACCTTCCTCTCTAACTGTTATTACTGTTATTCTTCCAACTCTTCTGAGAGGGTGTAAAACGTAGCAACTTACTTTGAATTGATGGACGTCACAATCGAAAATAATGAATTGCGTGGAATATTCGGTCCGAAAAAAGTTCACTGAAGAATTTAACAAGATTCGTAATTTTACGGGATACTGGGTATTATAATGAATTAAACTACTGCTAAATTAAAGATACTAATATTTATTAACAAAAGTGATAAAAAGAATACAATTAACAATTAACAATTAAATTATTAAACTAATATAAATTTACAATAACAATATTCTAAATATTATAATCTAAGCCTAACTCCTACTTAATTATTACAATAATATAAGTCATTCTAAATAACTTACCTATTTACATAAGTTTATATGAATATTATAAAGCTACACTACAATTTATAACTAATAATTAACACTTACAGTTCAATAGTCCACCGACCGTAAGATTCTCCAAGTATGACAAACTGACAAACAGTAACAAACAATAACAGTTTATTACACTCGCGAGACTGTCACAGTTTACTGATACACTTATTACACTGGCCGGTTCAACACTGACTAGTTTATCACACTGACACTCACTTATCACAGATCTTCACAGTGCCTGGTCTACTCTAAGACTGACTCGCTCGAGGCGAGGGAGGTATTTAAATAGGCAAGGCCGAACATTCTAGAACACGGAAGTAGGGCGGGATTATTCTGGGATTGTCGAGAACCTTCTTAATAACTTCCAACAGAAGGAGGCGATCGAGAAGGTCCTAATCCTATTTTAACTTCTCTCGCCGACGGATTTAAGCCGCTAATCCTTTGCTTCCGTATTCCTCTCTGCGACGGTAACAGTAACGTTGAAGGTCTTGATGTCAGCTCGGTTAAGATGTAGTAACAGTAACGGAGATATCGTTGTAGTAGGGAATAATTTTTAACGTGTTCAGAAATTTAAGTAATTCGCAGTTATATCTAATCTAAGTTAAATCATCTCTAACCGTTGTCCAAGAATCAGAACCCTCTCTAAAATGTATCTTAAGAACATAGAGCTGAAGTTAATATTTTAAAAAAACTTTAAAATTAAGAATAGATATTTTGGACTTACACATTAGAGCTTTGGGGCACCGCTAACAAAAAACAGTAATAAAGAAAAAATCTCAAAAATCCAATTAACCACAGAAATAGGTCACATATCACAGAAACAACTTGACCGACATTTAGGAGAATAACCGTGTGATTTTGGAAAACTGGAATCCTCATACAAGACTGAAAAGACAAGAAACCGCTCAACGTTTCAGGCTACTGCAACACTTACTATTCAAACGCTCTAAGCTCCCAATTAACTACAAAAGACTCATCTACATGACCATCATACGACCTATTTGGACTTATGGAGTAGAGCTTTGGGGCACCACTAAGCCATCGAATTTCTCTCGTTTTTAATCCTTACAGTCCAAAATCCTTCGTAAAATTCTCAATGCCCCTTACTTTGTAGCGATCAAATTAATCCATAATGACCTTAATGTCCCGTTTGTTGCTGAATTGGCCCGAATCCGATATCAATCTTTTCATGACAAACTTTATTCCAACTCAAACCCTCTAGTTTCAAACCTAGCAACCTCTTCAATTCTTGATAATCCTCCGAGACGTCTGAAAAGAAGATGGCCTCGTGACCTTCTAAGTTGAACTTTTTATTTGAGTACTACCACTGCGTAGTTTCTCTATTTGGCTTTATTCATGCCAATATGTATCATTACTGTCATTTTCTTGTTGTATTGTTATAACACAGTTGTAAATTTCAATGAATCAATTATTTTTAAAAAAAATTTATGTAAGTAAATATTTAAAATGTAGTCCGAGCTAAGTATTTTTAATATTTTGATCCTTACCAATAAGGACACTATAATCAATATTAAAACTGTTCACTGTCTCTGGTTATTTTTAGAATCCTTTAAGCCTCTGAAGTGTCAATCAAGTTGAGACTATTCTTTTCCACTCACAAGTAAGGGATTAAATCTATAAAAAAAGATGTCTTGATCAATATTTTAGATATCCAATATTCAGACCTAAAAAGAGTAAAATAATGAATCTGCTTAACACTTATTTTTTGGTTCTCGCAACATAAAATTCGACAAAAACTACAAGAAGACCTCTTATTTCACCCAAAATTAACTATTAATGTAAGATTTCTTTTCTTGTAAATTTTTAAATACCATATGACTTGTATGACCTCTGTATCTGTCTGTATGCCTTCTGATCTGTTTTATATTTAGTATCTTTTATATTCTATGCTATAGAACATATATCTTCGGGTCTTTTCTAGAAGACCCCCACCAGTTACTTTTAGTATCAGCTACTTTTATTGATAACTGTCATAACCTTATAGAAATAAAAGGACACATGTTTGAATTTATGTATAATTTAAAACACAACAAATAACCACATTTTCAATTTGGAGGACAAAAATCCACAATATTCTTCAGGATCTGCTCAAATAAATCCCTGTTTTCGTGCCTCCTTCTCCAAATATATTCACACAGGCTGGATTTTTGTCCTCCAAATTGAAAATGTATATGTAGTGATCTTTGTAAAATCACATACAGGCGTTTATCATAACCGATGTATTATACTTGCTGATGTATGACAGGTATGATAGTGTGATCATAATCATGCAGGTGTGTTAGTGTGGTCATCAACATGCAAAGCACACGGCTAATTGCTCTGCTAGTGTACGCTTGTCTACTTCTAATAGCTTCCAAGATCATCGAAAATATAATCCATCCATAAAAACTGGTGGAAAATTAATTTTTTTTCTTTTGATTGACGTTAATCTTTATTTTTTTTCAATTGAATTTATGATGTGAATAATAATTAATACATCTTTCATCTTAATATCATTTAAAAGGACCCAGTTTTCAAGCTCAGCAGTTAATAGTTATCAATCCAAATATGTTCTGTAAAGTCAGTAATTGAATTTACAAATGAATTTCGTGTAAAGTTTGTATTGGACGAAAAACAAATTAAAGTGATAAATCAAAATTGTGCAGTTTTCTGTACAATATTTCTACAGCCCCGGTCAATAAGGGGTCCAGTCAATTTTTTTCCATAACGAGTTCTTGTACTTACAGAAGGGAAATCGTGTAATTATGTATTATGTAATTACATTACATACTAGGCGCCTCTTCTCCAAATCCAGTTAAATCCATTTTTGAGAATTCAAGAGGTCAAAAAAACTCGAAAAATTTAATTTCCTTCATGTATATAAAAATGGACAAACCAAATTAATTATTGGACCAACACTGTTCAATGGTATAAATGTTAGTATATTTACATTTTTTGAAAGATTTCAGCCAATATTTTCATAAAAAATCAAGTTTACCGAGGTTTGGAATAAGGCGCCTCATATATCATAACATCGTTTCAAACCAAATATAAAAATCCTCTTCCGTTAATAAAACTAACTGATTTTGGAAAAAAAGATAGTTAAAAACAAAACATAATTTATTAACTGTGGCTATAGTTAGAGTGGTTGTGATAATTGTGAATGTTCATAGTGAAGTACTACCAATTTTCGCGTAAAGGGAAACGTTTTATCATGGCCTAACTTTGCTACGAATTTATAACATTTAAAATTCGAAAAAACAAATCGAGATTATTTAATCTAGAATATCTTTCTGTTTATAAAATCTAAGGCATTTTAAGTTTAAATAATAATCAATAATAATAACTGTATCGCTACCAACACGCGATGGGTCTTGGATTCAGTACATGGTAGAGACTGTACTGTTTTTAATCCAACAGGATAAATAGGATGTGATTTGTCCTAGATCGCCCTCAACCGACTTGATGAGCCCCAGGAGTGTCTGTAGATCTCACAGGGTCCACCCATCACTGTTAACTGATTAATTTTAATTATGATTAATTTGAATCCTGGATGTTTAACATAGCAACTTAGAACTTTAGCTACTGAGATATCCCAATCCCTTAATTATAATAATTTGTTTGCATTCATCTTGATATTTATTCTGAAAAAATAAATTTTCACTTCTTTACACTTTTAATGTTAATAATAATAAGGTTTAATTTTTAATAGAGGCTAAATCAGGGGCTAAAGAGGACGAAGAAGGATTCCCTGAAAATGTCCGAATTAACAGGGGGGGGGGTTAAGAAGCAGATAGAGTCTTTTAAAAGGGACTTCTTTGGAGAACTAAATGCGATTCAGCCTCCTTAATATACTCAAATTATGAAGAAAAAAAAATCAAGTGTATTTATTTTAAATATATTTTTGTATTTTTTAAAGAAATGACGGGACGCTATCTCTTAGTCATCAGTCAGTGACGTATTGCCTCTAAACATATTTAATTTTATTATAATGCCTGCTATATTTGACTGGATGGGATAATCAAACAGCAAAGGGTATTCATGAGAGCTAAAAAATAATAGACGTTTTTGCTAGTGATTTGTGAAATTTGCGAAAAAATATACTTGTTAAAATGAAAAAAAAAGTTCAGTTACTTCATGTGGTTAAGCGTGATCTCGGATAACTGTGGAATCTGTCGACATTTCTGAGACACATCCCACCTTCGTTAAGTGGATACCGTTAATTAGGGGAAGAACTTAGCGGTTGAGCGGAGAAGTCCCTATAAACAGTGCAGTCTCTAACATTTACTGAATCCAAGACCTTTCATGGGCTGTAGTGATAAAGGGATGTTATCCTGTTTATATGTCCTCAATTATTCTGGTGTACTGATGATTTAGCAGGTCGCCGTGAAAGTTACCTTCTTATCTGTGTAACCTCAGCTTATCATTCGTATCATTTGAGTTATTTTGTGCGTGCGTTATTAACTTTTTTTCCGTATAGTTTTTGAATATTTAAATGTCTGTGTTGTCTTTTGAATTTAATTTGGTGTTTTTGTCTTATTAATTTCGTTATTAATAAGTTAATCAATATACACTATTGTGTATTTAAAATAATACTTAGAAAATTGCCGTCTTCGATGGAATAATCTCTGAAATATTTCCCTATGTTCCGAATAATTCCAGAGATCAAATTATGTATAAAAAATCATCAAATGTGAAATGGAGATGCTTGGTCGAATGTGTGGAGAAAACATTTATATAAAAAAAGGAACGCGATTAGAGGGGTCTAGAATTATCAATTATTATTACATTGTAATGACCTTTCCCCTAATTGATTTAATAATTATTAAAATAACGTCCGTGGACCCTTAGGAGGAGAAAATAAAGTAAATTACAAACAAAGTTCACAATGGAAACCCCAAATAAAATTATATTCTCAATATATATATATATATATATATATATATATATATATATATATATATATATACATAAAATAGTATAACATGCAATTCTTATATGTAATACAATTATTCAAATATTACTAATACAAGCCAGGTAGGGGATCTGAGAGAAGCGGGGATGCAGTTGTCTACCCAGCGTCTAAAATCTTGAGCGAATGAATTAAATAATCCAGACGGAGGTGCGCTTATCGCTACCCCCACCCTCAACATTTCATCTCCCACTCTATTTTATTAGACAATAGTAAACATTTAAGGTAGGTCTAGACGAAGACATAACTGACCTATGGTATAATTATTTACACAGTCGAATACAAACTCGTAAATACGTTATTACATTTTTATCTCGCTAAGGTACATAGGTCAACGGAGCATACAATACAAGTTCTATAAACAATATTGAATACGTAATTAAACTCTACACATAAAATAATACATCCTAATCAATTCATATAATTATACTAATCAATACTCATACATTCAATCAATTCATCTTATTAAACTAATCAATATTCCTACATTTAATATCATCTCATCATTATGCATTTAAATAATACATATAATATATGTATATGTGGATCACTAATCATTTAAATAATATATAAAATATGTGGTCACCACAACATTTTGTATATTTCAATTTTCTTATGAATAAGTTAATAAGAATAGTTACAGGTTACAGGTAAACAATGGCGGATAGCGACCTGCTAAATCACAAGTACCTATTAAGTATATGAGTTTCTCCATTTATTTTATTTTTTAGTTATTTTTTTACTGGAATATAATTCTTGACTCGAAGATTATTGGAAAAAAGAAAATTTGCAGGATAGACTGGAGCATCCGAGGTAGCTGAGGAATTTCACCTGCCGATAGATATAAGTTGTTCTACTCGTGCCACCTCAGACCATCTATCTTAATGAACGATTTATTTTGTCGCTGTGCTAAAACAAAAACTCCTTCTCTTACCCTGGAATCAAGATCAATCTTACGATTTGCTAGCGAAGGAGGAATCTTGAATAATAATAGTTGACATTTTATATATATGTAGAAGAATAGTTTGATTTTTTTTTTTTTGAGATCATTTTTATTCATTAATATAAAAAAAAATCGATTCCTCTGATTATATTAGTTTGATTATTTTTTTATAAGTGTGAAACGCTTCATTTTATTTTAAAATAAATATTTAATAAATACTTAATGAAAAAAAATCCTTCCTCTGATTCTATTAAATTGAATACTATTTTATCAATGTGAAGATATTTTTTATGATTTTCAACTTTTATTTTTCATTAAAAAAAATTAATAAAAATGTGATTTAAACGATAGTTTATTTCATATTGATGATAATTGTTGACCTATGATAATTTATGTTGAAGAAATTGGTCCGGGTAGAGGTCACTGAATGAATTTCTCAAGTAATTTCAGAAGATATTTATTGATAGCCAACATTTCGACCTACGCTGTAGGTCTTCTTCAGGGCTATATGCAAAATACACACAATTTAAGAAAACGGTACGAATATATTAAAACATTTTAAATATAGATAAACTAAAAGAAGGTGAATACAGGCAAAAAAATTGATAAAGATGTACAGTAAGGTAATTATGAAGGTTAAAATGTAGAAAATAATAATAAAACATGAAAAAAATAATAATAAAACAGAAAGTGTTGACAGTTAAAAAATTAAGGTATTACAGATAAAAAATAAAAACTGAATATACAATAGGAATGTGAAATGATATGAGTAAATTAGAAAGTGATAAGAATTACGCACTAAAATTATAGGTAATAAAAAAGAAGAAATAAAAATTGTAAAATTATAAAAATCTAGAAACGAATTATATAAAACAAAATAAAATTGAAAATAAAATTATTTTAGAAAATACAGTATTAATATTGATAGGTAGAAAATACTTTATACTAGTGTAAAGAATATTAATTGCATAAGAGAATGTAAGAAGACAGTTTATAAAGGTGTAAAATATCAATTGTATAAAAGTAGGTATGTTTTAAGTAAAGTAAGTGATAATACAATCAGGCTATATTGGAATAAAAAAATTTAAAAAAAAACGGCAAGGATATGGTATTAATGATATTATGATATTTATGATATTATGATATATATTGATGAATATTTAGGTTGGGATATAGATAACTAAACAAATAAACGCCTTACAGTAATAGTGAGCTTGGAAGTAGTGATAATAACGGTAAATTGAGTATAGTACTGTTTTAGGTTATGAGGGAAAGAAATTAAAATGAAATGGAGGAGGGAGGGTGAGTAAATAGTGCAAAACATAAGTTACCTGTGGGGGTGGGACGGGGGGTGGGTCCTCTCTGGCTATGAAACACTGACTGATATAATTGAGAAGGAAGGATGGTCCCCCACCCTTACTAAGTGTAAGTGATAGTTTATTTCATTTCAAAAATTAAATAATAATCATATTGAAAACCATGTCTGATTAATTTCATCTTCTATTGTGTCTTGTTTCTAGCTTTTTTTTTTTTTTTTTAGCACACTTGTTTTCCTCTGGCACTATTTCCTTTGTAATAATAAATGTTTACCTAAACGTTAACTAACTGACAGCATGATCAACTCACGTGGACAATATAATAGACTCCGACCTAAGGTCACAGAGAATCAGTTGAGCGGTTAGAGATTTCTTTCAGAAGGTTAATTGAGCTGAGGTGGAAGGCAAGATAATTTGTATGCTCCAATTGACTCCTCTGCTCCTGCCATTGTTAGAGAGAGGGAGAGAGAATATTAAAAGCAGTTTAAAAAAAACCTACACAACTACATCCCATGAAATGTCTTACACTAAATACATGGTAGAAGCTGTACTGACTGACATGATTGAGGCTTATACAACGATTGTGCAGGAAGGTGACTTGTCTTAGATCACTCTCAACATCCAGTGCTCGGATCTCGGTGCCCCGAACCTGTACGATGTCAGGTACTCGTTAAAAATTCCTATCCTAAATAAACCTAGATAAATAAAATTTATAACTCCCAATTTAGCATCGTCCGATTAGCCATAGCAGCATAAAGTGACGTTAAATGAACAAATAATAGGTCTCATCAAGCCATTATAAAATGCGTACCCTTATTTAGGTTAATAACCTGGCGGTTGAACCGGAATTTGGACAAATCACCTCCCTGCTCAACCGTTTGCTTAGAAATTGTACATTTTACTATATAATTGTACATATACCATATACAGAGCCTTAGACCCTTCATGGGTTATTTGTGTTACTGTTTTTTTTTTTAAGTTTAAAATGCTGAAGTGTTGAACACACAAAAATTTTATGTATGTGTGTATACCCACCTATATTATAATATTAATTTATACACACACAAAATTATTAAAAGTATTGAATGCGTATCAGGAACGTGATTCTTTTCCAGAAGCGAAGAAAGGTATATTTAAATAAATAAATATTATATTGACTGTCGCTAGCGATATTCTGATATATCCTTCGCGGAATATACTGACAAAGTTACTGAAGGAACCCATTATTTGGCGCAGTTTTTTGGCTTCCTCCACATCATAAAAAAAGAAAAAATGTCCTTAAATATTCGCCCGTTCCTTGAAGGTTATCGCCTGTCGGACTTCTGAATAGGCAACCCGCAATACGCGTGGGTGTTACATAACTGTAGCGTGTACGGTCTGCAGGGGCTAGGTATAATAAGCTACCTTGTTGCGTTTATTTATTATTTATTATTAACAAGCTGTTTGTTAAGCTTTAATTGATCCGTATAAATACTTATGGGAGCAAAGTGGCTCAGTGGTAGACCACTAGGTTGCCATACCGGAAAGGGGGAAAAATCTGGCGGTTGAGCATGACTTAGGACAAATCAGCTCCCTGCAGAACCGTTGTACATGAAACAGACAGTCTCTACCATGTACTGAACCCCAGACTCATTCACGGGTTGTAGTGGTACAGGTATTAGGTATATATATTTATAATAATTGTATGCCCTCGGATAAAGAAATACAGACTGAATTGTGTTTCTCTGAAAAAACAATAGATTTATTTAAATTACATATTTACAAGTCTTAAACAATTACAATAATTTCTAACAAAACATTCACTCACCTGTATAAACAAAAGAAACAGCATTTAAAGCCTTTACTTCGTGTGTCTTTATAAATTTCAGGAGATTAGTTGTAGGTTAATCAACACAAAATATTATTTAAAATATTTATAACCATACATTAAAACTGTAGCCTCTCAGATGTTTTTAATTACAACAGCTGCGGTATTATACTAGGCTATATGTATATATATATATATATATATATATATATATATATATATATATATATATATATATATATTCACTTATTTTAAACAGGTTAAAGGATATACCTAGACATGTAGATAATTAGTATATAGGATATTAATATGCCAAATCAACATGAGTATCTTGATGTTTTCAATAAATTGGTTGGCTAGTTATTTTGCAGTAAACTACATACTTAAGTTTTTATTTCACTTTGCATTGTCATTTTTATTTTATAATATAAGATTTATGTCTAACCAAACTCTCTGTATTAAAAAAAAAACCTGTACCGTTATAACCCGTGAACGGGTCTGGGGTTCAGTACATGGTAGGGACTGTACTGTTTCATGGACAACGGTTGTGCAGGGAGGTGATTTGTCCTAGGTCATGCTCAATCGCCAGATTTTTCCTCTTATTTAGGGTTACCCTATTTTTGCAATGTTGTATAGAGGCTGGATGAGTCCCAGTAGGGTCCTAGATCCCATATGATCCATCTCCGGCTGCAAACAGACTAAATAAAAGTCTTGCCTGGAGCGGAATTTGAACCAGGATTTCCGGCATGGCAACTCAGTGCTCTACCACTGAGCCACTCCGCTCCCTCTCTGTATTTTACTAATGTAAAAATCAGAAATAAATATAAAATAAGTTCCTATTCAGATTATGGTTGGCCTTTTGCCCTAATTATGTCCTATTTTGAATACTACTATTTCCATTTACTAGTGCGTTCTTCAAGAAAAACTTCTTAAAATTTTTAGAAGCACCAGCGGTGAACTACACTTACATATTAATTGACATAGCTGCTTGAAGGTGCGTTTAGACAGAACAAGCTGCATAACGACCACACGACTAGAACTCCCTCTATTATTGAGCTCGGAAAACAGAATGGATTTCCTAATTGACGCGGGTTCGCTGCAATTTGTAGAACAGTCGAATCCTCTAATCGGGCGGGCACTGTAAACGGGTGGCGCTCTCTGCTTTGCACCGCCCCGATTGGTCACAATTTCCCCCTCTCCCCACGATATTCGGCATTGTGAGGGTAACGATGCGGTCTGCGGCTCGACATGTCAGCTCCGATGTGGTACGGTTGGCTGCACTGGGTGAGGCGTCATGTGCCACGTCATGTGTGGGATTAACTTTATTCTTTATATACGATTTACAGAGCGTGAAATATCGTCGCGAAAATACATAAAAGGAACCAGTTGAGCATTCAGTTCCAATACTATAAAAAAAAAATAAAAAATTTGGTATCAGTTTCGCAGGTTGTCGGGACCAAAATAATAGATTTACTACAAGAATAAGCCAAAAAAGTGAAAAAATATCTCCTTTGAGAAAACAAAGCTAACGACGAACATTAAGACAGCCCCTAAGAAACTAAAACATTATCTGGCCAAATTTTCAAAAATTTATTTTTAATTATAATGCAGTTGGGAAAAACCACAATGCAAAGCCTTATGTTTCAAAAATACACCCACTTACCAGTCGACGTTTCGCCTATTCAGGCATAAACAAGACACCAAAAACAAAAAGGGGGTTATGTGAATCACATCTCGAAGAAAAAGGTGCAATACATCCCAACGATCAACAGCCCAAACAGGCTCCAAACATGAGACAGCTCCAAACATTGGCATTGGCTTTGCATTGTGGTTTTTCCCAATTGCATTATAATAAATAATAGTGTTTCTTTTTGAGTTTTTGGCTCTATTTTAGTGATTTAATTTTTAGTGTTTTAATTTTTAAATATTTTTATTTGAAGAGAAAGGATATGCCCCGGTTGGGATTCGAACCCATCCCATGCGAATACTAAGTGCGTGGCAAAAAGTAAGAAAGTCCATTAAAACCTTCCAAATTATAGAGGCCGGGTGAGCCCCAGGAGGGTCCTAGATCCCGTAAAATCCATCTCCTGAATAAAAGTTTGCCTCCGCTCCCTTGATTGTTTAATAACATTTCGAATATACTATAAATTAATAAGCCTAGATATTTTCTTTATTTTTTTTCTAGCTTACAAATCTTAATTCTTATATTTCAGTATGATAATGGGGATATGAGAAGAGATATGGAAATTATGACTTGTTAGGCACGTGCAGGATAGTTCCCAGCGGTTCCTCTTCCTGTTCTTTCGTTAGTGACTTAATGCCGGAGATCTCTCATCTATCTTCTATTCAGTCTCCTCCTAATTCCAACCGTGGCCGTATTATCTACCAGCCTATTGTGAAATCCAGGAACGTCCGTACGAAAACAGTAATAAAGGGAACCTTGATCTGAACATAGAGGCCTTATTGGATTATAATGGTACAGATGAGGATATCCTGTAAATCCACATCGATATAAACAAAAAAACTCTGTACCACCACAACCCATGAAGAGTCTTAGGTTCAGTAAACGGTAGATCTGTTCTGTTTCACATTTAACCGCCAGATTTTCCCCCTTACTTTGTGTACTCACTTTATAGAGGCTGGGTGAACCCCAGGAGGTTCCTAGGTACCATAGGATTCATCTCCTGCCGCTAATAGACTAAATAAAAGTCTTGCCAGCAGCGGGATTTGAACCCAGGACTTTCGGCATGGCAACTAAGTGCTTGAGCCACTCCGATCCTGTATCGATTTAAGATGGTTAGAAAAAATGGAAATACTATTTTGTACCCGTTTGTAATACTATATTTTGAGTCGTTTGTATACAATGTTTCTTTTCATAACAAAGTGAAGCACCAGATCCTCCTTCTGTTGATAAGTAACATATTATGTCTGGAGAATTCGGTGGTCGATAACAAAGGTTGTTTGAACGTCGAAGTGTGAAAGTTCTTTAGAATTTGTCGTAATAGAATTTTCCAAAGAGAGTACGAATTTAGATAGTAATTTCGAAAAGTAAACGAAAACATTTTGGAATCGTTGCTTATCGCTAAAATCACCATGTTGTCGGATTAAGAAGTAATCTCGGCGTTCGTATGTACGTACTATGTATATGTAATACATAGTAAAGGACTCAGCATTGATCCTTGCGATAATCCTGTCACGACCGGTCTCAGATTAAAGAGAAGCTCCTGAAGGCAAACTTAATCAAATGCTTGAGTGACATCCAGAAATATGTTATTAGGATATTGGTATGTTTCAGTGCTCCAACATTGTAAACTATGTGCTATTGAATATACAGTGCGAATTCCGAATTGATAGTGAACAATTTTTTTTCACTTGGTCAATATACCAACTAACTTAATTTACTTTTATTTAGTCTGTTTGCAGCCGGAGATGGATCATATAGGATCTAGGACCCTCCTGGGGCTCACCCAGCCTCTATAAAGTTTACTGATTTTCGTAGGAAGGAGATGTCACTTTATGCTGCTATGGCTAATCAGGTGATGCTGCAGTGGGCTATAAATTTTGATAGGGATCTTTAACGTGTAGCTGACATCTCATAGGCTCGGAATCGCCATTTTACGTCACCTTCGAAGGACGAAACTACTAAAGACTTTTCACTCCCTTTAAAAACCCTGTGACCACCTACCGTATTACGAACCTGCGATCTTGGGCATACTATAAAACCTACATTAAATTCCCTATGCTAGTTGTGCTTAGATAGGCAATAAGACTCTCATTGTAGGATCGTCCGATTATCCATTACACCTAACCACTATACCACAAGTGATCCCTGGAAAAATATGACATTGCTTTTAGTAATCAGCATTGTAAACTTTCTTAACCTTCCATCATCTTTGATATGTATGGAAATACCAACGCTAATATAATTTAAAGAGAACTATGTATGTAATTATGTATTTTTTTTTCTTTTTTATATTGTCTTTGGAGGTGATTCGCAATTTTTTCATTATTTTTTTCAATCTTTTTTAATTTATTGGCTTACTTGTATTGATTAATTAAATGGAACTCTATACCTACAGCCTCGGTGAATAAGTGGTTAAGTCTAATTTTCTCCAAAATGAGTTTCTTGTACTTAAGTAAGCGGAATCGAGTTATTTTCGTAGTGAATAAGGGGCTAAGTAAGGCATTGGCTTGAAAATGAGTTATTGCTTATATTACAACTCCATTTCAAGCCAAAAACTACGAGAATGATACGATTCCGGTTATCTGAAAGCAGTTAACTCTCTCTGGACAAAATCCGACTTAGCCACTTATTGTAGTGGGGCTGTAGAAATATTAATTCTTTTATTGTTATTCTATAGGAACTTGTCCCAGAATAAATAAAGACTTTATTATTATTATTATTGTTAAAGTACAGAAAAAAGATAGGAGATAGCGAATGCTACAGAAACAGAAATTAGTGAGTTAACTAATTACAATTATTCATTTAATTTACAAACAGATGCATATTAATATCATAATATAAATAAATTTTAAGAATACAATAGAAAAAATCTCAAAAAGCAAATATAAAATACTGGAACTAAGACAACGTTTCGCCACTTCGGTCATCATCAGGACATATCAAAAGAAAGATCACATCAAAGAAGAAAAGTGCAGCACATCTCACATCAACACACCAAACGGACTCATCAAATAGGGACAGCAACCTTGCTCCAGTGCATTCAACAACAACTCTGTAGTGAGACTTAAGGATAGGTTCTCTATAATTAATATAAACCTGATAACATTTGATAATCAATAGATTTATCATCTTGTACTTCAAGTCGGCTAACTTCACGAAAAACCTATCAGTAAAAAAAAAATATCATAAGCACCTAGGTAAACCTGTCCGGAAAAACTCTTTCATTTATAAATCCTCTCAAAATTGAGCAAATCTGCCAAAACATTGAAGGCGCATTTATACAATACGATAACAACAGTCACTTTATTCTTCATGTTCCAACCGTTTTTTGTATATAGAAAATATTCTCATTTTGTTTCTTTTGTTTACCTCCTCCTTTCTGAATTTCCTTTATATTATTTTTACTTTACTATCCTTTCTGTACATTTATTTTCTGTATTTTATTTTATATACGTTATTTTTATTTTATCATTTCTGCTCATTCTCTTTAATTGTATTAAATCTGTCTTACTTTATTATATCTGTCATTATTTTCATTTTCTTGTCATTATTATTAATTTTGTTACATCCGTCTTTATCTTAATTTTATTATATCTGTCACTATTTTAATTTCTTTTTATTATCATTATTTTTTTAAATCTGTCTATATCTTAATTTTATCACCTGTGTCACTTTTTTAATATTCGTTATCTTCCATATTCATATCTGCCACTATTTTAAATTTCTACATTACTTGTCACCATATTATTGTTACTGTGCATTTTTATATTTTTTGTTCTGTTTGTTTGTCTCTCATAGCCCTGAAGATGACCTATACTGTAGGTCGAAACGTCGGCACATAATTATAAGTTTATTACTTATTCAGTGTTCTTTTTGACTGCACCCCCCAACTATCTCCTTTACACAACAGTCACTTTAGTAGGAAGTTACTTCGCAGACGCAATTTCAAAACAGCACAACGGAAATTCATATTCATCAACCATGTTGAGTATTAAGTTGACAAAACAAACAATCTGCATCGCGTATGAGGCGGAAAATTGCCTAGCAACCGCTCTCACCTGATAATTACCTACCAGCGAGGTTATACCAGGTTATAAATAGTCTATTCTCTCATTTATTCAGCGTTCGAGTAAACAAAAGAAATAAATGAGTAAATATGAACGAAAAGCTCTTCATCAATATTATACGCATGACTGCAAATCTTAAGATTGGTACATTATTTTTTTATTGACAATTCGAACGAAAATATTTCGGGAGATGTGTATCTAGAATAATATTGGGGGCTACAAGTGCTTAGCATAACAATTTTCAAAGGGAGTAAAAAATCCTTGGTTTAGCCGTCCTTCGGAAGGGACGTTAAACGCGATCCGGAGCCTGTACGGTTTCAGATACTCTTTAAAAATCCCTATCCTACTTAAACCTTGATAGGCAAAATTTAAATCTCCCACTATAGCATCGTCCGATTAGCCATAGCAGCATTAAGTGACGTTAAATAAACAAACAATTAGAATAATATTACAGGAAATCGTGGGCTTTAGTGCCTAATAGTAAAATGAAGTGAAATTAATAATTATCTCATAATTATTATACTATAATAAAAATTATAAATATAAATAAAGTATGGTGTATCTTTTAATAACAATAATTAAAACACAAATGGATTAATAACAACGATAAAAAGGAACATCTCACTAGTATTTTTGAAATGACACAAGTCAAAAACCAACTTTTTCGAAAAACGGAAAAAACTGTTAGTGAGCTTAGAATAGCATCAGGACACTAATAGTGCCTCTTGGCAGACCAGCTCTGAAGCTAGATAAAGTTTTGATGAGTGATAAAGAGATATTTGTCCATTTCTTTATTTTCATAACTCACCACCGAAAAAACAAAGAATTTTGAGTAATTATTCCGCAGGTTGTCTATTCGAGTTAAGTTACAAGTTTTAACTTTTCATTCGTTCCTCTTTTAATATTTTCCAGAAATATAAATTATCTTATGGTTTAGTATGGAAAAGAGAATGGGAAATGTGTATACTTCGGTAATCATTTAATCCAGAAATGAACGTTTCAACAAACATATCATCAATACTTCGAAAGCTTAGTTGAAGCTTGTATATTCAGCTTTGATAATAAGCCTGTGACTTATTACCCATAACTAAAATCGTACGATAACTTGTATTTTTGGAAAATATTAAAAATAAACAGTTATAGTCGGTTGTAAGTCAACTCAAAGTGACAACCTGCGGAGCAAAAACGGTGTTTTTTTTTGGGTGGTGAGTAATGAGCATGAAAGAAATAGATAAATATATTTTTATCATTCATCAAAACTGTATCAACTTAGCTTCAGAGCTTGTCCGCCAGGAGGCACTTGTATCTCTCTTGCACTCTCCTAATGCCATTCCAAGCTCACTGACTTTTCACAAAATGTTTATTCCGCAGAGATATCATCATAATAATAAAATAAATAATATAATACAATAAATGTTAAGACCGTGGAAAAATTCCAACGAAAAGCCCTTTAGTCTCCAAACTAAAACAGAAATAGAAATTATCTGTCCAATATTTCGCCCATTCAGGCATCCTCAGGGTAGAAAGAGAATAACAGATAAACAAAACATGAATAATACACCCTAAAAATAATAGCAAACAACACAAAGCGTCTTAAGCTTTGTGTTGTTTGCTATTATTTATTTTTCCTGTTGGTTTTTTTTAAGTTTGGTGAGTGTATATTGAATTTTGAATTTCTGAAGTATCTATCAGCTGTTTTTATCTAACCTTATCCAGCTGGGGTCGAGTAACCTTCCTTATGATTCATTAGTTGCATTTGAGCCTTCGAGGTGGTGGGATGTTTCTTGGGTGCATTATTCATGTTTTGTTTTGCTGTTATTCTCTTTCTATCCTGAGGATGCCTGAATGGGCGAAATATTGGACAGATAATTTCTATTTCTGTTTTAGTTTGGAGACTTAAGGCTTTTCGTTGGAATTTTTCCGCGGTCTTAACATTTATCTAAGCTCTCTTTTTACTTTTCAATATTAATAATACAATAAAGTTAAGATAAATACTGTTTTCTATTACAATACAATGGCATCCCATTCCATGAATATAAAACGATATACTTCTGTGTAAGCCCCATTTCCACTAACATGAGTTGAAGTTAAGACATGACAATATCTCGAATTATGTTCTGAAGGGTCTTGTTGAAGTACCATTTCTACTGCAAATGTTATGACTTTAGAGGATTCTGACATTATCGATATGTATTGTGTTGTAAATAATAGCGGAACATGCAAATGTACATTTAATGCGGTTAGTTAGTTAACACTATTATTAAAACTTAAATTAACATGAATGAAGAAACAGTAATAAAGAAAAAATCTCAAAAATCAAATTTACCACAGAAACAACTTGACATTTAGGAGAATAACCGTGTGATTTTGGAAAACTGGAAACCTCATACAAGACTGAAAAGACAAGAAACCGTTTGACGTTTCAGGCTACTTCAACACTTACTAGACAAACGCTCTAAGCTCCCAATTAACTACAAAAGACTCATCTACATGTCCATCATACGACATATTTGGATTTATGGAGTAGGGCTTTGGGGCTCCACTAAGCCATCGAATTCCTCTCGTATCCAATCCTTACAGTCCAAAATCCTTCGTAAAATCCTCAATGCTCCTTATTTTGTTAAGAATAATTTCATCCATAACGACCTTAGTGCCCCATTTGTTGCTGATTTGACCCGAACCCGGTATCTATCCTTTCATAACAAACTTCATTACCACTCAAACCCTCTGGTTTCAAACCTAGCTTCCTCTTCAATTCCAAATAATCCTCCGAGGCGTCTGAAAAGAAGATGGCCACGTGACCTTCTTAGTTGAACTTTGATTTGAGTACTACCAGTGGGTAGTTTCTCTACTTGTCATTCTCATATCATTATGTATCACTTATCCTATTTACATGTTGTATTATTGTAATACAGTTGTAAATATCAATAAATGAATTTAAAAAAAAAAGATTTTGGAAAAATAAAAACCACTAACAGAACAAATATTTATTATAAAATCAATAATGAAATATATTAAACGAAGAAAGAAAATCTTTATAAATACTTTCATTGACTTTTCTAAGGCTTATGATTCAATTGATACACTTTTCGAAATCCTCTAAACAGGGAAACATTAACAAATGATGGCGCTGAAATTAAATTCAGAGGGTTGCCTGAGACTTATTAACATCAAAACAGAAGTCAGACAAGGATATGGTCTCTCATAACTGCTTTTTAACTGCGTCCTCGAAAAAAAAAATGAATGGAGAAAATAAACAGAAAAGGTTCAACTAAATAATAAAAACAGTAAATTAGGTTAAATGAAAGACTATAATATTCGCCAACAATCTAGCATTATTATCAGATTTAATAAATAAATAAAAACAATTAAAAACATAATCCTATACCGGTACAAGCCATGAAGAAACAGGTTCATTACATGATAGAGACTGTACTGTTTCTAACACAACGGTTGTGTAGCGAAGTGATTAGTCTGAGATCACTGTCAACCGCCAGGTTTTTCGTCAGTAAAGGGTATCTAAAAGCTGGGTGAGCCACAGGAGGATTTGTAGAATCTACAGTGCCCATCCTTGGATGTTAGTAGATTATTTAATTTATCTCCTACAGCCTGATTTGAACCCGAAATTACAACAAGTCAACAGTCTACCAACTGAGCTACCCCAATCCTCGTTTTAATAAATACAGCAACTAAATAAATAGAATTACAACAAGAACAAATCGATAAAGTGCTGTGGAATATCTCGTTTGAGAAAACTAAGTCATTAATAACATCAAGGCAGCCCCTAAGAAACTAAAAACAATAAATGGTAAAATACGCATAAATGGCGAATTGAAATATTTAGGTGAAATAATAGTACAAATCATATCAGAAAAAGAGGCCATTAAAAATAGAGAGTTGACAAGATGAAAGCAGTTTTTCAATCAAGAAAAAATATTTATAAAAATAAACCAAAATATCTATTAAGGCTCTATACAAGATAATAATTTTCCGAGAAGCACTGTATCTTGAAGAAATATAAACACTGGACCAAAAAAATTTGAATGTGTGATCTGGGATTTGATGTTTGTAGAAAATCACAGAGAGAAAATTTTTCGGGCTATTAAAATGATCAGACCAATACAGAAGACCAAAACCAAGAACTCTGCACACATAGTACAAAATACGGGCACAGAAAGAAAAAATATTTATTTCAAAGGATACCTACGCCAAAGCAGAATGACCGAAAGAGTTTTCACGTATCTTAAAAAACTGAAAATGGCCCACACTAAGATTAAGGAGTCTGAAGAAGTCATTTAAGAGTTCGAGGTCTATCCGGATGGCACTGAAGGACTTTCTTCACTTAAGAAAAAACTTCAGAATGCTCTAGGCTTTCAAGAAGGATCAGAAAAAGAAACAGACGCAATCAGACAAAATAAAAAAGCAAGAACACGAGTGTGAAAGAGTAGAAAAGAAGGAAAGAACAGCCGGGCCAAACGTCGTCTATGGAGGATCAGTCGTAAAAGAAATAGCCAAATTTGGAGTGGATTTTCAAGACGGTCTAAGATTCTTCACACTCCCTGTTGCTCGGACATCCTATGATAAGATTAAAAAGTTTAAAAAATCTATATTCCTGCAATCAAAAAAAAAAAATTCAATTTGCTGAATGAGAAACTATGTAGGTGTAAATGTATAATAAAAGAACAATAATAAATAAATAAATAAAAAATAACAATGTGTTTTTATTCATGGTCAAATTATATATGTTATATTATATAATACAAGATATCGTCCCTGCCATCGCAAAGTATCGAATGTGAAAAAAAATATAATTTTGGTTTTCGACTTATAGCAGTTGCTTTAGGATTGATAATTGATATAAAATTCATATAGAGGCATCTATCAGTCACAAAAACAACGCAGAACGAATTTCATTGGTTTGACTATTGGCACTAATTTTTATTGAACCTTGGAACTGCTTTTTTAAATTGTCCTCAAAAGTACAGATTTTCACATTCGATAGTTAGAAATGACAGGGAAGAAATGTTATAAGATGTAATTAATATTTTATACATGTATAATCTATGTATAATGGTCAATTTTATGGTCAGAACAGTATATGATACTCATATCAATTACATATTACTTAGTTAAGTTCACAAAAAGCTTAATTTTTCTCTGTTAGGGAATGAATATCAGAACACTAAATTCTCAATAAAGAGTTTTCTATATTTATTGCAAAAATCTGAAAAACATAAATTATAAACAGATTTGACTACACGGTCGAAACCAGAAGGGACACCTGATCAATGGATTAAAAATTATTAGCCGTGGAAATTTAAAAGAGTATTTAAATTAATTTTATTTAAATTTGTGAAGAAAATAGAACCCGAATTGAGCTTTTTGTCAAATCCTATTCCCATGTTCAAGGACATGTAAATTTGGGATCCGTTAATACAGGAATAAAAATTAGCCTTCAATCCATAGGTTAGGCTCTCCGCAATACTGCCGTGTAGAGCTCGTCTAGTCTAGCGTATTGTTTGAAGGCTGAAAGTAATAGTAGAAAACATTGTTCTGAGCTATTCTGTTACGCATGAAATATTTTTTTCTTTACATATATTTTCGCCCATTTATTATTCTCATTACATATTATTCATTAAATATTATTATCTTCATCACTTTGTAACTTTTATGTATACATATATAGTTATGTAGGAATAATCAGCTACTAGTAAAGCACTGGGCTGTCATGCCGAAAATCCTGGTTCAAATTCCGCGGAGGACTTTTATTTAGTCTGTTTGCAGCCGGAGATGGATCATTTGGGATCTAGGACCCTCCTGGGACTCACCCATCCACTTTAAAGTTAATACCTAAAATACGGGGGGAAATCGGGTGGTTGAGCATGATCTAGGACAAATCACCTCCCTTTACAACCGTTTTCAATAAAACTTTACTGTCTCTACCATGTACTGAACCCCAGACCCTTCACGGGTTGTAGTGGTACAGAAAAAACACACACAAAAAACATCAAAAACAAAAACAGCTACTAGTAAAGTACAAGCTTTCTGTAACATATTTTTTATTTATATTTTGTCTTTTGTTTTATTTTTTACAATTGTCACATCAGTACATTCTAAGATTCTAAAGAAACATCATAAATTCAGTTCATTCGGGTATTTTTTTCTAATTGTATTAATTTTTGTCCCGTGGCTTGGTAAAACATATCGGGCGCGTCCACCGGGTTGCGGATGGCTTTCAGATATGAAGGTCAACAGCGAAATAAGTGGCTAAGTCCAATGAATAAGCTGTCGTGGACAATTCACTCTGGTTCTCCAGATTGGGGGTTAATGAGGGGGGGCTTGCTTCTCCCTTATTGTAAAAAATGTACAATGCAAAAAAACAAACAAATAAAATGCCTCTGATATATGGACGGACAAATTGGCGAACACATGGAACACGTTTAAGGATGAATGTTACTCTAAAATTTGGTTGGGGAAAATCTCAACTTTGGGGAAACTCTCAATAAAAAAACATAAATAATAATTTTTGTTAATTGTCCCTGAATTTTTGTTTTGTTTAGTAAATTTTCAGACATTGGGATGTTTTAACTGAGATTACTTCTTATTTAGTAGAATAAGATGTATGTAGAATATAGAATCACACAAACTTATATATATATATATATATATATATATATATATATATATATATATATATATATATATATATATATATGTCCTCATTCTTCCCTCTTTAAAGGCTTCGATAAAGGCGACAGGATCAAAGATTCACCTCATTATGCACCGAACACTCGCCTTCTATAAGAAGAGCACTTACTCCATAGGACACATACTTTGCAGAAAATTCCTTCTCACGTTCGAGCTCAAACTGCTGAGTTAAAACTCAAGGTTAAGTAAAGCAATAACTCAAGTTGCTAGGAGTCATTTCTTGACTTCACAGTTTTTATTATTTTTATATCTTTACGGGTTTTTGAGTGCTCGTTAATTTTAATTTTCTTACCTAAGCCTGTATTATATACATATCAATTTGTATACATATATATACATATATTTATGTATATAATCGGTACCACTACACCTTATGAAGGGTCTTGTTCAGTATGTGGTAGAGACTGTCCTGTTTCTTGGACTAGAGTTGTGATCACGCTTAACCATCAGAATTCCCCCCCTATTTTTGATACCTACTTTACAGAGGAAGAAAGAGCCCCAGGAGGGTCCAAAATCCCATTTATTTAAACATTTCAAGCATATCAAAATAAATTTATATTAGTGTTTAAAAATGGATGACTCCCTAAATTTATATATTCAACTATTCAGCACCAAGGAATTTTCAATTAAATACGATAAAAACTATTACAAACATGTTACTAATGGAATTTATTTTAAGATGGCTTGATATGTACGACCCTGTACCTTTATGAAATATTAAATTTTGGCTGAAACATAGTAACATTATTTATTATCTTTTTCGCTCTTATTAATAAATATATGGGTACTAGTAGTTTAAATTTTGTATTGGATTGAATAATTAGACTTTGGTACCTTGTTTCTGATTCAGGCTTGTGCCCAGCTTTATTAGAATTTTTTTTTCTATTTCACCTGACGCTGCTAATGTCAAGAGATTCAACATTTGGTCAGATTAGTGTATTTCTATCTATTCTTGGTCATTTTAAAAGTTACCATGGACACTTTGCATCGATTTAAACCTAAAACTACACAGTTGCTAGTTCCGATCATATTTCTGTAAGTCTATCATAGAACTATAGTGAGTGATAATTTCAAAGTGCTTTAAATGCCTTAGTGAACCAAAGGTTCGAAACCAATCGGGTTTCCAAATTTCTTTCGTTTACCGGCCATATCCAATCAATTAGATCACTCTTAACGTAATCCCTACACCTACGCCTCGGAGTTTTTTTTTTAAATGTAATATACAACAGTTTCTCATCCAGGACCTACCTCAATTTCGGTCTGATCGCCTCCTTGCACAACGGTTGCCATAGAAACAGTCCAATCTGTACCGAGTAATGAAAGCAATGTCCATCACAGTTTGATGTTATAGATATGATTAATAATGCAACCTTTAGATACCATACACAAATAACCAACAAAAACATCCCTATTCAGTTACATCTATGATCAGTGAGTGGTTATTTTTATAATTTTGTTTGTTAGAAATATAGGTAGTACTTGTATAATTCTGATTTAATACAAATGCAGCAATTTTTACTTACATAAGGATAGGGAGGGGTCACATGTGGTGTAGGGGTTAGCCACAACAAACTTCCTCGCCCATCGTCGTGGGTTCGCAGGCCGGCAGGTAGCCTTGGGATTTTTTTAAGGGAGAAAAAAACCTTTGACTACGCCGTGTTTCGGCGACGTAAATTGGCGGTCCTGAGTGTGTATCAGGTACTTGTTAAAAAAAACAAACCTTTATTTACCATTTTACATATACAAGCAGCAATAAGTGTAAATACATGTTCCGGACTTGCTTTACATGTTTAAACAACAGTGATTTTAATTAATTTAAGTTGTCTTTTATAAGTAAATTTTACAATAGCAGGAAAAATGTAGAAAAAACCCGCTTAAAAAAAATAATAAATAAATAAATAAAAAGAAAAGAAAAATTAACCATAATAGTAATTGTAATTTAAAATACATAAAAATAATACTAAATAAAGTAAGTAAATATAATAATAATTAAATAGAAAATAAATACACAATTAAAAATAAATATAAAATAGATACAGATAACTAGATATGTTACCTACGAATAGTGATTTGTTACGTGAGAAGTATATGTTTTGTTCTTTTGTGCGTGTACCGTCGTAGTGAATGTTTATCATAGTTACCGATTTTTCGGATTAATGGGTTTTCGGAAGCTGGAGTTTTTTCGAAGTATGCTTTTGTTTGGGCTGAAACATATTGTTTTACAGTGGGGAGTTCAAGATCTCTGAGCATAGTCGATATTTTCGTGTATCGGGGATAATTATTAATAATTCTCATGCATAGGTTTTGTACCCCTTCCAACTTTCTATAATTTGGAGCGCAGGTTGAACTCCAGACAGGTGAGGCGTAGTTCAGCAATGAGCGGATTACTGTTTTATAAAGGATTAGCTTACTTGTTAAAAATCCCTATCATAATAGGCAAAATTCATGGATAGGAAAAATTGACAGCTCTCATTTTAGCATCGTCCGATTAGCCATAGCAGCATAAAGTGACATTAAACAAATAAACAAACCATATTGTTTAACCACCTAAATTATCCGTAGACTCGTCCTTTTTCAAACTGAATATTCTACGCAATAACTTATTTTCAAATATGTTAAGTCGTCGTTCAAGCATCAAAGCTAACAGCCACGCTTCATATTGATACAGATCAGTATGAACGATAATATTTTTATAAATTATAATTTTTAAATTCCAGAAAACTAATTTTACTCCAGGGACTAAATTTCACTTTTTTTTTTTTTTTTAATATTTTGTTTTATTTTATTTTAAAATATGTACAAATTTTAAAACATTGGTGGGATAATCCCTTAAAATGAAAATGAGTTCACATTACAACGGTTACTAATTAATATGTTTTTGTTCTTGGTAAAATTTAAAAAACCAACAGAAAAGAGAGTACATAGGATTTACTTAAGACAAAATTTATGTATAACATAATACAAAATGCATATTATTTATTAGAAGTATGTGTTTTGTTCGTTTGTGTCTGTATTTTGGTGTTGTTGTTTTTGTATAATTTCCTATTTCTTGTATGAGTGTGTTGTCTGAATGTTGGCATGAGGTGAAGAATCTGAGGGTTTGTTGGTGTATGAATTTTTGTATTGTTGGGATGTCCAGTTCTTTGTGCATTTTGGTGATTTTAGTATATATTGGATAGTTTTTTATGATTCTTAGACATTTGTTTTGTAAGATCTGTATTTTGTTAATGTGTGTTTTGCTAGCTAAACTCCAGACTGGGCATGCGTGAGTTATCATGGGCCAAATGACTCCCTTATATAATATTTTCTTATTTTTTTCAGATAATTTTGACTTTTTGTTAAAGTATGGATACATTTTGTATAATATTCTGCGTAAATTTCACTTCTTTAGCTATACCGTCCTTCGAAAGATACGTAAAATGGCCACAGGGTATCAGGTACTCGTTAAAGATCCCTATCCTAATTAAACCTGGATAGGCAAAATTTATGACTCCTATTTTAGCATCATCCGATTAGCCATAGCAGCATAAAGTGACGTTAAATTAATAGACAACATAAACAAATTTCACTCCATTAATTTTTAACTCTTTTTCTTGAATTCCGCCTTTTTTCAAGTTGACTTGAACCATTAGCACTTACAACGTATTCAAACATATTCCCGCTCATCATCAAAATGAAGATTGCTTCTTCTTCTGAGCAAATATTTCGTCTTATTAGAGTTTACTTCTAGCTTGACTTCATCAGTAGCTTTCATAAACTCTTATTTAGTTTTGTAATTCCCACGTGTTCATCCAACACTGGCTCATTACAGCTTTCTAATTGCATACTCAAGTACAATATTAAATATACAGTTAAATTATAAATCCTTATTAGAAAAATAAATCAATGTTTCCATGATGCATATTCCTATGCTATATTTCTTTATTTTTTTTTATATCTCTGTTAAATATAAATATTTGAAAATATGTAAGGAGGCTGATAGTTGGGGGTGCAGTCAAATTAAACACGAATATATTCTTTAAATAGGAGAACAAAAAACCTATTTCCAGTAAAAAAAATGTTTATTCCTTATTTTCGAGATACGTTCCGGCCTAGGCCATTCTCAATCTTCTATTTTAATTGTTTCATTTTTTTACTTATTATATGGTTAGCAATTTGAACATAAGTCATTCATCTAAATTTAAGTTGTTTTATTCCGTTTAAAATTTTTTCAAATTCAGAGGGAACCATGTCCTCTATAGTCATTTCATTAAACACGAAATAAGTGAATACTTATTTATTATTTATGCCGACGTTTCGACCTACTTTGTAGATCATCTTCAGGACTATGAAAGAAAAACAGACAAAACAAAATAACTATAAAAATACATGTTAAGACCGTGGAAAAATTCTAACGAAAAGCCTTAAGTCTCCAAACTAAAACAGAAATAGAAATTATCTGTCTAATATTTCATCATTCGTTCATCGACCATCAAGGTCAATAGAACCGATGAGTTTAGAGGTGGTTTGGTCTATGACTTTTTTTTAAACACTTTATTGAAATATTATTACAATCTGCCACTTGTAGGCAATAAGTAATAGAGCTAAGTAGCTATACAATCATACAGTAAAATAAATAAATAATAAAAATAAAATAAATATATAAAATAAAAATATGCACATGCGGATAATAAAAACAAAATAAATACTCACAAAAGTGATTATAAAATAAAGTCTAAAAGTAAAATAATTGATCACATTCATAGTTACAATATTTACAATTTGCTTGAGATCCCCGAACTGAGCTTCTTCCCCAGGAATGAGGGCAAAGCAGGAGTCCGGGAGGCCTCTGCGCCCTTTCTCAGCCTCGTTACTGGCATTAAATGCCAATGGAAGAATATGGACAGTGCCATTAGTGACTGAGCCAAGGTATTGGAATGACAGTCAAGGTTTTGATAAAAGTTTGAAAATTTAGTAGGGATAAGGTCGAGGACGAAAGGAATGTTGAGATCATTGTGGAGGGTTTTGTTAGAGACATAATAAGGAGCATTGACAATAGTTCTCAGGACTTTGGATTGAAAAGATTGAATACGTCTGATATTTTTTGGCGGTCCCCTACAGTTCAAGTCCATAGGTCCAAATAGATTGATGATAGTTTTGTGTATTAGAAGTTTATTATCTATTTTAAGATGGGAGGCCCTTCATAATAATTTGTATAGTTGGCTGAATCGTAGTCTAAGAATTATGCTTTTAGAAACTAGCCTATAATATAAACAAATGATACTCTCTTTAAAATGATTACAGAAGTAATCACTGTAAGGATAATAATCTGAAACCCCCAAAAAATAAATAGCACCATCTATAAGAAAATTATCTAAATATACAGTCCGATTAATCAACGCTACTAGAAGATTAACCGTAATGAAATGAAAAAGTTAAACCCCGGAGTACTAATATCTGCAGCACCGGTGAATAAATGATTAAATAAACTTTTGTCCAAAATGAGTTAATTGTATTGAAGGAAGTGGAATATTGTCATTTTCGTAGTTTGTAATAGAGTATGGTATAACATTAAACAATAAGAGCGGGATATCTCGGTTTGTAGCGCGCAGAGTTACTATGCTGAAGGTCCCTTGTTCTAACAACATAATAGGCACTGTGGGATCTACAGACTCTCTTGGCACTTTTATTTATATATATATACTAGGTTATGCCCGCGGCTTCACTCGCGTGGAATTCGGCCCGCCACATAAAGTTTCGTGAAAGATCATTTTAAATAAATAATTTCATTATTTTTATTAAATATAAGTTACTCGTGCATCGATAATTTTAGATGTCAAACTTCAAAACTGACAGATTCTCTACAACCTTTGAACCCCCATTATATTAAAAAGGAAACCCTTGGGGTGGAATTATCCAAATTTCTTTCTTAAACTATACAAAGAACCTATCTACAAATTTCAAGAGGCTAAGTTCCTGATTTGTCTTTAATTATGTACTATAACGGGGGGGGGCATACCCACGTGACCCCACATAAATCTGCCCTTGCTGTAGCCTATGATGTATAACCTATTTTATTCAATAAGTTTCATCCAAATCCGTTCAGTAGTTTTTGCGTGAATGAGTAACAAACATTCGCATTTATAATATTCGTAGGATATCAAAACAAATAGTTTCACTCCTGTCCTTTTTGTTATTTTAACAACTATTATCATGTGATTTGCCTTTAATTATGTACTATAATGGATGCTCTACAGTACCTAAAAAAATGTGGGCGGGGAAGGGGGGTAGGTGGCACGTGCCACCTCCCCCCTAAATCCGCGCTTGCTATAGCCTATGTGTTATTCTGATGTATAACCTTTATTACTGTAAAGCTTTATCCAAATCCATTCAGTAGTTTTTGCGTGAAAGAGAGACAAACATACAAACTTTCACATTTATAATATTAGTAAAATTTGTAGGGTATCAAAACAAATAGTTTCACTCCTGTCCTTTCTCTTATTTTAACAACTATTATCACGTGATTTGCCTTTAATTATGTACTATAATGGATTCTTTACAGTACCTAAAAAACTGTCGAGGGGGCACATGCCCTCGTACCTCCCCCCCCCCCAAATTCTTCACTTCCTATAGCCTATGTGTTATTCTGAAGTATAACCTATATTACTGTAAAGTTTCATCCAAATCCATTCAGTAGTGTTTGCGTGAAAGAGAGACAAACATACAAACTTTCACATTTATAATATTAGTAAGATATATATATAACATATACGGCGCTATAACCCGGTTACAGGTCTTGGCCAACTCCAGCCGCTTCCTCCAAACATCACGGGTCTTGTTTCGAGCATAGACTGCCACACGATCTGACCACCTCAGCTTAGGTCTCCCTCTTCGTCTTTTTCCATGCATCGGGACAGTCTTTTGGTATTCCTCCATCTTCCATCCTGGCAATATGCCCTGCATATCTTAAGCGCCTCAACTTCATTATTCTTAATAGGTCAGGATCTTTGTAGCTACTGTACAATTTTTGCTTCGAGCATAGCTTCCTCTCATCACTAACCTTTACCTCCAAAAATTTGCCGGAGAACATTTTTTTCAATAATAATAATAATAATTTTTTTCAAGTTCCTTTTCAGCAGTTCAATATTTTACTTAGATGGAGTTTGCCTGAAAAGTATTCTCCTGTAAAGCTGTTTCCTCAATCCACAATCACATCTGTTGGCGGCTGTGATTCTTCTTCTTATCTCTAGGACGGGATTATTGTCCTGGGTGACCACAGATCCCAGGTAGGTGAATCCTGTAATTTTTTCAAATCTATACGCTCCGATAGCAACTCTTTCCACCTTGTTTGGGGATTTCTTTGACTCGTTGACTTCTAATCCTAACCTGTCTGCAGTACTCGCCAGTGCCAGAAAAACATTGCGACGGCCCGTAAGAAACGCCCCACAATGTCTATGTTATGCGCTTAGACCAATAGTTGGACAAGCACACTAAATCTTCTGAGCTCTTTAAAGAGGGCACCCTGAATCGGGTGAAAACATCTTAGTTGCTCGTGATCTCAGATGAATCTCCTCCCTGCCCAACCGCTGTCCAAAAACCAGTCAAGTCCATAGAATGATCCTTCAGTGGTTGTAATTGTACAAGTTTTATGGAGAATGGAGATAGTTGGGGGGTGCAGTCAAGAAAACACCAAATAAGTCAAGACTTATATATTATGTGTGTCAACGTTTCGACCTACTTTGTAAGTCATCTTCAGGGCAAATAGGAGAGGCGGCTGGGTCAACTGTGTAACAGACGCTGTCAACTATTTTCCTCTCTACTTTGTACAAGTTTTATATTTTTTTTATTTTAAAAAAAATATATCGATATTTTTGTATATAATTAATTTGTAAACAAGGGCTACGATATCTGTATAAAAATAGTTACATGATAGAAAAGTGTTACCTCGTCAGTTTTGACAAGAAACTACAACTAATTTTTACTACCACAGTTTCACAAAACGCAAAAATAACTATGGCTCAAAAGGAATATAATTTAAGAAGTTCATTTGATGGTTTCAGGGAAGCAAAGCGTATTTCAAGAAGTAACTCAATACCTACTTTACATAAAAGGGGTGACAACATTTTCGTAAAAGTGGAAAATCAAATTACAATAGTCTCAGGTAAAGCCTTATAAAAATACTGAGTAGACGCTTAATGCTTCAAAACAACAAAAATGATTATTTAAATGAGGGATTGTAATGCTTCAGCTAATAAATCGCAGTTTATTTTATTCTAAAATTAAAGGTCAATTATTTACGAGATACAGTGGAGCGTCGATTATCCGAACGGAATTGTTTTTGTTTTTTCAAACGTAATTTTAATTATTTTTTTAATATTTTATTTGAAAAGAAAAGATATGGCCAGGACCGGGACCTTCACATCACAAACAAACACACCCATCGTGATCTTAATATCCCATATTTTGCTGATTTGGCCCAAACTAGATACCTATCCTTCCATGACAAGCTCCATACACACTTGAATCCGCTAGTCCCTCAACATGCTTCCCATACTATTCCTGGTAACCCTCTGAGTAGTCTGAAAAGAAGATGGCCTCCAGACCTTCTACTATAGAACTTCATTGGAGTGCTACCGATGGGTTTTTCTCCACATTGTTTTTTGTTTTCATGTCATTTGTTCATATTAGCAAATTTACTTGATGTAATTACAGTTGTAAATATCAATAAATTATTCTAAAAAAAAAAAAGAAAAAGATTTCGGGACAAAAGACGCGAGCTTAGTAATGTTGATTACGAATATAACAAGCATTTCCCGCCTTTAATCGCGCCTTCATTTCCACTTGCATTTCTTTTCTTTTTTCTAGTTACCACAGGCCCTAAGTACTTAAACTTCCCCACACGTTCGAACTTATTCCCTCAATAAGTTCACCTCAATAAGTTTCCTGCAACAATATCCCAAAAATTTCTCCCTTTTCTGCTACTAGACATATACTTACTCTTATCTGAATTTTCTTCTATAAAATGTAAAACCTGTGAGTTTATTTTTTTAAAAATGAAAAATTAATTTTTTTTTCTATTTGTTGTGACTCAATTTTTAAAAAATTAATAACAATGTTGTTTTACAACATTTAGCAACTTGCTATTTCAGGCTACTTCAACATTTACTATACAAACGCTCAAAGCTCCCAATTAATTAACTACAAAATTAATTACAATAAATTCATATACATGACTGTTATAAGACCTATTTGGACTAACCGAGTAGAGCTTTGGGGCTCCACTAAGCCATCAAATTCCTCTCGTATCCTATCCTTACAATCCGAAAACCATTGTAAAATCCTTAATATTCCTTACTTTGTTACGAATAAAGGCATCCATAATGACCTCAATGCCTCATTGGTTGCTGATTTGACGGGAATCCGACACCGAGTCTATTTTCATTCTTCGGCTAGAGTTTTTTTAGTATCCAATATTCCTTTATGCGTCCGCTGGCACATTTTCTTTGATCTTCTGTCCTGCTTTGTCCAGCCTTCTCCAATCTTTCTTCATCCTGAAACCCTTCCAGATTTTCACTCTGCTTCCAAATTCACTTCCTTCTAGCATGTGAGACTGTAGTGTTCAACTATTCGAAATCTTTCTTTATATAGAACATGTTGTCGTGGTATTTTTTTTTCAAGAAATATCCAAAGTTTCGCTTGCTCAATCTATGCTAGTACATTCTGTACATTTATCCGATGAATGTAAGCTTCCTCTTCCGCATGACATCCAAGATTCTTTCATATTTCTTTTTAGATTTCTCTGTTACTTCTCGATTTTCATCCATCTTGAGTCTTAACTGCACTCACAATTTTGCTTATAATCCTTCCTTCCAAGACCACCTGTTTTTTTTATTTTTACGACAGTATTATAATGTACGTTGTCAAGATTATATTGTATTATTCTTATTATTTATATTTGCTTAATTGCAGGCCTTTTATACCGGTTTTCTATTTTAATTTTTCAATAATAATAATCATTATATATAAAAAAAACTATAAAAAATCATAATCATTAATAAAAAAAACTATTTACAACGTATATTCTTTAATATAATGCATTTCATATGAACCTTTTCCGTATATTTATCCTAGTTCACTTGTCAGCCCAGATGTTATTCGTCTATATCATAAGAATTGTTCATATTTTCATATGAATTATACCTTTTAACATACCGTAGGACATATAGAGAGTTTATAGTGGGGAAATTTATTTAAATAAGTCAAATAATAGAAGAAGTCATAATTTGAAAAGCTTACAAACACGAATGAAAGTTCATATTTTGCCCCATATTATACACGATAATATACATTACTATATATTTTTTTAAGATTAATTTATTGATATTTACAACTGTAATAATATTACAACAAGTAAATCTGCTAATATGAACAATCTTCTTCTTTTTTTTAGTGGCGCGACAGATGCTTAAAGCGATCCTTGGCCTGCTCAATCTCCAAGCTCCATCTGCTTCGGTCCTGCGCATGTATGCTTGTGGAGAAACTACCCATCGGTAGCACTCTAATAAAGTTCTATAGTAGAAGCTTTCGAGGCCTTCTTCTTTTCAGACGCCTCGGAATTACTATAGTTAAAAAGAATTATTAGCTGAGATGCTGCACTGAAGGTTCTGAGTTAAAATCCGACGGATAAATTCTTTATTCTGTTAACAGCCATGCGAGATCTACAGACCTTCCTGGGGCTCACTCAGCATACATAAAATGGGTATTCTTGATTGAGAGAAACATCTGCAGTTTTGGGGTATTTAGGACAAATCTCTTCCCTGCACAATAGTTTTCCTATAAACATTACCTTCTCTGACATTTACTGAATCCACGAACCTTAATGGATTGTATTGATAAGGTTACTTTTGATACTTAACAACTATCAACCGCTGTTATTATGAATTATTAAACGATATCAAGTATGCTAGATTAGTTGTTTTGTTTTTTAGATCACTTTAATCTGCTATGCCTAATCGGTTGATGTTACAGCTGGAGTCCTAATTTTGTCAATCCAAGAAAATTTACAGGCTGACAACATAGGCTGGGAACAGGCATTTTATGTTCCCACCGAAAGGGGGGGGATTCCATCACCAAATATTATTTTCCTTAAAAATTTCTTACGATAATGGGCATAGAAGGTGCTAACATTACCCCACATGGTTAGGTAAATTAAGGCATTTGTAAATATACAACCCGTGGACGGGTCTTGGGTTCAGTACATAGTAGAGACTGTACTGTTTAATGGACAAGTAATCTGCTAGGTTACTTGTCCTAGGTCACGCTCAACCGCAAGATCCCCCCCCTTATTTTGGGTACCCTATTTTTATAATATTTTATAGAGGTCGGGTGAGCCCCAGGAGGGTCCTAGATCCTTTATGATACATCTCCGGCTGCAAACAGACTAAATAAAAGTCTTGCCTGCAGCGGGATTTGAACCCGGATATCTGGCATGGCAACTGAGAGCTCTAACACTGAGCCACTCCGCTCCCACTATCATATATAAAATAAAATAAATATTTTTTCTTTTACTGTAATTATTATAGAATAAATTATTTTTCAACCAATGGGTAATGATGTTGCTGAGAAGAAAAATTTCGCATTGTAGTATTTTAAAATATTCCTTTAAAAAATAGATTTTATATATATATATATATATATATATATATATATATATATATATATATATATACACACTACAGGAGTATCCTAGGAAGGTGGAGGATCCCGCAGCGGCGCTGTACTCACTTCTGAGGGCCAGTCCATCGCCAGAGTCCCTCAGGTAAGGACCTAATACATACCGCATAGCATCAACATCATCTTATATAATAATTATATATGTTATACATATTTAATACATAACATCATCATATATATATATATATATGATATATAATTTTACTACATAATATATTATTTATTAAAGATCCTTTTCATTATTTTTACCATATACCCAATAATACTGCATGAAAACTGATCTATAATCAGATTCATTTTAATGGTCACCGTAATTCCTCATGAGGAAAAATAAATAAAATACCACACAAAACTAAATCGTTTAATGGTTTCACTCGAAAGGTACATATTAGTTCTAAATATATAGTAAATTAAAATAAAAAAATTAATGAAATATATCACTTTATCAAAAGAACAATTTCATTCATAACTAAAAAATTGGCATTTTTGAGTTAAATCTTTAGTAGCAATTATATTCCTTGAAGCTTTTTAAATATAAAATGACAAGTCTGATATTCCATTTCCAATTTTTTTTTTTTAATAAAGACATATTTTGATTTGTATAATGTTTGAACTTGAAGCTTTATGATAATAATAAAGTTAAAATCAAAATCAAAAAGTTTCAAGCTTTATTTAAATTTTTCCATAGCATCATTACAATAGGAATGCTTTGCTTTACCAATACTTTTTTAAGCTCACATGAAACTTTCGAATATTGTAAAGTTAGAGAAGAATTGGTCGACTGTATCTTCTAATATAAGGAAGAAATAGTTGGGGGTGCAGTCAATAAAAACACCTTAATAAGTGTAACTTATTTATTGTGTGCCGACGTTTCGTCCTACAATGTAGGCCATCTTCAGGGCTAAGAGAGAGAAACAAACAGAAATATATAAAAAACGTTGCAGTAACAAGAATATAGTGACAAGTAATGTAGTAAAGTGGCACAAGTGTGTAAATTAAAATAGTGACTAGATATGATGAAATAGTGAATAGATATGATAATTAAAGATAATGAATATAAAAGTATATAATATAATAAAATTAAAATAGTGATAGATAAAAATAAAATTGTAGATGATGAACAGAAATTCAAATAGTTACAGATGTAATAATTAAAGAATACGAATATAAAATACAGAAAATAAATGTGCAGAAAGGATAAAATGTAAACATAATATAAAGGGAAAGAAAAATGAGGAGGTAAACGGAAAGATACAAAATGAGAAGATTAAAATATAGAAAAAGAGGGTGGAATATGAAGGAATTAGAAAAAAATAGTTTAATTATAGATATGGATATGATACCAGACATCTACATGTAGGCCGAAACGTCGACATGCTATAAATAAGTTACACTTATTAAGGTGTTTTTATTGACTGCACCCCCAACTATTTCTTCCTTATATTGTAAAGTTAGGTTTTTGAGTTATGACGTTTTTTTGAAGGAGCGATTTATTTTTATTGACATTTTTTTTCCATAGCATACATTCAATTGTTTACAATAAAATACAGACATTTTCCTATACAAATGAGGTGCTAGTTAGGCATTTGCGTATATTAAAAGAATTTCGAATATTCGAATTTTTAATTATCCGAACCAAACCCAAGGATATTAGTTCAGATAATCGAAGCTCTATACATTTATTTAATTTGGCATTAAATTTATATAAAGGATCCAAGTTTCTCAATCCTTCCTTTACAAAAATCTGTGTTTTAATTATGTCAATAACTGATTGACTCATGAATAAAGTCATATTTTGAGTTTTATCATGTTATGACTTGTAGTTTTATGGGAATAATGGCATAAAATAAAATCAAAAAGGTTCAAGCTTTTAAAAATTTTGTAATGGTTAAAATGATTTGAATACCATCATTACAATAAGAATGCTCTGTTTTACCAATACACAAGTTTCTATTTTTTTTTTTTTAAATCAGCTGGTTAATTTTGACAAGATATGGAACTTTCACATAAGTGTATTAAAAAAAGAGTATATATATTGAAACATATATATATATTAACATGCCGGAAATCCTGTATCAAATCCCACTGCGGGCAAAACTTTTATTTAGTCAGTTTGCAGCCGAAGGTGGATCATATAGGATCTAGGACCCTTCTGGGGCTCAAAAATATGGTACCCAAAATAAGGGGGGGGAATCTGGCGGTACAAATCACTTCCTTGCACAACCGTTGTCTGAAAAACAGTTCAGTCCCTAATACGTACTGAATCCTAAAACCTTCAAAGGCTGTAATGTTACAGGTTTATTTATATGTTTTATCGATACTTCATAAATTACCTGATAAATAATTTTTTTATCAATACTTCATTGACAAACTTTTGATGATTGATATTTGTCACAAGAAAAGCATAAGATTAATGAACAACTTTTAATGTCATTTTTTTAAAAATAAACTCAATTAATGAACCTTATTGTAACCTAATATTAACACTTAGATACAATTATCTATTTCCAATATTCTATTATTATTTAAACAATAGATTGACTGAGATAAATTAACACACTTAAATTTCACTTCTTATTTCAACTCCGTTTCTCCCAATCTCTAAGGACCCGGTATAAGAAATATTCAATGTCGCAAAGTACAACTTAACTGCTTCGACGTTTTTCAATTACAACTAATTAAATATAAAAGGTATTATATATTTACCTTATATATCACATATATAATATATATATATATATATATATATGCGACTCTGGTTCGAATCCCGGCTAAGACATAATCTTTTCTCTTAAAAAAAAAATAAATTAAAAAAAAAAAGAACCATTAATAAATATATATATATTTATAGATAGATAGATAGATAGATGGATAGAGAGAGAGAGAGAGAGAGATATCTGTTTTTCTTGACTTTGGAAATTAAAAAAAAACAGAATACAGTTTTTTTTCTTTGGTTCTCGAGATGCCCTTCGGTCTTCTCGACTAGAAAACATTGTTTATTTACAATTGTACTCACACGTCTATGTGTGTGTGCTTTAAGTTGTGTATATAGATGAAATTCAAATAATTAGTGTGCCTCGATACCATCGTAGTTATTGTTATTTAACATCAAATGTAATATAACTCACGGAATGTCTTAAAATGCTATAAATTTCAGATGAAGGCAACACAAGAAGAAAAAGTATTTATTTAATGGGGTTTTAAAAAAAAATAAAAACAATGTGATGATTAATTATTTTAACTGCGTTATTCCATTAATATACCAATACAATATTAACATATATCTTGCAAATACTAAATTATGAATATATTAAAGAATTGTATATATAGTATCTTATATCTTATAGTATGATTTTTAGAGCCTATTTTTTATTGCTAAGGCATGAAATTGAGAACAATAAAGTCTAGTGAAGTATCAAGGCTTATACAATATAATTATTTTTAAGTTCTTAATTAATTAGGTCCTAGCTAGTGTAAAACTATTTTGTATCGGGTTAAGAAAGAATATATTCGGAATAATGGCCTGTCTTATCACTTTGTTATAATAGATTAAAAGTAATGCTTTCAATTATATAGTAAAAGGAGTCCTAAATAATTGGTGGAGGGCTTACCTTGATTTCGTATACACACACACGGGCACACACAGCCACACACACACAAACACACAAACACACACACACACACACACACACACACACACACACACACACAAACACACACATATATATATGTATATATATATATATATACACTCAATAATTACATATTAAAAATTATAAATAATTTAGATTTTTTATTTTGCGATAATATTATTTAATTCCGTTAATAGCATTACTCTATACATTTATATTGATTCGAATATATATATATATATATATATATATATATATATATATATATATATATATAAATATATCCAGCATTTGTTAATAAGGGAGAAACTCGGTGGTAGAGTGCATGCAAGACTTTTATTTAGTATGTTCGCAGCCGGAGATGGATCATATAGAATCTAGGACCCTCCTGAGATACTACACACCCATACTCAGCACACGCATACTCAGCCTCTATAAACTATTATAAAAATAGGGTACCCAAAATAAGCAGGAAAAATCTGGTTGAGCTTGACCTAGGACAAGTCACCTCCCTGCAGAACCGTTGTCCATGAAATAGTTCATGGGTTGTAGTGGGACAGGTTTTAATACTAACATATGTTTCTTAATAACTTACTTGGACTTACCGACCAACAATAATAGCGGGTCCAACAGGGTTGAGGAATCATTAAAAATTTGGCAAGCAAAGAAGTGTTTATATATGTTTATCAAACTATTACAAAACATACAATTTTTTAAATTTTAACTTATATTTTATTAGATTCCCAAATCACTGATCTTGAAGAACGGTGTCAAAACTGGAGAATTAAAATAAATTCTCAAAAATCGCATCAAATCTCTTTTACCTTACGTCGTAAACCAATGACTTCCCGCCCTTCAGTATCCTTCAATAATATCCCTCTGGTGCCTGTAGAACAGATCTGATACTTAGGCTTGCACCTTGACAAACGATTAACTTGGAATCCTCATACAAGACTGAAAAGACAAGAAACCGCACGACGTTTCAGGCTACTTCAACACTTACTAGACAAACGCTCTAAGCTCCCAAATAACTACAAAAGACTCATCTACATGACCATCATACAACCTATTTGGACTTACGGAGTAGAGCTTTGGGGCTCCATTAAGCCATCGAATTCCTCTCGTATCCAATCCTTACAATCCAAAATCCTTTGTAAAATCCTAAATGCTCCTTATTTTGTTAAGAATAAACTCATCCATAACGACCTTAATGCCCATTTTTTGCTGATTAGGCCCGAACCCGGTATCTATCCTTTCATAGCAAACTAAAATTGATTTGAGTACTACCAGTGGGTAGTTTCTCTATTTGTCATTCTCATGTCATTATGTATCACTTTAAGCCTATTTACTTGTTGTATAATTGTAATACAGTTGTAAATATCTATCCTTTCATAACAAATTTCATTGCCACTTAAACCCTCTAGTTTCAAACCTAGCTTCCTCTTCAATTCCCGATAATCCTCTGAGGCGTCTGAAAAGAAGATGGCCACGTGTCCTTCTTAGTTGAACTTTGATTTGAACACTACCAGTGGGTAGTTTCTCTACTTGTCATTCTCATGTCATTATGTATCACGTATACTATTTAGTTGTATTATTGTAATACGGTTGTAAATATCAATAAATAAATTTTTAAAAATATATATATTTCATTAGATTTACGAGAGCGGGGTAACACAGTTGCAGTCCTAACTTCAATCTAGCTGTGATAGACATATTGCTTGATATCAAATCTTCCACAGATGGACACTAGGATCTAAAGACCCTTCTAGAGCTCACCCTACCTCTAAAAAGTGGGAACCATTAATCGAGGGAGAAACCAAGAGGTTGAGAATGATCGCCGACAATTATCTCATACATTTGCTGTCTTAAACAGTACAGTCTCAAGTATGTACTATATTTCATGGGTTTTAGTAATACATTTTTTTTATGTTTTATTAATTCGAATTAATAGCGGACAAAAATCGTTACTTTTGCCTTACATGGATCCCACATAACAAGAACTAATGAAGAACGTTAATCCTGAGACAAAACTCTCAGAGCCATTTCTTTCTTGACCTTTCTAAATCGAAACTAGATTGATTACTTAAAGTTACTAGAACCTATTTGGAAACGCTTCCCAGATATAAGGAACAACTAGCAAACCTTAATCTACAATCAAATACTTTCTGGATTAAAGCACTGACTCAATAATAATTAACAATATTTTTTTAAAATTTATTTATTGATATCTACAACTGTATTACAATTATACAACAAGCAAATAGGCTAAGTGATATATAATGACATGATAATGACAAGTAGAGAAACTACCCATTGGTAGTACTCAAATCAAAGTTCAAGTAAGGAGGTCACGTGGCCATCTTCTTTTCAAACGCCTCGGAGGATTATCGGGAATTGAAGAGGAAGCTAGGTTTGAAACTAGAGGGTTTGAGTGGTAATGAAGTTTGTTATGAAAGGATAGATACCGGGTTCGGGCCAAATCAGCAACAAAAGGGACATTAAGGTCGTTATGGATGAGTTTATTCTTAACAAAATAAGGAGCATTGAGTATTTTACGAAGGATTTTGGACTGTAAGGATTGGATACGAGAGTAATTCAATGGCTTAGTGGAGCCCCAAAGCTCTACTCCGTAAGTCCAAATAGGTCGTATGATGGTCATGTAGATGAGTCTTTTGTAGTTAATTGGGAGCTTAGAGCGTTTGTCTAGTAAGTGTTGAAGTAGCCTGAAACGTCGTGCGGTTTCTTTTCTTTTCAAACTTGTATGCGGATTACAGGTTAATCGTTTGTCAAAGTGCAACCCTAAGTATCGGATCTGTTCTACAGGCACCAGAGGGATATTATTAAAGAATACTGTAGGGCAGGAAGTCATTAATTAACAATATTTAATATAAATACTTTAATTGGGTCCACTTCAATTTCACAATAACTTATATGTATATTCTAACTCACTACAAAACCAACAAATGTCTTACAACTCTCAACAGAAAATAGATGAGGTATCTCTTCGTATTATTCTCTTTAATAACACTAATAAAATATAAAACTACTTTTTTAGCCAGAAAATATACTTGTGCGATTATACGACCCGTAAAGGTTCTTGGATTCAGTACATAGTTGGGACTGTTGTTTCAGAAAAATAGGTAATCACTCTCAGCCACTTATTAGTACCCACATTAATGAGACTATGTGAGCCCCAGAAGGGTCTAAAGTACCCACAAGATGCTTCCATGCCACTAGATTTCCAATAATTTATCTTCCTCAGAAATATTCGAACCCGAAGCATTTAGTCCAGTAACTGAGAGCTACACCGCCCCCTTCCAGAAAAATTAAAACGATCGAATAATATATATATTAAAGGTTTATTTCACTTATATATTACATGGAAATATTACACAGAAAATTAAATGCTGATGGAATTTTTAAACTTAGAATTATTTATTTTAATATTTCGAAGCTGATAAATATATTCACAAAATTATGAATGGGTTATATTATATATAATTTAAACATATAAATTACTAGAGGCGGACCAGTCTCCATTGTTACGTTATACAATTGTTAAGATCCCTCGAACTATTTGAATAATTGTTAAATCGTATGTTTTTCTGTCTATTAAAACATTTAAATAAATAAATCCAATTTTTTTTCCCAATTGATTTAATATTTTACGATTCATTTTTATTATCTCATGTTATATGGCTCAAAAGAACAACGGCATAAATAAAAAATTGGCATTTTTCAGCATCAATTGTATTGGGTGAATCTTTGTAATTCAGGAACGACATACCTGATATTACATTTCCGACATGTTTTTTCTAAAAAATAAAATGTTGAGTTGTATCATTTTTGGACTTGTAAACTCGAGTTTTATTGTAATAATTTTAAAATAAAAAAACTTTCAAGAATACTCTTGTAGGTTTCCACGGCCACTATTATTACAAAAGATTTCTTCTGGTTTAGATCGTGTCATAAATTTTTCGTCAACGTTTCGACAGCCATGCTGCTGACTTCTTCAGGGCTGAGATGAGAATGAGCAATCTCATAACTCAAAAAAACTAATTTTTCAAAAGAGGTACTTGAAAGTTCAACATAATTTTTTTTAAATAGCCCTGAAGAAGTCAGCAGCATGGCTGTCGAAACATTGGCGAAAAATTTATCAACATGATCTAAACCAGAAGAAATCAACAGTCTTTTGTAATAACTTTTAAGAACTTTAAACATTTTCTATGGTTAATAAAATAATTTCAATACCACTATTACAATAGGAATGTTTTGCTTTACCGATAATCAAATTTTTTATTTTTTTTAATTACATAGAACTTTCAAGTACCTCTATTGAAAAATTAGGTTTCTTCACTAAAGACAATGTTCTTTTGAAGGACCGAATGCTCAAAATTATAACAGACACTAGAAAAAAAAATTAAACACGGGCAGTATACAAGAATATATATACATATAAGTTTAATTTTTAGTATTATTATTAAAAACAGGAGCAGACAAATCATCATTTCTCACTTGAAGTTTTATTGTAATAATGACTTAAGTTAAAATAAAAAAACTTTGTTGCTTTTAAAAATTTTCTTAAAGTTAATAAAATAATTCTGTTTTTTATAAGAAATAAAATACATTCCTATAAAATACCATCATTACAATAGGATTGCTTTTCTTTACCGATATTACATATAATTACATGGAATTTACAAGTACCTCTATTGAAAAATTAGGTTTTAGAGTTATGAGATTGTTCTTTTGAAGGAGCGGTATGTAAAATAATATATTATTCTTTGATCACTTTTTTTTTATATTATCTCTATAGTAGAGAGAACATGACTATAGCCCCGGTGAATAAATGGTTAAGTCTAATTTTCTCAAAAATGAGTTTCCTGTACTTAAGTAAGCAGAATCAAGTTATTTCCGTAGTGAATAAGGGGCTAAGTAAGGCATTGACTTGAAAAGGAGTTATTGCTTATATTGCAACTCCATTTCAAGCCGAAAACTACGAGAATGATACGATTCCCGTTATCTGAAAGCAGTTAACTCTCTCTGGACAAAATCCGACTTAACCACTTATTGTAGTGGGGCTGTAGATATAATAGTATATACCTTGAAAAAAAGAAAGTAAATGGTAAATTCCTGAAGAGGAAGACTACAAGAAAACATAAGATCTCATCAACAGAAGAAGATAGTGATAACTACAGCCTCATTTCTTCAGACCGCAGCGACCTCGTTTTTTCAAGTGATGATGAAAAGAAATTGGTTGACTCAGTTGTACCACCTACTTCCCAAAATGGCAATAATCCTCAAGATAGTAAAGAATTTCCAGAAAAAAACACCAATACACCTCCAGAAAGTACTCCTAAAGAAAATTTAAAAGAAGGGAATTTTGTTGTTGTGCAATGGAACGGGCTAGAGTTTCCTGGGATAACTGTGAATGTGACGAACGAATGTGCTGATGTTGAGTGCATGGGACGCATTAACAAATTTTGGAAGTGGGCAGTAGTAAAGGGCACTTTGTTTAAGAATGGGCTGCTATAAAGAAGATAATCGACCCTCCAAAACTGGATGAAAAGAGGACTCTCCCTTGTCAGCAATTAGTGAGACATATATAAGATAAATGTGTATTTTTTAAATTGTTAGTTTTTTTGTACCTTTTTATTAAAACAAGAATGTTTAAATGAATTTTAAATGTATTATTCTGTCTTATAAATGAATTTTCTTACTAACCCTAGTCTTTCTTTGACCAAACCTAATTCCACAATACTTTAAATTAGGTAAAAAATCATTGGGCCATAGTAACCCAAACATGAGGGTAACATTGGCCCAAGTAAACAATTAAGAAAAACTTAATTTTTTTTGTTAAACTCATTAGAAATTAAATTTAGGGTAGTCTAGTTGTGTGATAAAGGTTACCAGAGCTTAGATATAGTTATAAGTTACAAAAAAAAATTAAGCGTGATTAAAAAATTTTAAAAAATTGGGCCAAATTGGCCCTGTTTTACGGTAGTCTAGGAAGATTTTAATTTAATTATATATTTTTCTCTGCATTTAAGATACTCAATAAAATAATAATTGAAATTCTGCGATGCAATTGGGCTCCTGGATATAAGCTATAAGAGAAATATAAACTGGAAATTCCTCAGCTAAGTCCTCAGCCTCAACATCCTCAACCTACGTGCAAGGCATCATACATTTATTTTCAAGAAATTATTTTATGTCTCTGTTTGAGTATTTCCTTTACTTTTGTATTTATTTTTATAAATAAATATAAAAATATAAATATACTTATTTCAGTGTGAGTATTTTTTTGTTTTTTGGTGAAATAAAAATATTTTTATTTAGCTGTAATTATGCAAACTGCTGATATATAACCTCTATTTTTTCTTATATGTATGTACGTGAGATACGTTGCAATTTTCATTTCGCAATTTTTCTTTATGAATGAATACATAATAAAAAAAAAATCATAGAACTCATAGATCCTCTCACCTACACTTTGGTCCAACACTCATACATTTACCAACCGGTTCGTTACCAAGTCCATCAACTATAAATCCCTAGAAATAAATATGAATATGATATTTTGTTTTCAATTTTCATCATAATTGATGATTTTTGTATTGGCAAAATATCCATAGATTTTAGCTTATTTTCCGTCATACAGAAACTTCTATGTTTTTATTTTGAAGAGAAAAGATATGTCTTGGCCGGGATTCGACCCCTGGGTCGTCCGCATCTACAGTGAGATGAACCACGCTAGGAGTGCCTTCAATGGGAGGTTTACCAAAAGAAGATCGAAAATACAATATGTACCAAATGACATTTGTATAATTACTTATAATTATTAACTAATTAATTAATTTTATTTAATTATTACTATTTTAATCCATTCATAACCTATTTCGTCTAGTTTCGTCCGTGTAGTCAATTCTTTGCCGACGTCTTGCTGGCCATACTACAAGCTTCCTCAGGGCTTTTTATCTGAGACTTTTTAAGAGAGTATTCACTTGGAATATAGTTAGTTTATGGTTAATTTAGTTGAAATAAAAATAATTTTATAGTTACATTATTTATAGCTTGTGCTTGTATTTACAATCTATTTATACTCTATGTATTTACATAGATAATAATGAACTTTATTTTCATTTTTAGCATTATTATCATAGTTAATCTCAACAGTATTTATCTTTAATACTTCATCCATTCATAATTTTTACTTCAATCCTTTCATAAAGCTAACACTTAACTATTACAAATAAAATATTTTAGAGTAAACTAAAAGTTTAACTAGTTATTGATGTTTTAAATATTATTGGTATCTTTTTTTTAATAATTTTTTTTAATTGTTTTAATTTTTAAATATTTTATTTTGAAGAGAAAAGATTTGCCTCGGTGGGGATTCGAAACCAGCCAGCCGGGAACAAATCTGTTCTCTTATCTGATCCCATGTCCCAGTGTTCTCGCAATTTTTGCGATGTAAACACGAGAACGAATATTTTTTGAACATTAATTTAATTTTAGGATCTTGTTGACTTACGTCATATTACTATTTATAATTTTTTTTAATTGTTTCAATTTTTTAATATTTTTATATTGAAAAGAAAAGATTTATTATTAGAATCAATTTACACTATCTAATTCAACGTTTTAGTTAAATT